>JAOWBW010000036.1:519478-947042 GCA_026119855.1 Campanula takesimana | reverse complement strand
GAACACGACAGTATGATGGTGTGGGGGCACGGTTGCCTGCACAAGAATTGTTTTTAATTTCTGTTCTTTTTTATCGGTCACACGGGTGATTCGAAAGTTGTAAATATGTGCTTATTTGCTTTTCTTTTGTTTAAAAAATGTTTTGTCACTTGGTTTGACCTCACACTATGTGCACAAATTCCTATCAATTGCTCACTATCGAGTCGCACAAAGTTCATACCCCAAACCCGTCGAGGCCCGTCCTAGGAGTTTTCAAGCTCCACCCGACCTTGACTCTTGGAAGCGGTAAACCTCAGCCCGTGACGTATTTCACAACTACATGCCGGGGGTGACCTTTAAGCCTCTCTTTAGCCGAGCACAAGCCAACACATTCTAGTTAGGGTCTAACACTCCGTGACCAGTCGGTTTTCATATGCCGAGATTTCCCTAAACTAATGTTTTCAATCATACATGCCGTTTCCAAGAGAACAAGTGTTATTATGGACAAAAATAAATTCGTCCCCGTATGTATGCTTTACTACATTAATTTAGCTTAATCCGTCATGTGTAGGATTCACAAGCGTGGTGGAATCCGATGAGTATATGGGACCGCGAGAAGGTCTATATACTAGTGTGATGATTCCACTATTTTCTTTAGAAACCCCAAAAAGGACTACGTCCTTCCGACTTAAATAAAAAAAAGTTTTTTTCCTTATGTGGTTGAGTCTTTTTCTTGTTTGTGGGTTAAAATTATTTTACTCAAAAGGTGTTTGTGGGGCCAACCTAAGATCAACCGTGTTTGTTCAAATAGATCTAATGACTTCGAACGGCAATAACAACAATGGCGGAAATGTGTTCGTGTCCAACGAAGGGTTACTCAACATAATGAAATCAATGGGGGAACAAATGGATAGAATTATCAAGGATGCCCGCCGTAAAGACAATTTGTGGCAAGCCCGTTTTGATATCGACAAGAGATTCACAAAGAAGAAGTTTCCGAATTCAAAGTCCGTCTTGATTACGAGAGGAGGATTCACAAAGAAAGGTTTTCGAACTCAAAGCCCGTTTGAAAGAATTCACTGACGGCAAGGCAAAGGTCGATGATAATGCATGCTCAAATGTCTCTCCCCTCAAAAGCCACAAAGGTGTCACCGACAACCGAATTTTCACTTCTCTCCTAGGAATGACCCAAACCGAAACATTTGAAATTTTAATGGCAAGTGGAAAGGTCAAGCCTTTGGAAGGGTACAAGCCCAAGAAGATACAAAGAACCATGCAAATGGTAAATAGTGCAACTACCACAAGCATAGTGGCCACACTACCGACGGGTACTCTTCTCTCTCCGAGACGTCATCCAAGATTTGATTGACAATGGTGAATTTACCGTGGGAGAAAAGTAACCGTTAGAGAGTCGCAAGATGCGCGAACTCATCAAGGAAGGTAATTGTGAAGCAAGGAACGACTTGGGTTTGAAATTGGGAGAACTACAACAACAAAGACGACGACAACAATCTCCGTTTCTCTTTCTCTACCCAAAAAAAAGAAAAGAAAAAAAGAGTCAAAAGTCCTCTTATGTGTGCATTAAGTTTCTCCTTCGTTCCATGTAAAAATTGAGTCGGTTCTAATCAATAAAAGTCGTTCTTGTCCTCATATACTCCCCCAAGTTGTTCAATCTAAATAATTCTGGCAAAATGATGAAAAGATGTCTAAAC
Organism: Campanula takesimana; assembly: GCA_026119855.1. Taxonomy (NCBI): domain Eukaryota; kingdom Viridiplantae; phylum Streptophyta; class Magnoliopsida; order Asterales; family Campanulaceae; genus Campanula; species Campanula takesimana. The sequence continues at coordinate 945,351 of JAOWBW010000036.1, read as the reverse complement.
GAGTTTTAGAATGAAGGCCATCAATTGAACGCCTAGAGCTAAACATCAAGAAGACGAAGTAAAGCCATCAAGTGCCAAACAAGTTGGAGCTACAACCATGAAGAAATATCAAGCCATGTTTCAAGGGGATTAAAAAAAAAAAAAACTCTCTAGGTTGACTCTTCAAAAAACCTAGGCAAAGTTAGAGCACAAAAAAAAACAAAAAAACAAAAAAAAACCCTCATTCAAAGAAGTTCACAACAACATTCCATCCACTAACGAAGAACGATGAAAGGAGCATCAACAAGAACTACGGTGACCTGAGCCTCTACACTGGAGGAACGTAGGCAACCTTCGGGTCCGGTCTCATGCAAGAAGAAGATATGTTTAGCCCTAGTGTGTTATGGTGATTGGCGTTCCTCTCGAACTTATCAAGACATCTTTATACGATTCATTTGCCATGAATTAATCACCTCAAGATTGAATAACTTTCTTAAATTGGAGTCGCTTTGTCCCTTATCGAGTCTAGGGGCTTCTTATCTTTAGCGATACTCCTAGTTTCTCGCAATCAAATTGGGGCTTTCATTCTTTTCTCTCTTAATGACTTACTTACCTTCGTGAGTCATTCAAAAATATATATAATACATGAAGTCAATACTAGGGACTACTTCCCTAGTCGAGTCAATGTCACTCATCATTAGTGACAAAAGGTCTCCACCACAAAATCACATGTCTTATCTCCTCCGCTAGACTCCATGTACATTTCCTCATTAATCGAGTCAAAATGAACGCAAAAGAGATGCCCGCTAGATTGAAAACCCGAAAGGGCGGTCTAGGCAAAAAACATGGTGCGTCATAAAAAAAAATGAGAGAGTGAGAGAGAGAAGGGAAAGAGAAATGGAGATCCCCGTCCTCTAAAGAAGACAATTACACAACTTTAGACCGCTCACCCCGATTGCATACATAGTATTTTTATTTAACTTGTTTTTGTTAATTTCTGTTACTTCAGTTAAGTTCCTAACTGATTCCGTTATTTTTGGACTAAATTGAGTAACAGAGTTAACTTTTAGTGTCATTCTGTCATTTGGAAGGCGGGCCTCCCGTAAGGGTCATGTGCCGCGCGCGCATTTGGTCCAACAGACCGGACCCGCGCGCTTCCCACATGACTGTTATGGGTTCCCACCAAGGTTTCCCCCATTTTTCTTATTTACAACACCTCTTTTTGATTCAAACAACCATCTTTTTACACATGTTTTTATTCTAGCATTAAACTTTTTTATTTTGTAACTCCCAATCCCACATTTCTAGCCCTTCCTTTAAAATAAAATATTTTCTTTTATTTATTATTTTTTCTTCTTTATTTTTGATTGGTCAAGACCATTTCACTGGATTGATTATCTTTCCCTCCTAATTTTTACCTATAAAAAGGACCTCTTGGGTTCATTTTAAAGGACACCAAAAAAGACACAAAAATCACACCAAGATGACAACCAAAAGGAGAGCACCAAAACTCTACTAAAATCCCTACACACTATTTTCTCTGTACAAGCACTTCATTTCCTCACAAAGTTTAAAGTCTTCATTTCTTCCTAACAAGGTACAAACTCTTCTATTTCTTATTTCTTTTGTGTCTTAAATGTATGCAATCCTCATCAAATGGGACATGACCAAATGATCACTGTACTATATTAAATTTGGTTAAAGGTTATCTCCCTACATTTCAAACTCTCATTTAATTTTCTTTTTTTCCTCAATGTAATTGTTAGCACGTATTCATTAATAAATGACTTTTTTACATTAGAACACCAAAAGTAGCAAGACCGTCTTTAGCCGGGCGAGTGGGTGTTTAAGTACTTCCCACTTCGTAACCTAACCCCCGAACCCGTCTCTCCCGAATCTCTGGTTTTCGTAACAAAACTTAGGCTAATTATTAGGTTTTTCTTATGTTCCTCTAAAACATAGGTGGCGACTCTACTTTCTAAAACAAAATAGACATCCTAAGATAATTCACCGCTCTAGCCAAGTTATGGTTTTCCCGGGGTATCTACAGCGGGGCGGTTAGAACACACACAAAATCATGAAGTAATGAAAGTCAGACCCTCTTAAGTTTTGAAAAAGGTTTTTCAAAAATAAGTCCCAGCGGAGTCGCCACTGTGAATGCGCGTGATTAAAATTGAGAGTCGCTACGTTGTTTTATTTGTAGTTAAAACATTAAAAAAAACCATTTATGAGAATAATTGGGCTCGGGGGTCAAATTACAATAGAAAAGAATATTCATGTGATCACTCTTATTGCCCGACGAATCAGTCTTTCTATCATGATCAATGTGTGTGTGTGTGTTAGTGTTTGAGACTGGATCCGAGGATTGCCTACGTTCTTCTCAACGTGAGAAGCTCAGGTCAGCGTAGTTATTGATGAATTTAGAATAGAGAGATGAAGCGGGATCATGCATAAAGAGGGGGAAGATTAGGGTTAGAAGTAGTTCCTAGATCATATTAGGGTTTGATGAAACCCTAGGATCACCATCGGCTATGTTATGTGCACATAAATAAGGATTAAAACCTTAGATCTAGTATGTTATGTAGAATAAGTCTTAGATCTTGTATAATAATAAAAACATCATGAATACATATGCATGAACATGTAAAATATGCAGATCGCTACCCTAAATATGACATATATTATGAGTTTAGACTAAGAACATATGACTATGAATGAATAAACATAATGAAAACATGCATAAAACAATCTAGCCTAAGAACATAAAAAGAACGTAAGTAAAAGGGTTAGAAGACTTACCTTGATCGGAAAGAACTATGATTGAAGCTTCTTGATGATTCGAGAGGCTTCGAGGGTGCCAGAAAGGCTTAAACTTGGAGTTTTCACGTCAGTTCTGACTCTGAAACTCACAGAATGAATTGTGTGTTAATTTCTGGAGCTGGAGGCACCTATTTATAGGGAATCGGGGTTGGAAGGAGTGGCCCGCGCGGAAACTCCCACACTGGCCGCGTGGCCATTCTTTCTGGATCACGTGGTTATCAAGATATCGATAAGATCTTATCACTTTGTTCTCAGGATTTGGTCAATATCCTGATAGATTTTGACCTATAACTGATTTCGTCAATCAGGAACTCTGGAGAACTACCGGATAAGTCCTTGTCAGTTTTTTATTGCCCAAAAGGTCATCGGAGGCTCCTAAAGGTCTAGGAAGTCCTTATTCCTCAGATATATAAGGGGGAGGAGAAATAATTATACAAGATGATTACATCCTAGAATAATGATTATACCATCGATTGGATCAATGTTAGTCATCACCACTCATCATAGGAGAGTTAATGATCATGGGAATATTTACCTAAAGTTGAGGGTTTAGAAGTAGTTCCTAGATCTTGTCGATCATCATCGGCTATGCATATAGTTAGGGATTAAAACCTTAGATCTAGTATGTTACGTAGAATAAGTCTTAAATCTAGCATAATAATAAGAACATCATGAAATATATGAATAAACACATAAACATGAAGATCGCTACCCAACATATAGCGGATAATATGAATTCTTGCCTAGAACATGAAGAACACATTATGAATCATATGAATATGGATGCATAAACATGATGAAAACATGTATAAATCGATCTATACTAGTAAAACATAGTAAAAACCTCACCAATTTTGACAAGAACGAAGCCGAATCTTGGACGTGGATTCGCCGAACCTTCGGGATTGCTAGAAAGGCTTGGGGAGAGAGTTTTTGTCGCGCCCCAGACCCGTGGTCCAACTTGGCCCCACGCTCGGGACACGATCGGAAGATGTCATAAAACATTTTAGGAAAAATTTCCGAAATGTACTTTCATAAAAGTTTAACACTTTAAAATAACTTTACAAACAACTTCCAAAAGGAAGTACTTAGCCCGAAGGCTTACAACTTTGTTTACAATCACACAAACACCAACATTTTTCCAAAATATAAGTTTTAAAAGATGATGAAGTCACGGATACTCTACCCTAAAAGGTTATACATTACATAATGTAGCCTTTACAAGACTCATATCCCAAACTCTTACAACCACGACGTCCTCCTGTGCAAGTGTCCTATTCCCTGGACTTGCCTTTATCTAAAACAGTAAACAAATAAAGGGTGATAATGAATCTCAATAAGCTACTAAAATGCAACTACGTTACATGCTGATATGATAATCATAAAGAAACAATATAAACAAATAATCATATAGCATATAGCACATAACATGAGAGGCTCCCTATCGCCAACCGTCCCATACCGGTTGGAAATAACGATCAACTCATCATACAACAAATAAGGCGGAAATAAACACTCATACGTGGATACTTTGAGCCAAGGTTCTCGAAACAACATAACCATCTGAGAATACCAGTTGAGTAGCATAATTAGTTGAAGCCGGGATCCCGTGAATCAAAAGAGGTATCAACTGAGCAGCACCAAAGGGCTGAAACGGGTTCATGAACCAAACAATAACAACAACAACAAGAGGGGGAAAATGACACCAAGTCATAACCCAAAGTGCCCAACATTTGGCCTAAAGAAGGGGGTTAAAAATGGGAAACCAATTACAGAAGCCTTACAATGAACTTGGATCGTGTGCCATTGTAATCCCTACCACTGCCCGATATCATAAACAATGGAAACCAATGATAGAAGCCTTACAATGATGTAATCCCTACCACTGTCCCGACACCACAACAAAAGTACCAGCTGGACTTTAAAACGAGCATAGTAATGAATACTTGCTTAAACAACAACCAGGGCAATGATTCCAAAGTAGGGAACCAAGCCAACACATCACAAAGATGAACCAGTCCAAACCACATCAAAAGGTGTTCAAAAATATCCACTTAACATTCAGTCGAATTCCACAACACTCATGTTCACAAAGGAACCATTTCAAGCACAAGAGTGTTCCACAACAAACCGCTAAGTACCATAGGATATCACCTAAGACCTAGACCAAATTGAACCTTTAATCAATTAAATTTGAACAATTTAACCTTCCAGATTGGACTGTGCGGCCGCCTCACCTACCCTGTGCGGCCGCCCAACTAGCCCTGTTCCAAGAACAAAATCTTTCAGATAAGAGTGCGGCAGCACGCCTTATTTGGGCGGCCGCCCACACCACTCGACAGGCCAAAACTTGAATAATTTATACTCCCCTCGTTTCACTGTTCCAAAAGTATAAGTATAATTTTTCTAATATACTAATATACTCATTTAGAGATACTTTCTTTCATTTCCCCGTCCCACGAATAATAGTATAGTTTTTATAATATATTATTTAACATTTAACTCAAGTTAATATTTTACCGTCCCCGAGTAGGAGTATACTTTCAAACACTTATACTAACATTCTCAGGATATAAACATACTCCATATACACCCTTGCATACTAGCCAAGTCACTTACCCAGTATAATTATACTCCCTTTGTCCCAAATAAACAAAGTATCACAAATAAATTCTTTTCACAATAATTTCACCACATATTACACATATAGCAAATATATGAACATTTTACTATTTAAGGAGAATTAGTAACTTACCTATTTCCGGAAAAAGTATCGCAGAAATATGTTTTGTTCGGATAGAAATGACCTACTCAATGCCCTGATCATTTATATATATTAGTTTTTAAAACGGATAAGTAAATTAAAAGAATAAATCGAAATAAGTTAAACTTACCATTTTTTCTTCTTCCTTCGATGAACACAGAGAAAGTAGAAATTAAAAGTGTGAGTGTGTGTGAAGTGTAAACGCAGAGAGTGAAAGGAAAGATAAGAAGGAGTTGATTTTTTTATAAAATTTCCACTTTAGCCCCTCTACTTCCATTTCTAACATATAAACCCCCAAACTTTAAAGTTACACTTTCAACCCTAAAGTTTCCACTTATTCATTTAACTCATTTAACCATTATTACTACTAACTAAATAAATAACACAATTAAGCAAATAATATAAGCAAGTCATAAAAATATTTTCTAACACATCAAATGCACACATAAGTTCAAATTAAAATTCCCAAAAATATAAAATAAATATGGCGGGTTTTGGGGGTCGTTACAATCACTCCCCCTTAAAGAAAATTCGTCCCGAATTTTAGGATTTACTTACCTCGACCCTCAAACAACAAGGATACTTTATTTTCATTTTATCCCGAAGCTCCCAAGTAGATTCTTCCACATTATGATTTCTCTATACAGCTCGAGCAAAAGGAATACTCTCATTTCTCAATTCTCGAACTCTAGAATCAATCACTTGAACTGAATGTTCCCCATAGGACATACTTGGTTCAATATCCTCGGAAACCTCAGATAACACATGAGATGGATCATACACATACTTTCGAAGCATCGAAACATGGAACACATTATGAATCTTGTCAAAAGAAGGAATACAAGCCCGATCTCTAACTCTTCCCCATATCTCAAAAGAATTGATATATTAAGCAAACTCCACGAGAAGTAAAGGTATATCCCACGAATTTTAAGAATCAACTGAACAAGTTCTCAACATGTCCTCAAGAATCTGAATGGTTCTTTCTGACTGGCCATCTGTCTGAGGATGAAAACCTGTACTAAATCCCAATTCTGAATTCAAAGCCTTCTGAATTGCTTACTAAAATCAAGATGTAAATAAGGAACCCATATTTAATACCATGCTCGTAGGCATCCCATGAAATCGAACTATCTTCTGAACAAATAAGTAACAACTGGAATTAGCATTTATATCCTCAAAATAGATAAGGTGAGGAAACTTGGTAACCAATCCGCTATCAATCAATATCATTGGTCTCATCTATTCAGTGTAACTCCTTCAATGAAACCTTTCGCAATAGATTCATATCCACTCAGAAATCTCAAAGGCTTGTGACAAACCAACTGATCACTGATATTTTACTTCCAGATTATTCGCAACTCAAGGACTTTGTTGAATGCTTAGAATTTCTCGTGTCAACAAATAAATGTAACTCTTCAAATTTATCTCAATACTCTACATTTACTTGGATTCATAATTAAATTGGTCTTGTGTATCTCTTCAAGTATCTGTAGTTGAATTCCGTTATGCATGTTGGTTCCACTAAGTGTCGACTACATACTCTACTACAAAAGTTAAAGTTCCATCACTAGCAACGAACAAAATCGTGTTGTCTATCATCGTTCATTCCACTAGTAATTTTATATAGTTGAAATCATTCAATAGAGTAGAAACTTAAAGCTTCCACCATCGCAAAATCACACCATGTCTCAACTCACAAAGACTCCAAAATGTTAATTCCTCTAACATTCCTCATTTAGTTTTATCAAACATGAACTATAAGTCAATGTATCCTCTAACACATTACCTTTCCCGGATGATATAACATGGTACTCTACCTGTATTATCTCATGAGTAACTCTCTTTGAAAAAACCAATACTTCAGCTCTCATGGTTGGTAAACACTTCAAATATAGCACCATCAAAGTCATTCACCAATGCAATTGATGTATAATCGCAATAAATCTCAAATTATAGGTAGGATAATTTTGTTCATAAGGAATCAATCTTCTCGAAGCACACATCGTTATCATACAATTCTGAAGCGATGAACATCTTAATCATTCTTTAAGGCATCACCATAAAAAATAAATTTATCAGATCCACTATAATGGTAAACTAGATATATCCACTAGAAAATAGTAACACTGATCATATCCTCTAGATAACTGCAATACTAGTCAAATCCATTAAGCAATATCAATACTGAAGTTGTCATCAACTCTCGTTTCAACAATTAAAAATTCGTTTCACTCTTACCAATCCATCGAAAAAGTATATCTTTCTGTGTCATATAGTTAACAGTGTAGCTACCTTAGAAATCCATCAATGAATCTCTAACCATATACCAATCTCAACAAGTTACATACCTCTGCTACTGAAGTAGGATTTTTCCAATTATTGTTGCTTCCATATTTAAAGAATCAATAGCCATGCCTGAATTGAAACTTCCTCAAATAATATATCCTCTAACAAGAAGACACAATGCCTTGATTTCACAACTGTTGCCTCTCACCATCAATCCAATTACTGCTACAGATACAACTCAATATATCCAACAATACCACTGAAGTAGTTGTTAATTCAAACACTATGACCACAATTTATGATGCCCATACCTGGTATTAAAAACCGTTTTTAAAATATACTCACTCAAAATTTCAACTGACGATAATCACTTCAAGTCAACCACTGAATAAACCACTGATCTCTGAAGTTGATCAAATATATCCCCCATATAAATAAACAAGTGATGATTCGTTATAGCCATCTGGTTGAGCTCTTAGTATTCAATATACAATCGCAAAGTACCATACCTTTTCATAATACCCAATACTGATGCATCCCACAAAGGAAGAGTACATTCTTTAGTTTAGCTATAGACACTCTGCTGCCAACCCATAAACCAAATACCAGGCATAACCTTGTGATAAAAAAAAATTCAGACTTTAATGCATAAATAGCATGAATGCTAAACACATATATCTACCATGCTTAATTAAAGCACACTAGCATATAAAACTCCACCACAATAACATCAAAATCTTGCTATGGCAAAATAACTAAACCAGCAAGTAAAACATGCTCACAAATTTGCACATCACAAGTGCGCAACACTCTATCAATCACCAAACACTCCCCCTTAGGATAGACACCTCTAACACCTAAGGTAAAGACTCAGGAGACACAATGCAATCAAGAAGCAAAATGCACAAACACATAAGAATGCGATGAACCAGGGTCTATAAGTGTACGTGCTCTCAAACTAGACGTAGAAATTATACTCCAATCACATTAGAAGGATCTGAAATCTGTTGTTGATTGATGGCAGAAACACTATCCTGCACCTTAACCTTCCCTAAAGCATCCCTCTTTTGGCCCTGAGAAGACCCAACTGCACTTCCTGATGCCTGTACCCTAAATATAGGGCAATCCTTCTGAAAATGACCCAATTGACACATCTCATACATTTTCCTTGTTTCTTCCAACATTTCTCCTCTAAATGCCATTCCTTCCGACATTAGCTACATACTCGTTTGCCTTGAGTTCTTCTATTCTGTGGCCCTTGAAAAGATTCTTTATCTTGCGAAGATGTCCCTTGGTATTCTTTACTATCACCACGTTGGGGTTGTGGTTTTAACTGTCCTTCTCGTTTTGTCACATCTGAGGCTTCAACCTTGCTTTTATGCTCAACTATATCGTCATTGTTTTCATTACAGTTTCAAACATACCTTGAAACATTGTTCGAACTTCTTCTCTAGCATTACCCGACCCTGAAGGCCCTGACTGATTTCCTTTCGTTCCAACCATTTTTCAATAAGTACCTGCATAAACACTCAACGTTACGCACTCTATACACAACTACCCTCCTAGGTCATTTAGTCATTCTAAACCATCTACAACCTATCTCTAGTCATTCTAGACCATCTACAACCTAGCTATGATACCAACTGTCGCGCCCCAGACCCGTGGTCCAACTTGGCCCCACACGCTCGGGACACGATCGGAAGACGTCATAAAACATTTTAGGAAAAATTTCCGAAATGTACTTTCATAAAAGTTTAACACTTTAAAATAACTTTACAAACAACTTCTAAAAGGAAGTACTTAGCTCGAAGGCTTACAAACTTTGTTTACAAACACACAAACACCAACATTTTCTAAAATATAAGTTTTAAAAGATGATGAAGTCACGGATACTCTACCCCAAAAGGTTATACATTACATAATGTAGCCTTTACAAGACTCATATCCCAAACTCTTACCACCACGACGTCCTCCCGTGCAAGTGTCCTATTCCCTGGACTTGCCTTTATCTAAAACAGTAAACAAATAGGGGTGAGAATGAATCTCAGTAAGCTACTAAAGCAACTACGTTACATGCTGATATGATAATCATAAAGAAACAATATAAACAAATAATCATATAGCATATAACATATAACATAAGAGGCTCCCTATCGCCAACCGTCCCATACCGGTTGGAAATAACGACCAACTCATCATACAACACATAAGGCGGGAATAAACACTCATACGTGGATACTTTGAGCCAAGGTTCTCGAAACAACATAACCATCTGAGAATACCAGTTGAGTAGCATAATTAGCTAAAGCCGGGATCCCGTGAATCAAAAGAGGTATCAACTGAGCAGCACCAAAGGGCTGAAACGAGTTCATGAACCAAATAATAACAACAACAACAAGAGGGGGAAAATGACACCAAGTCATAACCCAAAGTGCCCAACCTTTGGCCTAAGGAAGGGGGTTAAAAATGGGAAACCAATGATAGAAGCCTTACAATGAACTTGGCTCATGTGCCATTGTAATCCCTACCACTGCCCGATATCATAAACAATGGGAAACCAATGATAGAAGCCTTACAATGATGTAATCCCTACCACTGTCCCGACACCACAACAAAAAGTACCAGCTGGACTTTAAAACGAGCATAGTAATGAATACTTGCTTAAACAACAACCAGGGCAATGATTCCAAAGTAGGGAACCAAGCCAACACATCACAAGATGAACCAGTCCAAACCACATCAAAAGATGTTCAACAATATCCACTTAACATTCAGTCGAATTCCACAACACTCATGTTCACAAAGGAACCATTTCAAACACAAGAGTGTTCCACAACAACCCGCTAGGTATCCTAGGATATCACCTAAGACCTAGACCAAAATTGAACCTTTAATCAATTAAATTTGAACAATTTAACCTTCCAGATTGGACTGTGCGGCCGCCTCACCTACCCTGTGCGACCGCCCAACTAGCCCTGTTCCAAGAACAAAATCTTTCAGATAAGAGTGCGGCCGCACGCGCCTATTTGGGCGGCCGCCCAAACCACTCGACAGGCCAAAACTTGAATAATTTATACTCCCCTCGTTTCACTGTTCCAAAAGTATTAGTATAATTTTTCTAATATACTAATATACTCATTTAGAGTTACTTTTCTTTCATTTCCCCGTCCCACGAATAATATATAGTTTTTATAATATACTTATTTAACATTTAACTCAAGTTAATATTTTACCGTCCCACGAGTAGGAGTATACTTTCAAACACTTATACTAACATTCTCAGGATATAAACATACTCCATATACACCCTTGCATACTAGCCAAGTCACTTACCCAGTATAATTATACTCCCTTTGTCCCAAATAAACAAGTATCACAAATAAATTCTTTTCACAATAATTTCACCACACATTACACATATAGCAAATATATGACCATTTTACTATTTAAGGGGAATTAGTAACTTACCTATTTCCCGAAAAAGTATCGCAGAAATATGTTTTGTTCGGATAGAAATGACATACTCAACGCCCTGATCATTTATATAATTAGTGTTTAAAACGGATAAGTAAATTAAAAGAAATAAATCGAAATAAGTTAAACTTACCCTTTTTTCTTCTTCCTTCGATGAACACAGAGAAAGTAGAAATTAAAAGTGTGAGTGTGTGTGAAGTGTAAACGCAGAGAGTGAAAGGAAAGATAAGAAGGAGTTGATTTTTTTATAAAATTTCCACTTTAGCCCCTCTACTTCCATTTCTAACAACTAAACCCCCAAACTTTAAATTTACACTTTCAACCCTAAAGTTTCCCACTTATTCATTAAACCCATTTAACAATTATTACTACTAACTAAATAAATAACACAATTAAGCAAATAATATAAGCAAGTCATAAAAATATTTTCTAACACATCAAATGCACACATAAGTTCAAATTAAAATTCCCAAAAATATAAAATAAATATGGCGGGTTTTGGGGTCGTTACAGTTTTGTCGTTAGTTTCGACTCTGGAACTCGGAGAAGAGAATTGTGTCTATGAATTATGAACTGAGTTCACCTATTTATAGGGGATTTGGGCCGGAAAGAGTGGCCGGCCGGCCGGGACAAAGTGGCCGCACAGCCAACCATTGAGGTTGGCGTGGTTCCCAAGGTTCTGATCAGATTTGGACTCTGGGGAAACCCTAGATAATGTCTATATTTGAGAATAATCCGATCAGTCGTGAATATCTCCTTATCTGGGCTTTTCGGGAAATTCTGGATAAGTCCTGCGCAGCTCATAAATACCTGTGAGGTCCTTGTGAGTTCTGGAATACCTAACAACTCATTTTCAGACCGGGTACTAACAATATGGAAATGGTTGGAGTACTCGAAGGAATGGCAAACTACTATATCAAACATGTGCATAAAGAACTAGCTAGGAATTCTTCAAAAACTGGTCAAGATTGGGTTAATGAAAAACTTAAAGGTAATCCAAGGGTATGTCAAGAAAACTTGCGAATGTTGCCACATGTTTTTGAGAATCTATGCAGTATTCTAGAAAATAGTTATGGTTTAAAACCCACTAATCATGCAACTATAAGGAAATAGTTGCCATTTTTATGTATTTCGTTGGGCAAGGAGTAACAAATAGGAAAACACAAGATATATTTTATCGTTCTGGTTGGTCAATTGGCATGCATTTCTATGATGTGCTGAATGCGGTAGTAAGAAAGTCAGTTGATTACATTAAACAAGTGAAGATTTAGGTGCTCAAGCTCATCCTCACATAGCAAAGAATCCCAAGTACCAGTTCTTTGAGGTAATTGATATTTACTTGATTATTAATAATATTTCTTTGAAAATTTTCAAATATAAAAGTACTTAATATGTATTTTTTTATCATGAAGAATTGCATAGGTGCAATTGATGGAACTCATGTACGTGCGGTACCACCAAAAGAAAATATAGCTGCGTATATTGAAAGAAAAGGATACGCTACTCAAAATATTTTGGCAATATGTGCTTCATATTTGTATGGGTTTAGGGTTTAGCTGGGAAGGAATCTCACACGATTCACGCATATTTGAGCTTGCTAGAGCACAATCTGAACTTAAGTTTCCACATCCACCAAATGGTATGTATCTTTATAACTTGGAAAAAATGCAAAAAAAGTACCTCAATTAGTCACGTTGTGCATGTTTAGTACCTAATGTCATTTTTGTTGCAAGAAAAGTACCTCAAGTGGTCATTTTGTGCAGACAAAGTCACTATGGCTAACACCGTCAATATTTAGATGTTAAATAGACATGTGCCAAGCACATGAATTTTTTAAAGGGGGCATAATGGTCAAAATAGCAACCTTCATCTTCCTCCTTTCTCTTTCACCTGCAACACCCTCCATCTGCTTTAACCATTTCCCCATTTTTTCTTCCATGCCTCCTGTGTTCGCCACTCCCCCACCCACCCCACCTTTTTCTTCTTCTTCTTCTTCTTCTTCTTCTTCTTCTTCTTCTTCTTCTTCTTTTTCTCACGTCTGCTCATTTTAGAAGAAGATGCAATTGATAATGATGATTGAATTTGAGGTCTGCTCATTTTTGTTCCAATATTACAAAATTAAAATCTAAAATGAATCTTGACTCCTTGAAGTTGAAATTGGCATTCGAGTCCAGACATGGGATTTAAGTTTGGTGAAACTGCATATTGCGATTTTGGGTCACTTGGGTTTTTTTTTTCATGGGATTTTTTTTTTTTTTTAAAAACCCAGTCTTGCAAAATAAAAGCCCAGATCTGGGAATTATGATATTTTTCCCTTGTGATTTTGATGTTGTTCTTTGTGAATCTTGAGACAAAAAAGGAAGAACAATCTGGGTTCGCGTCAAATCGCGACCAAGCAACGCCACCGACTCTCAGAATCGACCAATCAAAGTTGCCGTTAAATGGAGTTTGTACGCGTTCTCACTCAACCCTAAAAGCTCCGGTCGACTTGTTTGTATCGCCGGCGCCGTCCTTCTACCTATCGTTGTGTAACAGCGAGTCAAAATTTGTGGGTAAGATCAGTTGCCCTTTTGGTCTGTAATAAGGGGAGCAAAAATTGGCTCCTTTTGATATAGAGAGAAGGTGATTTGCAGAGTTATAAATCAAAACTTTCCCTTTTGTGGTGTTATTAGCGGTGTTGGTTGTGTTGGTGTGGAAGGGGAAGCCATGAAAGGGAAGAAGGGAAGAAGATGGAGGGGTGGGGTATTTTGAGTTTATGTTACTATTTTACCCCTCTTAAAAAGTCACACACATGGCACATGACATACTTAACGGGAAAATGTGGATGCCGTTAGCACGAGTGACCACTAATGCACAAATTGACCAGTTGAGGTATTTTTCATGCAACAAAAATGACATTCGGTACTAAACATGCACAAAGTGTCCAATTGAGGTACTTTTTTTACATTTTTTCCTTATAACTTTGATTAATTATATGTTGTTATAGTAATTTTCTTATGGTAAAAATGCAAAAAAAGTACCTCAATTGGTCACTTTGTGCAAGTTTGGTACCTAATGTCATTTTTTTTGCAGGTATAGTACCTCAAATGGTCACTTTGTGCAGCCAATGTCACTTTGGCTAACACCGTTAGTATTTAGACGTTAAATATCCATGTGCTTAGTCATGTGCCATTTATTGAGGGGTAAAATAAGAAATGTACGTGAAGAAAATATCCACACTCTTTCTCCTTCATCTTCTTCCCTCCTCCTTTATTTTATTCACCTTCAATGGCAATTCCCTCCACCCATAACCATTTATTCCCCTTTCATCAAGAAATCACCAACATTTTTTTTTTGTAAAATTCATAACAAATTTCTTTCCTTCCCCGAAATTGCCCTATGTTTTCCTACCACTGCTATCTCTCCGTCGTGCATCCCAGCTCCACTCGAACCATTGGCGCCTCTCTTCATCTTATACCACAAGATGACGCCTCCGTTCCTCTCTCTCCGACCCACAAATCCCATCTCTCTCATTCTTTATCTTAATTTTGGCATATCTGGAGTTGATTTCTTCAAAATCGAAGACGAAATTCAAAACAAAAATGAAACTTGGAACTTGAATATGGGTCGACGTCTACCATACTAAGGTTTCCCTTGTTCATGCTCCAGTGATGAAGGAAAAGTAGGTTTGGGTAGTTATTCAAATTTGAGGTCTATCAAAGTATGATTTTCGAACCCATTCTATTCTCCAACCTCTGTTCTTAAGTCTCCGATCTCCGCAGTCATGGATTCACGGCTAATGGAGGTTATCAAACACTACATGGGTTTGGAATTTACTTTTTATTTCAATTTTGGCATTCTTAGGTCAGATCTGATTTGATTTTTTTTTGTTGTTGAAGGATTGTACAATCTGGGTTTGCACATTGTTAATTCTTGAACCTTTTTTGTTTTAATTCCTGATAATTTTGGTGGTGATGATAGTTCCGAATGGTGGTGTTATTTTGATGGTTGTTGTGAATAACGGTGGTGACGGTGGTGAGGGGCAGTGCTGGGTGTTGGGTGTTGATGGTGAGTTTTAACAGGATATTGAGGAGACTTTTTGTTTAAAATGAAAATAAAAGATTTTTTAGGGATGAATGAAAAAAGATAAGTATTTTGACCATTATGCCCCCCTTAAAAAATTCATGTGCTTGTCACATGTCTATTTAACGTCTAAATATTGACGGTGTTAGCCGTAGTGACCTTGTCTGCACAAAATGACCACTTGATGCACTTTTCTTGTAACAAAAATGACATTAGGTACCAAACTTGTACAAAGTGACCAATTGAGGTATTTTTTGTTTTTTTTTTGCATTTTTACCTTTCTTATAAAAGATGTTATGACATGCAGGAAAATATTACATAGATGATGCTGGATATCCAAATACAAAAGGTTTTCTTGCACCATATTAGAATATACGATATCATTTACCTGACTTTCGAAAGGGTTCGAAATCATCCCAACGTCCAAGGAATAGACAAGAAAGGTTTAATAAAAGCTCACTCTTCTCTGAGAAGTGTCATTGAAAGGTCCTTCGGGGTATGGAAGGCTTTAAAATATTAAAGGTCATGCCAGCGTTCCCTTTCAAGGCACAAATGTTAATTGTAATTGCAACCATGGCAATACACTACTTCATTCGACGTGAAGCCCGCATTGATGATGACATGTTTTTTAGTGATGAAAATCTTGTCGATTGCCCTACTGCTGATAGTGATGATGAGATAAATGAAAACCACAACTCAGGTGAAGGTTGTGAAGTTCCCCAATCAATCAACCGTAGAGAAGAAAATCAGATGATGGATAATTTTCATCTCTATTACAATCTATTTGTGGCAGTTATCATTGGACTTGAATAATATGTTATTTCAAGCTTCTTTAATATTTGATAAGTGATGAGATGAGTGAACATTTTAAACAATATAGAGTATCTTCTTCTTCTTCTTCTTCTTCTTCTTCTTATTATTATTATTATTATTATTATTATTATTATTATTATTATTATTATTATTATTATTATTATTATTATTAATTCTTGACTTTTTATGTTGAACATGAGAATCTATATGCATCCCATTTCCTCTAATTTCATTTGTGATTATTTTTTATATGTATTCATATTGTTGTGTGATGGTACTTACCAAACAATATTTATCTTGAAAATAGTAAAATAAAAGTAATTATGTCTTACTGGAAAAATATGCTTAGATATCAAATGTGTAGTAAATTTTGTTATTATTAAAAGGGTAAAAATGTCATTGTTAATAAATATCCAATTTTCATATTAGCATTTTAAAATGTTGCACCAGACACGTTTATAGAAAAATTTGCTCTGTTTGATAATGCTCCGTTTTAAAAAGTGCTCCGTTTGCAGAACTCTCCGTTTCGAAACTGTGCCCAAGACAAACCGTTAATATTGATAGTTCAATAGGTTTGTTTTATAGTAACAATTGTACAATATACATGTTGGACTTATCAGATTTAAGAACAAAAAAAAAATGGGTGCATAAAATAACGTATATTTGAAAATCAAACCAGCAACATGCATACACTTTCATGAAAAAAACACTAAACATACAACATATTATAGTAGTGGGTGCACTAGCACCATTAACTAACCTAGATGGCTATTGGCCAGTACGTAAGAGGAAAGAGAGTTATTGTGGGTCAGTCAATATCATTTTATTTCAGGAAAAAAAATAAATTAGAACAAATATTTGTTGATAGCGAACTATCTGAGTAAAACATTGTTACGTCGCCGATATGCTATCTGCTGTGTACATATGACTTTAATTTGGTGACCAATATTACCCCTACTATTTTAAGCAAAACAAACATTTAATAAACTTGTGCTTTAATTGTATGTTTGGTCTTGAATGTGAAATTTGAGTGAGGAAATGATTTTGGGATTTTTATATTTTATTCAATTGTTTGAAATGTAGCGATAACAATCAATCAATTAATTACTGTACTTTATTACTCCCTCCGTCTCACTATGTTTGACCACAAAACAAAATTTCGTAGTTTAAAAAACCTCAATTAATGACTTGTTCAACTTTTATATTTCCTAGTATACCCTTCTTTAATAATGTGTACATGAGAATCTGTGCCTTGTTTTTATAGTAATGAGTATTAATTAGCTTGCAAGATGTTAAACTTAACGAAGGGTATAATAGGAAAATAATACTGATGTAGGAGGAGATCGAGGTCTGAAGTGCAGCGACGCAGACCAAACGCCAGACCAAGCGCCCGCCCGCTATAAGCCGAGCGCCCGCTTACCTTGTCCAAAAACGGCTGATGCTTCTGTTTTCATGCGAGCGCCCGCGTGGTCCAAGCCGAGCGCCCGCCCGGTGCCGCCGAGTGGATTAGGGTTGCCGAGTTATTTTAAGTTTTTGTTAAAACAATTCATTATTACTTTTTGTTTGTTTCCTTTTGAAATTAGGACATTATTATTCTTATCAATTGAACTTTGTTCTTGGAGATTTATCTCTATTTCTTGGTGGATTCCAAGGTTTATTGCGTTTGAGGTTTCATCGCTTGTGAAATCTTGTGTGTAGTGCGCTACTCACGAAACCTATCGCTTCCGTGCTGCGTCAAATATATAAATTTACATTGGTTTTATAAGTGGTCAAACAAAATGAGACAAACAAAAATAGAAATGTGGCCAAACATAGTGAGACGGAGGGAGTATGATATATTATTACTAGTATTTTTTAAGAGCAATGCTAGGGGCACAAAATAAGGTCACAAAATCTTACTCACAAGCTGAGGTTGCGATATTTTATTGGTTGCATCGATAATAGACCCGCCACACTCTAATTAAAATCACCAATAACATCATTACACCTAGGATTTTGTGAGCAAATTTGTGTGACTTCCCCCCCTAGTATTATTGTTTTTTAATTCTGATTTCAACTGCTTATAAGTCGTAAAGTCAACTTAAGCTTTTCATGTTTGAGATCGTGCTCGTTTGAAAATTATTGAGCTTGAGCAATCTTAATTGTTCGAATTTGATTTGAATCGAGTTTCGAGCTGTTCTTAGTTGCTCGTGAGTAGCTCGATTTGTTATCAAACTTGAGTCTTAATGAGTGGAGCTTGAGTTTTGTTTATCTTGTTTCTAAAAAATGAATCAATTCGGCCCTTTAAGGGGCTCGAGTTCAAGCCTATTACTAAAAACCCAAACAAATGAGTTCTAACAAGCTTATCAAAAGTTTGAGTTCAAGTGAAGTGAAAAAAATTAAAGTATTCGAGTATATCGAGTCGAGCTCTACACGATTCGAACTCATACAAGCTTTATTAAAGAAACGAGTCGAGAGCTCGAGTTGAATTAATATTCAAATTCGCTCAAGTTCGAATTTGCTAGAGCCGAGCTCGAACACAGTCCAAATTGTTTGAAATTGATTAATTCATATCTACATGGAGTATAACTGTAAAAATGTAAAATGACAATTAGAGCAGTCAAAATGACACTAATAATAGAGATAATGTAACAATTAAGAGCAGTCAAATGATAATTAATCATAGAGATGATGATAGTGTAATGAAAATTCAGCTGCATCCAAAAAAAAATGGAGGGAAGAATAGGAGTATAAGTTTAGGTGAGCTATAAATGAGGAGTTTAATTTTTGGTCATCAACATCGTTGATTACATTTCGTCAATTCCCAAGCCCCAACTGTTTTTCACCAACCAAAACCTTCAATATTTACTACCTCCTCTCATTTTTTTTTTAATAATAGTCTTAATAAATTTTGAGTAAAAATTTATGTTAATTTATTTATTTCATTAAAAAATAATATTTTTTTCTGAATTGTCAATAATTTAAAATTTCATTGATTATGCCTTTTTTCTTAATATTTTTAGTTAAATTTCAACAAAATTAACCATTAAAATGAAGCTAATTTTTTGAGACTGAGAGAACATTATCTTGTTTATCTACTAAGTTGCAATTTTAATATTAATAAAGTAGTAAGATATTATCATAATACAAGTAATGTTAAAAATATTATAAACATTTTTTTTGTTTTTTTCAAAATTACAAGTAAATTGCAATACTTATAATGAAATAGAGTGTGTGTAACTTTTGCATTTTCGTTTGTACCATGTCTTAATATCTTTTTTATAAATTACATAATATAAATAGCTGTCTAATATAAAAAAGTTGTATGATATTCAAAGTAAATATAGATATATACATTACAAACATTTGTGTGAGACGGTCTCATACATGAGACGGATCTTGTTGGGAGAGTAAACGGTTTGCCCCTCTATGGGTGGGGCAGAGTAAGCTCATATCCTCTCTCATTGAAATTCGGCTTATGCATGAGACCGTCTCTCACACTTTCTATATACTCCCTCCGTTCCAGAAAAGTTAAAACATTTACTTTGGAGTTGGGAAATTAAAGATATAATATTATATTAAAAATGAAAGGTAGAGAGGAAGAGAAATAATTAGTGAAGGTGGAAAGAGAATGAGTTGTTGGGAGGAAGAGGGAGAATGAGTGGAAGATTATAAAAGTAATAAAAAACTTCCATTTTTTTATTGTTGCAATTTTTGTGAAATACCCTAAACAGCAAAATGTTGCAACTTACTTGGAACGGAGGGAGTATATATATATATATATTGAGAAGTAATTTGAAAGAAGTAAATAGGATATATTGAGAAAGTAATTTGGATTTCTTAATGATAAAAAACAATGAAAGTAGACCAAACTATATGAGATAAAATGAGTAAATTTTTACAATAACTTACTTATCAAAAATACGATTACTACTACATTTTTCAAACAAAGATAAAACAGAAGAAAAAAAAAAAAAAAAAAAAAAAACAAAGTATCCCCTCCTCCCGCCAATTTTAAACTTCATTTTCCTCCCCCAAACTTCAAAAACTTGCCACTTTACCTCCTCTTATTTTTGCTTCCAAGCAACAAACTGAAATAAAACATAACCCTAAACAAAACCCCCAAGCAATAGTAACCCACAAGCAATTCCATTTGCTCAAATCCGTTATCCCTTGTTGACTCAATATATCACTTCCAGTGACAACACATGTACTCCTAGTAATGTTCATCCCAATTGAGCTACTCAAGCTTTGCAACAGCCTCACCTTCATCACCTCGGGCACCGCCCCGAGAGGCGTGTTATCAAATATTTGAGTACCCCGAACGAAACATTTAATTGGGTCTTGAAATTCGTTTTGTAAAACCGCTTCGTAAGGATATTTTACTAGAGACATGTAATGGAACCAGATCCAGTAGGCGGGGATTCTATCTCGATTGATGAAGAATCCACTGAAGAGTAGGAAATAGGCTAGTAAAGCGACAACGATTGTATAGCCTAACATCACATGAGGGATCACACCGGAGAGGAATGTGACAAATGAACTTCCAGCCCAAAATGATGCTAAGATTATGATGAAATAGAATAAGAAACCGGAAGTGCCTCCACCTAATCCCACCGCCCAAAATGTGGTGGCGGCGAATGCGAGTGAGAGGAAGATTAATGCAGGAATTGCAACAAGCGAGTGCGAGAGAACGTAGGATGAACGTCGATATGCGTTGTAAGCTGTTTCCCTCATGAAAATGTACCTTTCTTGTAGAAAAACGGGCAAGGCGTCGGCGCAGGTGTAGAATGTTGTGGACATGGCGAATGCGAAGAAGCCTAAACGTTCCTGGACACCTCTTGGGGAATTGTCGAGTTTCCAGAACATGGTGGCGAGGATGAATCCGGTGACCATGACTGCGCCTAACCGGATTCCGAAAAGCTCCGGCATTCTCCGGGAGTTCATGAATGAGCGTTTCGATAAAACTAACATTTCCATCCAGAAGGGGTTTGCGAAAGTGCGTACAATTGAGGTTGGATTGATGTCGTTTGATGCGCCGGAGACTAATTTGCCTCTGGAAATGCTTGCGCTGATTGCTTCTTTGAGTGAGAGATTCCGGTATGGAGTTTCGTTTCCGGGATCGTCGGCGATACGGTTGCGTGATCGCTTCATGTTTTGCCATGACTTGTTGAATTCGACCAGGGCTTTTGTTCCTCCAGGTGAGCCTTCAAGTTCTCTGATCAAATCGAGAGCGAATTCGGTCCGGTTTTCCTTCTCCGGAATTGGATGGCCGAAATCGGAAAAGTAGAGAGGCAAATTGGACGGAGAGCCGCTGTAGACGGTTTGTCCACGGGAGAGGAATAGGAGCCGATCGAGTAAGCCGAGAATTCGGTAGCTCGGCTGGTGTACGGTCATGATAACAATGCTTCCGCTCTGAGCTATTCGTTGAAGAACTTTAACAACCATGTATGCGCTGGTGGAGTCGAGCCCCGACGTCGGCTCGTCGAGGAATAAGATGATCGGATCGTGAATTATATCAATTCCGATTGACACACGTCGGCGTTCACCGCCGGAGACGCCTCTGTGGCCTTCATCACCGATGATTGTTTTGGCGGCGTTGCGGAGGCCAAGCTGATCAATTAGGGCTTGAACACGAAGCTTCTTCTTCGTTTTCGATAGAGTCCTCGGGAGGCGGAATTCGGCGGCGAACATGAGCGTCTCTTCGACGGTTAACATCGGAAAAAGGAGATCGTCTTGCATGACGTAAGCGGAAATGACTTTGAGCAACCTTGATTCCAATTGCTCGCCGTTCAACGTCACCGTACCTTTCAAACTTCCTTTAGCTATACGATTCGCCAGAGCATCAACCAACGTCGATTTCCCCGATCCACTAGCACCGAGAACGGCGAGGATTTCACCGTCCCTCGCTTCGCCAGAAATATCATTCAGCAAAACCTTCGTTTTAGAAAACAAGCTCTCACCTCTAACCGGTTCCGCCGTCGTCGCCGCCGCCGCACCAAGGCTGTTCCGGTCACGGAGAACCGGCAAACTAAACTTCTGGCTGACTTTCACACTATACGTCAGATTACTAAACGAAAGCACAAACGGCAAATCACGAGGCTCATTACTAGTCTCACTCATTTCCAGCACCCGGTGGGCCGGCGTTTCATCACCGGTAACCTCCTTACGTATATCACCAACATACTTCAGCAACTCACCAAGCGTCGGCGACAACGCACCACCACCAGTACGCGAATACTCCATCGCCTCCCTCCGATCGTACAACGGCGCGGTGTCTCTCGCCGGCGATATATTCTCCGCCACCACACGGGACATTCGTGACTTAATGTTTAAGGTTTTCTCTCTTTTGAAAGTTGTTGAGTAGGTTGTGGAGTTGTGAGAAAACTAGTACTATGGTACTCCCACTCGTTTAATGTGTAATGAATTGGTGTGCTTCTATATATAGTAAAATGGATAGATACATTTGTGGTGTATCTATGCTTATTGTATCAACTTGTACATGTGAGATTTGATTTTGACTTATTGATGGTTACAATCAACATAAATCTCAATTTTTAAATAAACCGTCAAGTTTTGTTAAAATAACACTCCTTCCGTCATTCTTTAATTTACAAATTTTTAGGGCTCGGTTGGTAGCCTGATATGTTTAGTACGTATTAATAGTAAGCAGATTATTATCTTAATGACTAGGATTATTAGACTAAGGATTAATAATACCACCTTTTTGGGGATAAAAATGAAGGAGATAAGAGGTCTTATTATCCTGATTATTTAAATTAGTACGCTGGCTGGTAGCATTTAATCTACCAAACATCAAACTTATTGGATTAATAGTCTTAGGGCTCGTCTGGTGCACAGTTTTAAAAACTGGAATTTTTCAAAACGGAGCGTTTTTTTGGACGCTACTATTTGGAGCGGCTAAAAATGACTTAAGATTTTTTAAAAGCTCCACTCAAAAACTCTCTATTGAGACGCTTAATTAGCAAAAAGATGATTCTTTTTCACTGCGTTTTGAACGCGCCGCTCTACCAAACAAGCCCTTATCCAACTTAAGAAGGGCTACCAAACGACCCCTTAATGTTTTAGACTATCGGTTTTTTTTTTCACAATGTTAATCTATTGGCAAATAGATTTAGTCACATAATCATGCAAATTAATTGAAAATTTAAAGACTCCCCTTCATATAATTAATTAGATTATGAGTAATTCTTCTTCAACCATCTATTTTTATTTATTTTTTTGGTACATTTCTTCAACCATCTATGTGGTATAGAGAAGAGAGGAAGAAGTGAGGTGACCAATATTTCCTAATCTGTTGTCTACAAGTCAAACCAATATATTGGAGAGCAAAGGTCAAAAATGGGGGATGAAATGCCACGTGGATATGCTTGATTGGTCAGCCAGAACCACCTGGACCAATGTAGATTTGTTTTGATGATGTAAAGGGTTAATGGGAATTAGGTGTGGATGGTAATCTACTGTTTCGCCTAAAAGAAAGAAGCATAATGATTACGTCCTAGTGAAAGAGAGAGAAATCGGCAGTCAAATGGCAGTTTTCTTGTAGAAATAATTAAAAATTATATGGCAGTTTATTTCAACAGAAAAATCAAAGGGAGGGTAATTTTAGTACTTATGATATATTTAATGAATAATTATGTTAGTTTGAATATAAATTAAAACTGTACCTATTATCCTTTCAAAAAAAAAAAAAAGTGTACCTATTATTTGTTACTAGTTTTTTTGTTTTTTTGAAAGAAATTATTTGTTACTAGTTGGGTCCATGCATATAACTAATCATCAAATGACACCAAAAATTTACATATTTTTTTGAAATTAAGAAAACCCCCTTGTAAATGTAAATGAATGTTAATGTAAACTTTTAAATACGTAATTATGTACTCTCTTCGTCTCAGTTTAAGGTTCTTACTTTCCTTTTTGGTATGTCTCAGTTTAAGGTTCTTAGTTGCTTTATTCCTTAAATGGCAAAGTATGAATAGTGTTTTGGACAATCTTGTCCTCATAAAGTTCATAAGTTACAAAAAAAAACCATCACTCATCCATCTACTTTCACCAACTTGCTTTATAAATAGACAATTATATCATTCACACATTATTATTGTTGACTCAAATTTGCCTTGGTTTCTTAATAAGCGTGTAAAGTCAAACTGAAAGAGTATAAAATACTCTTAGTTTAATATTGTGTATCTTTGTGATTCTGATTTATTTAATGTATATATTTTGAGTTTATTTAATTTAGGAATTATGTGTATATTTAGTTTAATTTAATTATAGTTTAAATAATTGTTTATATTAGGAGTAGTTTACTTTAGGATATTGATTTTGATTTATTTCACTAATATATTAATGGTTATCTTTGGAAAGTTGTTATGTATTTTAGGAGTGTATTTTAGGTGGACTCTCAAAAAGAAAGGATGATTGGCCAAATAAAAGATCACGTGTGATTGAGAAAGCGGCCACGCAATCCTATAAATACAGTCGCCGCATTCCTTTGCTCTTCACGAATTCACAGAATATTTTGAGAGAAGACTTTGTGTTCTTGAAGTTCTTGTGCATCAAGAACTCAAGTGTTTTAGTGTTTTCATTTATTCTAGAGATCTAGAATAGGTTTGATCTTTTCGTTGTTTTGTTTATTTCATTGTCTTGTATTTTGCAAGACCTTTTTATTAATGAAAGTTTTCCAGC
The DNA here is from genome assembly GCA_026119855.1 of Campanula takesimana. NCBI lineage: Eukaryota > Viridiplantae > Streptophyta > Magnoliopsida > Asterales > Campanulaceae > Campanula > Campanula takesimana. The sequence goes on along the minus strand of JAOWBW010000036.1, from coordinate 920,465 downwards.
AAGTAATTTCTTGCTGAAGTGTTTAATCTCTGTTTTATTTAATTCCGCTGAGTTTTTTGTGTTTTTTCTTAACTCTGTTCGTCGGCAGTTGACAGGACAACTGTCTTGACACTTGTGAGCACAACTGTACTGTCAAGTGGTCTCACAAGTGGTTGTTTTTCAGAACAGTCCTAGCCACTTATTTCTTTCAATTGGCACCAGAGCCGGGTCTCGACATACTGAGATCGATCTTTTGAAAGTAGCCATTATGGACTGTACTCATATTCGTAATAAGCCGCCTACACTAGATGGTTCAAACTATACCATTTGGAAGGCTAAGATGATCATGTACATTAAAAACATAGATCATCGTGCTTGGGTCAGTATTCTTGTGGGATATACATCCCCTACTATAGAAGTAGTTGATCCAAAAGCAAAAGCTCCTGAAACTAGTGAGGAGAAAAAGGAAAAAAATTTTGTCCCAAAACCTGAGCAAGATTGGAACACAGAAGAAATTGCCCTTGCAAACTATAATGCAAAGGCAATGGCTGCCATATCTGATCATGTTGATCACAATTTGTATCGGTTATTTTCTAACCATACCGTGGCCAAAACTGCTTGGGATATTTTACAACTTCATTGTGAAGGGTCTGATAGTGTCAAACAAACAAAATTAAGGAGATTGATGACAGAGTTTGAAAATTTAAGAATGGGAGAAAATGAAACGATTCAAGACTATTCTGCTAAATTAATGGATATTTCAAATGAATCCTTTGCATCAGGAGAATCTATCTCCAATGCTAGGTTGGTTAGTAAAGTTTTAAGAACTCTCCCAGAAAAATTTCACATCAAAGTCTCTGTCATTGAAGAAATTTGTGATACTCGGACCGCGAGTCTTGAAAAGGTTCTAAGTATTCTAACTACGTTTAAATTGAACCTTGAAGTGTAAAGGATATTGATGACTCAAACTTAGAGGAAGATGAATGTGACTTGATCTCTAAAAAATTCAATAATATGTTGAACAAAAAACGTCATCAAAGGTTTTCTAATAAGGTTACTGCTTCTTCCCCTAAGATTGAATCATTCAAGAAAGAAACAAGTAAGAACAAATTTTCTTCTGAAAACAAAAGATCTATTGAGTCCGTTCAGTGTAGAGCATGTTTAGGATTTGGACACTATGCTAATGAGTGTGCTAACACACTCAAAAAGAGAGGGATGAGTTTTTCTGCAACCTTAAGTGATTCAGATGATGACAATCAGACAGCAAACCTGTCATTTTTACGATCATCACAATCCTCCCTTTCTGACAGTGAATCTGATAGTGAGGATGTGCTGTCAAATGACGGCACAACTGACTACTCAGATGGTGCTAACATGTATTCCTGTTTTAACTCCACTTCTGCAGGTGAAACTGAGCAATCCAATCAGGAAGATAAAGATAGTGCAACCTATGAAGATCTACACAATACATATGTTGAGCTTCATGCAGATTGGTCCAAAAGAATGGAACAACTCAAGGCATTCAAGAGTTAAATGAAAAACTCTCCTCTGACAATCTGAAATTAAAAGCTGAGAATGAGAGGTTGTCGAGTGAAAGTGATATTCAAAAGGACTCCATAGCTAGATTAGAAGTCATGCTTATCAAAAAAGACAATGAGTGTGAGAAATATAAAAGCAATCTTGAAAAAGAAACCATTACACTCAATAAACTTAACAATGGCAAGGCTAAATTGGAAGAGGTTCTGAACATGGGGAACCAAGGAAAATCAGGTTTAGGCTATGGAGATCCAGTTTTGTTAAGGAAGGTGAGGGCACTTCGAAAAACAATGAGAGATTTAATGTTAATCACGTGTCTCCTCACAAAAATAGAAGAAATAGAAAAAGGAGATACGTGTGTCACCATTGTTTTTCCCCTGGACATATACGTCCATTTTGTTACAAGTTGAAACAGGAACTTGGCTTGGAGAAGGACAGCGGCCACTTGACAAGACAACTGTGGGCACAGTTGGAGTCACAACTGCCCAGTCAACAACAGTCTGCTCCAAAAGCCACATGGGTAAGAAATGACACTCTAAAGTGTCAAGTGGTGTTTACCTCCTTGAAGAGCAGTGTGGAAGGAGCCTGGTACTTTGACAGTGGCTGCTCCCGCCACATGACTGGCTCTCTTGAGCATTTCAAAGACTATAAAGCCTTTAAAGGTGGAAAAGTCGATTTTGATGGAGGTGCTCAAGGTGAGGTAATTGGCAAAGGTACTCTGAATGTTAATGGTTTGCCTAACGTGCATAATGTCTTGCATGTTGATGGGTTAAAGGCAAACCTAATTAGCATAAGCCAATTGTGTGATGATGATCTACATGTCAAGTTTGATGAGAAGATCTTTGAGGTCTTCGATGATTCAAATAGTTGCGTTTTGAAAGGTGTAAGATCCTCTGATCATTGTTACAAGTTGGTTGAAAATCATTCATGTTTTAACTCAACATTTGATAATGCTCCTGCTCTTAGTGTCAATTGTGTTGAGAATTGCATTACAGGGTGCACTTGGGAGCATGAAAAGATTAATGATGAATCTGATCCAAAGTCCACAACAGAATCTGCAGATACACCAACTGTGAGGACTACTGACAGTCCAAATGAATAGTCAACTGCCACGACAGATGGTCATACAGCAGCTGATTCTGGTTCAGATTCTGAAATCTTGGAAGATCAGGAAACCAGAGGTAATGATGCTACAGCAAGGTTACAGGGAGATCATCCCACTTCCCAGGTTATTGGGGGAGTGGATGAAGGAATAAAAACAAGAGCGAAACGAACAAATTACCGGGAATTAGCCGGTTTGGTATGCATGCAATCCGCGTACCATCAGGTAAGCTCTTGTTATTTCGTTGCTAATTTTTAGCATGAGGATGAGTCAGAAACTTTAAAAGTTAATAATTGGACCAATGTCATGCAAGAGGAAGTGGTAAAATTTGAAAGGAAAGATGTTAGGTTCTTGGTTCGTAGGCCATCTAATACTGAATATATGGTAGTTGTTACTTGTTGTACTCAATTGTTAAGGATGAACCAGATAATCAAGGATTATGGTCTTAGAAGTGAAATCTTGACCGTATTTTGTGATAGCTTAAGGTCCTTGAATATTTCCAAGAATCTGGTACAATATTTCCTAACAACGCACATAGATATTATGCACCAGTTTATTAGATATCTCGTTGATAAAAAAATCATTACTTTAGAACATGTAAGCACAACAGATCAACTTGCTGATATCTTTACCAAGGCTTTGGAATTCGAGAGATTTTCTCTCGGACTGTGTGATACCAGTTAACTGCACAAGTGTGTAGACAACTGTCTGCATAAACTGTATAATGGTATGTTACAGTTCACACTAACCTATAAAAAAAATAAAAATAGTATAGATTGCATCCATATTTGCACGATTGTCTCTTGTGACCACTTGGTCTCCTTCAGTTCCTTGACTCCGAACTTTGACCCTTGAATGTGAGATCCTTCTTAACTTGATAATAAAAATTATCTTGTTAATTCCTTCGTGTTGTTTATCATGGAGTGGGCACTTAATCTAAGGTTATGGGGAAAACAAGTTGCCTCTAATCTTTGAAGTTACTACTCATTTAGGCAATGTGCTGACGTGTATTCATACATAACTTGAGAATCAGTGTAACACTGTATTGTGAGAGTGAAAAGCTCCTCCCCGTAACTGATTCATAAGTCATAAGCCTTCAAAGGGAGTGTTCTAGAGGCTGCATGATTGAAGGTGAATCTCATTGAATTCTTGTGAGTTGAAACCGAGTCATGAACTGAGTTGACCATACTATGTCACACCAAAATTGAGACAATCTTCACTTGTGTGTTTATGCATAATTTTTCTAAGCTTTCTTTCTCCCTTGGTATTAACATCAGCAAATTGAATTGTTGTTCTTATGTATTAAAGATTGATGCTTTTCATGTGATTAACGATAATCTAATTAAGTGATGTTCAAGTTTCATTGTGCAGATGGTGGAAATTATGGTACATTATGGATAAATGGATTCAATTGAATTTGGCAAGTTCTAATTCTGGGACGGACAATTTATCACAAAACATGGAAAAAGTTTGAATTTTAAAATCAAAATCCTTGTTTGTTTTGGAATTCAAATGGGTACTTCAATGTTTCTCGGTTCTCCCTACTCCTTGGCCTACCCGAGTTTTTAAGAAGAATCTCTGTCCTCCCGTGATATTTTCTCCATGTCAATTCTAGTTGTGAATTATGGTTTAGTATATCTCCTTTCTCATGTTTCTAGCTACATTTCTCTTATCTCATCTTGTTCCTATTCTGCAAATACACTCCCTCTAACATTTTTTTACAGATATATCCGAGAATTCAGGAGAATCACTGAGTGATTGTGACTCAAAATGATTGTTTGCCGCTGCTCTGATCAAGCTCAGGCATTTTTGTTGTTAAGCATCCAGCTGGTGCTAAGCAACTTGTTCGTGCAACTGTGCGGACAACTGGTCACTCAACTGGATAGTCTGCTTCTGTTTTAAGGGGTAAGTACATCTTCTGCAGAACTCTCTGGTCTATAAAGGTTTGCTGCGATATGAGTTGAGATTGATGATGCTCTTAGAGGTATTTTTGTTGAGGAGATTCATATTTAGGGGGAGTGGAAGATATTCACAATTTTCTTTCTTTGAGTTTGATGGTTCTTCACAAAAAGGGGGAGAAAGATGTGTTCTAGGGGGAGTAGAATCCAATGTACAAATTCAGAGGGAGAGATTATTGTTTTGGATGTTTTGATCAGAACCACAAAGATAGGGGGAGATTGAAAGAGTATAAAATACTCTTAGTTTAATATTGTGTATCTTTGTGATTCTGATTTATTTAATGTATATATTTTGAGTTTATTTAATTTAGGAATTATGTGTATATTTAGTTTAATTTAATTATAGTTTAAATAGTTGTTTATATTAGGAGTAGTTTACTTTAGGATATTGATTTTGATTTATTTCACTAACATATTAATAGTTATCTTTGGAAAGTTGTTATGTATTTTAGGAGTGTATTTTAGGTGGACTCTCAAAAGGAAAGGATGATTGGCCAAATAAAAGATCACGTGTGATTGAGAAAGCGGCCAAGCAATCCTATAAATACAGTCGCCGCATTCCTTTGGTCTTCACGAATTCACATAATATTTTGAGAGAAGACTTTGTGTTCTTGAAGTTCTTGTTCATCAAGAACTCAAGTGTTTTAGTGTTTTCATTTATTCTAGAGATCTAGAATAGGTTTGATCTTTTCGTTGTTTTGTTTCTTTCATTGACTTGTATTCTGCAAGACCTTTTTATTAATGAAAGTTTTCCAGCAAGTAATTTCTTGCTGAAGTGTTTAATCTCTGTTTATTTAATTCCGCTGCGTTTTCTGTGTTTTTTCTTAACTCTGTTCATCGGCAGTTGACAGGACAACTGTCTTGACACTTGTGAGCACAACTGTACTGTCAAGTGGTCTCACAAGTGGTTGTTTTCCAGAACAGTCCTAGCCGCTTATTTCTTTCACAAACTAAGAACCTTAAACCGGGACGGAGGGAGTATTACGCATCGAGTCAGTTTTATGAAAAATATGTTTTACACTAAGGGATGTGTAAAACTTGTTTTACATTAAGAGATTTTGTTTTATATTAGGGGATGAAAACATGTTTTACGCTAAAACAAATGTAAAACAAGTTTTTCTCAAAATTTCACTTACACATACTATGTTTTATTCAATATGTACATTTGACTTATCAAATTTTGAAAATTTTATGTTGTGTTAAAGTATAACTAAGAATATTCATATTTGAAGATGCAACACTTATTTTGAGTTGAACGAAAAAAAGGTGTGTCAATTAGCATGAAATGAGAATATTATTTCAAAAAAGTTGCATAAATACATCGTTATCCAATTTTATAAACTTTTAATTTTTCAAATTAAATATAGAGTATACCATTATCGAAAGGAAATCACAGGCGGACCTACACATAGTGCATGGTGGGGCAATTGCCCCCGTTTTTTTTTTTTTTTCAAATTTACTAGTGCATTTTTTTTTTTAAAAAAAATTGAAGTATTAGTGAAATATTTTAGACTTTGCCCCCCTTTATGTAAAAAATAAATAAATGCACTAACATTTATTTTTGCCTCCTTTCAATGTAGTATGCAATTTTAACCCCTTGTGAAAAAAATTTGGGTCCGCCACTGAACGAAATACTCCCTCCATCTCTAGTTAGTGTGGACCAGAGCACACAAATTTAGAAAAAGTAAGAGAGAAAAATAATGGAAGGAGGTGTTTGTGAGTATGAAAAAATAAATATGAGAGAGAATGAGTGGGAGGAATAGTAAATTGATTGGTGTTTGTGAGTGTAAAAGTAAAGTAGGAGAGAGAATGAATGGGAAGAATAGTAAAGATTCTTTGCTATTTTGGGGTAGTCCACTCTAACCTGAGACAGACCAAAAAGGAAAGAAGTTCACACTAACCTGAGACGGAGGGAGTATACATTAATTCATTCATGTATTCTATCTTAAAAAATGAACATTCAAAGGACACACTCCCTCCGTCCCATAACAATGTGGATTTCGAACCGCTGCACCCCCTAGTTAGCTACACCCAATGGTTCCGATTGGAGCCACCTCATTTTAACTCCACCCAACGATTGAAATGTGTCCGAACTCGGTAGGACCCAAAAAAAATTGAAATCATCTTAGCCGCACACCTAAACCGCTCGCATATGTGGCCTTGATCGGAGCCGTTGGGTGGAGGGGTGGAGCTAACTTGGGTGGAGCGGTTCCGAGTCCTAACAATGTGGACAAAATGAGTTTTGCACGGGAATTAAGGGATGAATAGTAGTGGGTAGTTGTTGTGAGTGTGAAAAGTGAAATAAGAGAGAGAAAGTGAGGTAGGGAATAGTAAGTTGATTGGTGTTGTGAGTGTAAAAGTAAAGTATGAGAGAGAATGAGTGGGATGAATAGTAAAAATATTTTGCCATTTTAAGAAAGTGTAACTTATCAATGGAACACCCAAAATAACAATTTGTCCACATAGTTATGGGACGGAGGGAGTATTTGTCTCTCTAGATAATAGCGCTTGAACTAATATATTTTGCCGAAGATACTCTAACATTAATACGATTACAATCACTTCGTCACAAAATAATTTTTATATTTTCCTCTTGATCAAAATTACCAATGTGACTTGATATTTATTTATGAATGAAGTAGAAAGTAGTGATATATTCCCTCCGTCCCAAAATGATCTTCACATTTGACTATTTAAACTTTTTAAGGATATGAACACTTGCTTCATTAGCTATGTTGTGTTTATCCACATTTAAGCCTAAATTGGTAGAAATGGGAAGAACTTTTTGGGACAATGAAAAAATGACAAATGAGAAGATCATTTTGGAAACATACTTTACCTGCAAAACAAGGAAGTGTTCTATATTTTTTGTATGTGTCATTTTCCTATACCATTAATTCCCTAACATGCCTGTGAGCAAGGAAAAAGCTACTTCAAAATGATACATATGGCTAGCTAATCAAAACATACATAGCCTCTAGTTTGTTGCAAGGCTTTGGCCATCCCACGTACAATAAAGTAATCAAAACGGAAACAAAAATGAAAACCAAAATAATTATTCCCTTCTGTCTCGGAATAAATGTCTTATCTTCTATTTTCATTTGTTCGGAAATAAATGTCACTTTACTAAAAATAAGAAATAAAGTTTGGTAATCTTCCTATAATACTCATTCTAATAGACACAAGCATTGCAACGCTATAGAAATTATCAATCTACTAATATAAATAGATTGAGACAATCAAGGAAACATAAGTAAAAATTTAAAAATATTGACTTGTCAACTATGACAGGGAATATTTTAATTGACTTGCAATTTTTTTAACACCATAATTTCATAAGTGTATACTCTTTCCGTCTCATTTGAAATATGATTTTTGGTCAATTAAATTATATTTTGACCAATAATTTTGAATAATAATGATTATCCCAATGAAAAAAATCTAAACTAGTTATTGAGTTTATCATAACCGTTGTCAATAACTATTTTTAATTTTTTTATTAGCATCATTATTGTTTCTTTAAATTATTGGTCAAAGTATAATTAAGTTGACTATAATCTTATTTTGGCCAGGACAGAAGGAATATATTATTTTATTATAATAAATTATATAAATATCTCATTTTATTTAAAAATATGACACACATATTATTTTAAGATTTTAAGATGGATAAAACAAGTTTATGTCAGTTTATATGAGTACCATTGAAAATTTAGTAGCATATCATTAAATGAGCTTCATGTGGGTGACAAGGTCAAGTCAGTAACAAGTTGCTGAGTGACTCTCCATAGAGTCTTAAATATGAACCAAATTTAGGTAAATTCTCTCGAAATTGATTGGATCGATGTCTTAAAAAATATTCTCTCCGTGCCAAAATGATCTTCACATTTGACTATTTAAACTTTTTAAAGATATGAACACTTGCTTCACAAGCCATGTTGTGTATATGAACAATTAAGCTTAAATTGTAGAAATGAGAATAATTTATTGGGACAATGAAAAATGGCAAATGAGAAGATCATTTTGGGATGGAGGGAGTATTTCTATAAATAAGTGAGTCGACAAATGTCCTTTAAAAAAAGTACAAGCAAAGAAATCTATATTGAGAGGGGTAACTCTGTAATTGTCATCACTTAATATGGCTAAAATTAATGAGAATTATAAATTTCAGTTTTTTCTATGATTTTGAAGCTCGCATAACTTATTTTACTATTCTGATTGAATAGATTGTCCTTTATTTTACATTGTTTTCCACTTACTAGTTTTACTCCCGTGCGATGCACGGCCTTGTCATGATTTCTATTTACATTTATTTTTATGATATTAAAAAGGCGTAAAATTGTCAATTTTCCATTAGAAAATTAAATATTACCACACACATATTTAAAAGTAACTATAGAAAACATGATCAGACATATAAATTTAAAATATTATATACATGATTATCAAAAATAACAATAAAATAAATACTGATTGTTGTATAATACAGTAAAAAAAAATGAATTAAAAAACAATACAATAAACAACAGTATAAAATATAATTAAAGGAAAGTGAAATTTCATTACTTCAACCATAATTTACATTCATGTTCTACAACACTTTGAAGAACATTTACACCATAATTAAGAGAAAGTAGTGAATGTGTGGTGGAAAATGAGTAGATAGAATGAGTGTGGTAAATAGTAGCGTTGGTTGGATAAAATGAATGGTGAAAAATGAAGAGAGAGAATTAGTGGGGTTAAGTGGGTGGGGTTGGGTGAATATAAAATATTAAAAAGTTTGCCATTTTGAGCAGTCTCAATTGAGGTGAAACGAACGAAAAGAGAAATAAGTCTCAGTTTACATGGAACGGAGGGAGTATAGAATTGCAGACTTGTTTATATAAACTTACTCTAGAAAGATGCCACTGCCACATCATTAATTTTCTTTACCAAATTTAATTTTTGAACCAACCCCAAAGTTTTATTGGGAGTAATTTTATTGAATTAAAATAATAACTAATATTTCTTTATCCTAACCTAAATATTACAACCTCTATCTCTAAATGAGTATGCAAAATTCATTTTAAGGGACATCTGAAAATCTCAATTTTTTTGTACAATTTGATGGCCAAGATTCATATATAATTTTATAATTCTCTTTGCGAACATTTGGTTTTGCAAGTAAAAAGAGACCGGTGAAAATTTTTGCGGGAAAAAACATTTAGAGATAAAGTTATGTTAGAAAAAGATAATCATTTTGGGATAAAGATTTCCTGAAAATGAACACTTATTTAGGGACAGAGGGAGTATCTTTTTAAAAATTAAGCTTGATTCAAAAAACATAAAAATAATAATAATATCCACCTAAAAGAACTTCAAAATTTACGCAATCTCTTTTCAATTTATCTATACGCGTTTTATTAAACTTATCCAAATTTCACCAAAAAAATGGTAATCACCTAAAAACAATCCACAAATTACGCCTCCTATCTTTTCCATTTCTCCATACGTGTTTCATTGAAGATCACTGTATTTTTAAAATTTACCATGTAACTTAAACTAATTTATGTCAAATAGTACTATCTTTTTGAGACCCATATATTTAAAATTTTGTTGGCATACATCAATGCACTCATGTTTTTTTTTTTTTTTTTTTTTTTCTTTAAACATCAATGCAGTCATGCTTAGAAGGAAAAAGTGTACAGCTTCTTAAAACCAAATATGTACTCGTGTACACGTTTCTTACATATTTACTCCGTCCAACTCGAATTATGGCAAATTTTCATTTTGAATGTCTCATTCGATTCGAACAATCAAAAAATGAAAATGTTTTATTTAATGGGGCCGATATTCACACTTGCAACAACTTTACACTCATTATTCTCTACCCGAATTTTTCTCTCTTACTTGACTTTTCATACTTACAACAACTATTCCACAAACCCTTTTTCCTTAAACCCCGTGCCCAACCAAAAAAATATTAATTGTTTATATATATACATTTAGAAATAAAAGTAAACAATTATTTAATATATTGACAATTTGTTATTAAAATTGGCTATAAATGAAAAACAGCTTCTTTAAAATAACATCAATTTAAGGTGAAGATTGTCTTTGACTTTTGCTAATTGATGTGGCGTAAAATCGTCTTTTGACTCGTGTAGATAAAGAATGTCATTGGCTAATGAACATACAAATTGCAGTTGACTTTTGTTTCTTTTATGCTACCTCTACTAAGGTTCATAAATATCATTGCACACATAAAAAGATACTCTTGGGTACTCCCCCGTCTAAAAACAAACTTTTTATTTTGTTACTATAGGCATTCTGTTGGAAAGTCTTATTTTTTCAAAAAAGAAAAGATACCCTCCAATTTGTTTCTACTTTCAACTCACAACAATTGTCTACTTAATATTTTTAACCCCACCTTCTCTCTTATTCTCACTCACACCCACTATTTTTACAACATCTTTTCTTAATTTATGTTTCTAAAATAAAATGATAAGTTTGTTTTGGGACAAAGATAGTATTGATTAAGAGTATATGTAATGGGAGCTTTTTATAAAATTTAACAAAATTCATCGTCAGTATTCATGGGAGTCTGAGCAATAAAAGTAACATTAAAATCGGAAGTTACATTATTCTTTACAGTGTTCTAAAATGCGTTCGCTTAGGCCGCGTAGGCGCTAGGCTTTTATGAAACACCTATACGCCGTTTAGGATATTATAGTTATGCCTGAGTTCTCGGTCCTGCCTAAATTTAGAACCTTGATTTTTATAAGGCCTTAAACATTATTCGTTTTGCTCACTAATTTTTTGCTTATGTAGTAAATCAATCAATATTTTCTTTACCCGATTTTTTAATTTTTTTTTTTTGACAAATTTTAAATTAATGGATATTTCATACACGAATTTTATGACAATTTGCTCACTGAATTTTTGGCTTAAACAATATTTATATATTTTGAGTAAACAGTACACATAAAGAATTTTTGTTAACTTAAAAGGTACTCCATCTGTAATTACATCCCCATTTCAAGCTTCAAAATAATTCTTTTGTTAACTTAATATACTCGTCATCCAAATTAACTTAAGTAATCACAGTATACTCTTTCAATTTCAAAATAGTTACTCCTTCCGTTTCATTTTAATAGTCCAAAAATTATGAACATAAGAATTAAGAAAAAAATGGTTTTATTATTCTTTTGTTAGTTGCTCCCAACTCAATACTTTGTGGCCAAGTATTTTCCATCTGACAATTTGGGTCAAAAAGTCTTCATCAGTCTTCTCAAGCGAAAGCCCTATTCACACCATTCAAAGTTTCCTTGTTGACCGTGCACCGTTTCCTCCCTAAATCAGAATTGCTTCCTTCCGTGTGAAATATTGAAAAAAAAAAAAAACTATTTTCTACTTATCCATAATTATTTTTTTAAATTATTAAAAAAAAAAATACACCCACATTCTCTGTCCCTTCCCCATTCTTATCGCTGTCTCCACCGCCACCATCAGCGCATGCTATTTCCACCGACCGTAGCAGCGACCTACACCACCATTCTCTCTGTAACAAAAGAAAAATTATAAAACTGAGATGCACCAATAAATGATGAGAAAAGTTCACGAAACACAGATATAAAAGAAAATTCTAGAAAAGCCAGATATATTTTCAAGACAAACACATACAATAAAAATATATATAAAAAAAAAATCTTTTTCTCCCAGCCACACGCACAAAATCAACAAAAAAATTAGATCTAGAGAGACGGAGAGGGGGGAAACGTATTTTCTTGATTTAACCATAAAAACTCAAATCTGAGCCCACAAACACACATTCAAGCAAATATGAACACAAAAACCCACATAGATCTAACCACTAAATGTTAGATCTAAGTCTAAAATCAAAGAATAGAGCAAACACAAAGGAAAAAGAAGAGATGGAGACAGATTAGAGAGAAGAGACGGAGAGAAAGAAGAGACGAAGATATAAGTGACGGATATATTAGTTATAGAGGAGATGCGGAAAACGAACCTGTAAGAGAAAGTAGGAGAGGAGCAGCAGCGATCGGGGTGGAGGCGGATGTCGGTGGCGGCGGAATGCAGTGGATGAGGAAGGCGGTGGTGGATATGTTGAGAGAGAAGCTTTCACTTCTCTCTAGAATTGTATAGAGAGAGGCTGAGAAAACAAATGAGGAGGGAGGAAGGAAAAGTAGGGTATAGAGAGGAACCCAAAGGGTAAACATTGCCGAGAATACCCCTGAAATTTTTAGCAAAATACCTATACTACCCCTGCCAAATTTCACCAAAATTTTTGGCGGAAACACTGTAGCTTTTTTCATTTTGGACGCATTTTATTATATGTAGAGATTCTATACTCCCTCTCCCTCTTTATTGAAAAAGAAAGTCTTTTATTTTCCAGTGGTTAAATTAATCGAAAATTTAATTAATTTTTTTTAAAATTCTTATTATTAATACACTCTAAAAATAGTGTTAATAATAATGTAAATATTACAATTTAAATTAAAAAAAAAAAAGAAAGTGAAATTTAATTGTGGGAGTAGTATGTAGGGATGACCAAAACCGGTTCCGGGCCCGGTTCCGGTTCGGCATATATGTGACCCTGAACCGGCCCGCGCTTACACCGGTTCCGGTCATCACAATCCGGTTCCGGTACGGTTCCGGTCCGGTTCCGGTTCAGTCCACGCTACCTTTTTTTTATCATACAATAATGAATAAACATGTTAAAATTTATTAAAAGACAAGAGATTTTTATTTTATAATACACTAATGAATAAATATATTAAAATTTATTGAAAAATAAGGGATTTTTATTTTTTTTAATGGAAATGCTGATCCGGTTCCGGTCCGGTTCCGGTTCGCCATATATGTGACCCTGAACCGGCCCGCGCTTACCACGGTTCTGGTTACTCCGGTTCCGGTTTACTCCCCGATTTGCTCCGGTTCCAGGCTTTTCCGGTCCGGTTCCGATCCAGTTTGGCCATCCCTAGTAGTATGTACTATGGACTATAGTCTTGATTCAAGTATGGGCCAAGAGAAGCCTAAGATTGCTTAGCCTAATTGAAATATTTCGCACATAAATTCTTTTATTTTATGGGCCCGGACGTGATTACTGCAAGATGGACGTCAAATGTGTGGGCTTTTTGGCATTTCTAGACCTTCCCTATCAACAATTTAATTCAACCCAATTTACAAATAAAATGTTTCTTTCAACCCCAAGTCCCCAACCAACTTTTTTTCTTTTCATCCTTTATTCACAATCCAACCCAACCCAAATAATTTCTCATTTTTTCTTTATTTTTTTATTACATATTTTTTTTAATCTCAAATTTTTATTATCTTTTTATGTCTTGTAATAGTTTTATACATTAATTTATGTGACTAAAATTAAAATTATTACACAAAAGTATACAACGGGGAAAATAAATAATCATATGAAATTGAAGTTAAACTTTAACTACAATATCATTTAAATACATGACGAAAATAAAATTGTAAATACACAAATTAAAGATTACTTATTTTATTATGATTTCAAAATTTTTGTCATATGTGCTCGATCAAATCGTCTTTAATAGCTTTCTAGGCTTCACTATTGCGAAGTCGTGCACTATTAGTCATATATATCATCGATAGGTTTGCAACTCGTACGATACCGTATTAAAAAGATATACCGTCATTTTCTTCAATCACTCTGTTTTAAAACTTTGTAGGTTTATTATTTTGAGTCATATATATCATCGATAGGTTTGCAACTCGTACGATACCGTATTAAAAAGATATATCGTCATCCTCTTCAATCACTCTGCTTTAAAACTTTGTAGGTTTATTATTTTGAAATTCTGTAGGATCATAAAAAGTTTGATATGTGTCCTCCTCTACTATCATACTCCCTCCGTCCCAATTTAAAATTCAAAAAAAAATAAAAAATGGGTTCAAGAATTAAGAAAAAAAATGATGTGTTGTGAGGGTAGATGGTTTGGTAGGAGAGAGAAAGCGGGGTAGGAAATAGTTAGTGGGTAATTGTTGTAAGTATGACATGTGGGGCCCACAAATAAATAAGTATAAAATGAGACAGCCTAAATAAAAATTTTTGAAGTTTAAAATGAGACAGATGGAGTATTATGTATAATGATATAAGTCATCATAATTCTTCCGATATTACTATGATCATTCCAGAAAAGACAACAATGTTAGATAAATGCGAAACGAGATTGTAAAACTACAAAAGCTCGCCCAACATCTCTTCAAGCAGCTTCTTCGTGTAGCAAACATCTTGTGCTTTTGGACTAAATGAGAAGTAATTGAATGTGATTTCATTTAGAGGTATAATTAGTTAGGCAAAAATGCATTTGGTGTCCAAAACTTTTATTATGATTTCATTTTGGGTCCTCAGCTATAATATATTAACTAGTTGTGAAGCTATAAATTTTTCGAAAGGCGGTCAAAATTATGTTATAGTGCTAAATAAATTTTCTGAATTCAAAGGGGGCATAATTGTAAAAATTACTATTTTAGTGATAAAAAGAAGTGGTAAAAATGATATAACTCCAAAATCAAGGGCTTAGATGACCCCATGGGCTTCATGTGGCTTCGTTACTGATACTACATGTGTCACAAAATGAATGTTAAGAAAGTTTTTAAATTTGCTTTTGATGATAAAGAGCATTTTGAGAATATTATGGAAATTTATCTTGTGATAGAGGAGTATTTTATATTTTCCTTCAAATAAACTACTCCCTTCATCTTTAAATGAATGTTGAAAAAATATTTTGAATTTACTCTTGATCAAGATCAAATCTGAAAATATCTGAACATTTATATTCAGACAGATGAATGAAGTATGATGCATTTATTCAAGTTCACAATTAATGTTTCGTCTCAAAGCGTCTTAATATGGAAAAGAGATCACATTTACCATTTTGGTGTACCATAATGTGTGCGACGGGTTGATCCAACAGTTATATGTTAATTTAACTGACGTCATCATGACATCATTAATGGTGCCTAAACGTTGAATCACTTGTGGCAGTAGTACATAATGTGATACACAAAAGTGGTACTGCCTCCGGTCACAAATATAAGCAAAAGTAACTAAAATCACATTTATTAAGAAAGTAGTTAAAATTAATTAATTGACTTGATTTTATAATAAAAATATGTTAAAATTACTAATATATCTTCATATTAAATGTGTAATAAATGTTAGTATTCCCTCCGGTTCAAAATAACTGTCTTTTTTTGCATTTGCACAACTATTAATAAATGTAATAATTATCATGACTTAGTAACAAAAGTTCCAACTTTACCCCTATTAAGTGTGTAACTTTCTTACATTAATGTCTCACACTAAGATAATTAATAAAAGAGAACAAGTTTCAATGCAAGGATAAGAGAGACATTTAGGTCAAAAGTGACAATTATTTTGGACCAAAATTTTGGTCCAAAAGTGACAGTTATTTTGGACCGGAGGGAGTATTTGAATATGAGTAATTAATTAAGGGTATTTTTAGTAAAAGAATATTAAATACAGTTACATTTAATGTGTTTTGTATTGAAACTCAACTTTTTTGCTTATATTTAGGTTCAGAAAAAGCCCAATTTTTTTCTTATATTTGTATCTAGTGCGAGTACAAGTGATCTGACGGTTCATTAAATTTAGTACCTCTGATGATTTTTTTTAACTTTCCTTTTTAGTCTGTCTTAATTTAAGGTTCTTACTTTACTTTATTACCTAAAATAGAAAATAGGACCCATTTGTCATTCTCACAACAAAAACTCCCTACCCACTTTCTATTTCTTACTTTATTTTTCACACTCACAACATTTACTTTTCTTAATTTCCGTGTAAATTTTTAATTTCCGTGTAAAGTCAAAGTAGGAACCTTTTATATTGGGGCGGAGGGAGTACATGATCACAAAATACGAGAAGGTAGGCCCACGTTCCTAGTTTTGAATGTGGAAGGTTTTGGCCCGTTTGTATAATTTGTACAAGTAAAGCCTTTAAACGATGGGCCTCAGTTGTAGCATTTGCACATGCATGGGTATGGGACATTTCTAGTTAAAAGTCTTTAAATACATGCAAAATTGTTTTTTTTTTTTTTTTTTTTGAAAGAAATACATGCAAAATTGTTAGGACCACGAACACAAACAAAAGAAGTGAACTTTAGTCAATATTAATGTCAATTAAATTATTTTTATAAAATTTTAAAAATAATTATTGATAAATTACTAATTTATCAAAAGTATTTTTTACGATTTTATTTCTATAATTAAATTTACATTAAAATTTATTTGTGTTAAAATGTACGTGACCAGTATAAGTTATTGTTATTATTTGGAAATTATTTATGCCTCAAGAAGTCATGTACTAACAGAGGGTATAGATACATTTAGTTTAACACCACATAACTTTTTTTTTTTTTTTTTTCTACTCCATATGCAATAAGCAAGCACACAATCACAAGCAGGCAAGTCCTTTCAACCTCAAAATAGTTAGACAAGCAAATGGCTAAATTAATATTGGCTAAAAGAACTAGCTTTTCATTATCTTACATTTTGTGCTTTGATTATTTGATAAATATTGCAGACAAATACTCCTTCTGTTCCAGAAAGATAGTCTCATTTTGATTTTTAATGGTCAACATAAATTAACTTTGACCAACCATTGACGACGATCTAATCATTCTAGTGAAATTCCAAAATTTGTAATTGCTAAATCATTAAGTGATTTATCAATAACAATTTTTAGAATTTCATTGTGATCATTAAATTGACACTAATGTTTGGTCAAAGTTTATTTTTGTTGACCAAAAAAATTCAAAATGAGACTATCTTTCTGGAACAGAGGGAAGTTACAGCTACTACGAGCTTAGTTTAATTTGGTCACATTTTTGGAAGCGTGTCGTTGAGAATAGCAAATCCGATATTGCAACCATTCCAGTTCCGGAAATTACCTCCTTTTATTCTTGCTTCCAAGCATCAAGGCAAAGTAATACACAATTCTAAAGAAAACTCCCCAACCAAAAGTGATCCACAAGCATTGCCATTTATCCAACTGAGTCACCGCTTGACTCGCCATAATTTCAGCACCCGTAGCCACACAACTCGTCCGAGTTATGTTCATCCCCATTATGCTCCCCATGCACTCCAACACCTTGTCTACCGTGGCGGCCGGAGAGCCACCAAGAGGTGAACTATCAAAGATTTGAGAACCCCTCACGAAACACCTCGACGGATCGTCAAATTCGTTTTGCAATGCCGCTTCGTACGGGTACTTTATAATAGATGCATAGTGAAACCAAAGCCAAGCTACGGGGATACGGTCACGGGTAATAAAAAACCCGCTCATGACTAGATAGTAAGCGGTGATAGCTATCCCTACCGTGTAGGCTATCATTTCGTCAGGCACGAGCCCCGATAGGCACGTTACGAAGGAGTTTCCGCTCCAAAGGGAAGATAAGACTACGATGTAGTAGAAGCAAAAACCCGTAAACCCGCCTTCTAGACCGACCCCATAAAATGTAATTGCGGAGTAAGGTATCGAGAGAATAACCAACGGAGGCACGTTCATAATTGTGTTCGAGAGCACGTAGGAGGAACGTCGATACGCATTGTAAGCTGTCTCTCTTAAGTAAACGTACCGCTCTTAAAGTAAAGTTGGTAAGACGTCAGCGCACGAGTAGAACATTGATGACATGCCAAACGAGAAACCCCCTACCCTTTCATGAATGCCTCTCGGGGATTTTTCGAGGTGCCAAAACATTGTCCCTAAGATGATGCTGGTGAGAATTACAGCTATGAAGCGAATGCCGAGAAGAGCCGGCATTCGCAATACGTTTGTGGTGGATCTTTTCATTAAGATCCCCATTTCCGTCCAATATGAATTTGGAGATGATGTCACGCCAGAGGATGACTTTCCTCTGGCGTGCATGGTTTCTTTGAATGACAAACCATCTTCGATCGTTCTACTCGGATAATTATGAGACAAATCTTTAGTATGCCTAACCAAGTTGTCGGTTCCACCCGGAGAACCTTCGAGTTCGCTTATAAGATCAAGCGCAAACTCGATCGGACTTTCCTTTTCAGGGACCGGATAGCCCAAGCCATCAAAAAATGAAGGCAACTCAACTTGCGAACCATAATAAGCAACTCGTCCGCAAGATAATAGCAAGATCCGGTCAAGCAAACGGACAATTCGGGAACTCGGTTGGTGTATCGACATGACGACTACACTCCCACTTTGAGCGACTCTCTTGAGTACCTTCACCACCATGTAGGCACAAGTCGAGTCGAGCCCCGATGTTGGCTCATCTAGTATCAGCCGCTTTCCGAAGCCCTAATCGATCAATTAATGCTTCAACTCTGAGTCACTTGCCAGACTCAGACACTGTTCCGGGAAGCCGGAAACGTGCAGCATAAGTCAACGTTTCTTTAACCGTCAACATCGGAAACAACACATCATCTTGCATCACGTAGGTTGTAATAGACTTGAAAACCTCCGACTCCAACTTCTCGCCGTTGACTTTTACATTACCTTTCAAGCTTCCTTTGACCATCCGGTCAGCTAATGCATCGATTAGCGTTGACTTTCCCGATCCGCTGGCTCCGAGTATAGCAAATATTTCTCCGTCTCGGGCTTCGCCGGAGATGTCGTTGAGCAGGACTTTTGTTCTTCTCCCACCGGAGGCGGCACCGGAAAAAGAGATTTTGGTGGTAGTATTGACACTATAAGTGAGGTTGGTGAAGGAAAGAAGTAGGGGAAACTTAGATGGTGGAGGAGGGTGGTGGTCCGTCGTCATTTCTAGGACGGTTTCATCGGTCCGGCGGTCTTGAGAAGTTCACTGAGAGTCGGACTGTCCCAGCTGGCCGGAGACGCCATGGCTGCTATACGAGACATTGGTAATTAAGAGTAAGAAGAAGAAATTAGTAAATAGAGATAGACTCATACAAGTTAGGGCATGACATTTTCATGCAAAAGAAGAAATTCAAGAGTATTATATTTTCCTGACTTGTTCCCCTTTTTATACACAAGTGTGAATGAAAATGAACCTAACTACACGTGATTCTTTATGTTATGAAAAAGACTTCCATAAAATTTAATTGAATTTTTGAACAAAAATGAATGAAAATCTAATAGTCATGTTAAAATTCTACTACATTTAATCAATTTGACCACGAAAATTAAATTGAAATTATCTTTGCGAAACATATGAAATTATACATGCAACACATCTACCAAATGAGAGTAATAACAATTTTCGGACGAGGAGCCGCTGCAGCTATGTTACAACTAATTAATATCGTGCGATGCGCGGATGCTTGACAATTGTGGATATTACCAGGCACGCTCAAAATTAAAGATGATAATTTATGACCAATGGCAATTTACCCATTTTCATCATGTTTTAAACAGAGGCGCAGCCACCTTATCGAAGCATTTCTATAAAATGTCAATTTTAGTTCTTTTGAGTTTCGAAAATGATGCGGCGGAATACAACCTAGATCAAAACATGTTCAACAATGAAAACAAAGAAAGTATTTAAACCTAGCAACTACTAAAACCAGTGGCGGATCTAGAACTTTTACTCAGCGGGTGCACAACTACACCAATATATATATATATATATATATATATATATCTTAGCGATTACAGTAAAAAAAATTCAATATAAATAGAAAAAGAAAGAGAAATCAAAATATAAACATTTTTTATGTAATTTGTTATTAACTGGCACAATGAGTATATAGGAACCAAATATGATTAATTTGTTATTAGTTTTCTAATTAAACCAATTAAGTAACTGCTAATTAAAATAATATTTTGTATGTGTGTGTGGCAATTCAAAGAAGCAATAAATTACATATTTTATTAAAAATTGAACATTAATCTCAAAATAAACATGACTAAACATCCATCTTAAAATGAGAATATTATTTAAATCAAATTAGAAATACAATAATTAAATTTAAATAAAAGATCATTGAAAAAGCAATAAGTACATTTAAATGCAAAAGCCAAGTTTTGGCCCAAACTAATACTTACATAGAGTTTTAAAATTGAGGTGAGAAAGTTCACATGCCAAGATTCAAACTCATTCCCTTCCACACACTAACATGCTTTAGACCACCTGAGCTAGAAAGAATTTTTGTGTAGGAATTGCACTTTTAATATATATATACTCTCAACACAAAATTTTCCTTCTTGATAACGAAAGTTGAGCGGGTGCACCTGCACCCCCTCTGAATACAGTAGATCCGCCCATGACTAAAAAAATAACCCTAAAATCGTTTTTAACAAAATACCAAAAATACCCTTAGTTTACTGCAAATAAAAGGAATAATCGTAACTCAAAAATCCTGGAATCCGGCGGGCACGGTCGTGCTTCAGAAATAGCACGGTCGTGCTATTGCATGCGAGGATTCTGTCTTCTTTACCCATTTTACGCACGGCCGAGCGTTGAACTTGGAGCGGCCGTGCAGTCTTGGTCCGGGCGGGTTGCTTCGAGGGTCCGGGCGGATCAAATCTGGCATTGCACGATTTCTTGCTACATCATACACCCCCACTTTAAAATGATTCGTCTCCGAATCATGTACCATAAAAGAAAACCTGCGAGGCGGATGTCTCGCAGCTGGTACCGGTGGAACGCGAAATGCATCCCTCCGCTTAGCTCTCCATGCTGCAGCAGCTAAACCAATTGCCCGAGCAGTACCTGAAATAACTGATTTTGCAGCACACAAGGAAATAATCTCGTTCCCTTTATCAATGCCAGAACGCACCTCTTTGTCTCGTAACAGGCATAAATTAATTTTGACCCCATCCTTCACAAAACTGATAACATTAGTACGCCCATTGTGAGTAGAATCAACATCATAATGTCAAGGACGCCCAAGCAATAATTGGTACGCGCTCATATCAACCACATCACAAATAGCTACATTTGAATAATTACCGATAGAAAAAGGAACTACACATTGTTCAGTTACCTTTAATTTACCGGTAGCCTTAATCCATCCCACCTGATATGGAGTTGGATGTTTCTTAACCTCCAGTTTTAATTTATCCACCGTTCCCCTATCAATCAAGTTATCACAGCTCTCACTATCCACAATGACTTTTACCTTGTTATCCGCTATAAGCCCAATAGTGCGAAAAATACCATGTCTGTTAGGAGGTTCATCGAATGCTGGAATAGTCAAGGTCACTTTATTACACACAAGTGCCTCATGGTCACCCTCATCGCTTTTCTCATTCGGGTCTACCCAAATTTCCTGGACTACATCATCATCTTCTTTCTCTGCTAGATTAAGGTGCCCCCGATTAGGACAATTATTGGACAAATGCCCAGGTTGCCCACAACGAAAACATTTATTACCAAAATTCTTGGAATAAGGATTGGGGTTTTGACGACCAGTAGCAGGATTAGTACCCCTCCCCACCGGCTGATTTGGAACAGTATCCTGATTCTCATTAGTGGTTTTAGGCCCTGTGGATTGTCCAGTTTCAACTACTGGGGATTTAGAACTCGAAGATTGTCCAATATGAGTGGGTTGATGGGACTTAAAAATTGGGCTAGATTGGTTGTGTTCAACAATTTTAGCACGAGATATGGCCCCATCAAGGGTTTGAACATGATACAATTGAACTTGAGATGGAATATTAAGGCGAAGACCATTCACATACCTCATTGCCTGTTGTGCTTCTGACTCACCCAAATCATTACGCGCAGAAAGTGTATGAAAATTGTGCGTGTACTGATCGACAGTCCGATTGTCTTGCTTGCATACGAGGAACTTCTGATAAATTAACTGCTCAAAATCTGCAGGCAAAAATCGCTGTTTCAGAGCTATCTTCATACGCCCCCATGTGCGAACTGGTAATTTATGCTGCATTCGCCGGTTGTTATTGAACTGCTCCCACCATGCAGATGCCCCACCGCGAAGCTTGTAGGCCACATACTGTACTTTCTTCTCGTCCGGAATATTCATCAACTCAAAATACTTTTCCACCTCTGACAGCCAATCTGTAAATTCCTCCATGTCGAGCTCACCCGTGAAAAAGGGTAGATCAGCTTTAATTTTAGGAGTCTGATCCACGGGTGCAGCGATAAAATCATCTTCACCCTCCGAATCCGAATCCTCTCCTCCGGCTGGCGGATTACGGTTATTTCGACCGTTTCCCACAGGAACTGCATTAGCCCCTGCCCGTTGCCTTCGGCGACCATCAACCTGCAAACCCTCCAAAACCCTAACAAGATCCGTGTGACGAGCTGCAGCCTGTTCTTCACGCTGACGGTCTCGTGCTTCAGCTTGTTGGTGTCGTTCTTCGGCTGCTCGATCCATACGATCAAGGATTGCAAGAAGAGCGTCGTTGTTGTTTCCGTCGCCGTTCACCATCTTCTCTGGATCTCACTTACTGATACCAATTGATGCAGCGGAATACAACCTAGATCAACACGACAGAAGATCTAGCATAAAACAGAAGGAATGAAACCTTCAACAAGCCAACAATGGTTTCTAGGGTTAAAACCCACAAAGTTGCAAAGCAAACTTTAAAATTAATTAATCAAAACATGTTCAACAATGAAAACAAAGAAAGTATTTAAACCTAGCAACTACTAAAACAATAACCCTAAAATATTTTTTAACAAAATACCAAAAATACCCTTAGTTTACTGCAAATAAAAGGAATAATCGTAACTCAAAAATCACGGAATCCGGTGGGCACGGTCGTGCTTCAGAAATAGCACGGTCGTGCTATTGCATGCGAGGCTTCTGTCTTGTTTACCCATTTTACGCACGGCCGAGCGTTGAACTTGGAGCGGCCGTGCAGTCTTGGTCCGGGCGGGTTGCTTCGAGGGCCCGGGCGGATCAAATCTGGCATTGCACGATTTCTTGCTACATCAGAAAAGTACACTGAAAATATTAGAGCTTTCTTTTCTCAATATATTTGACCCGCTTCATAAAAACTTTTGGCTTCACAGCGTATAAAATTGAAGCATTCATATTTATCATGGATAACACCCGTTGGGTAACTGAAACACCCAATGTGCCGCCCTGCTCAAAATGGGATATGTAGTCAAATTGTTGTCTACGCTGCAGCAAAGCAGCTAGCTCGTGTCTGGAGCTGTTCCAAATTCATAAATCTTGATCATCAGTTATGTTATTCCCCGACAAAAGAGTCTAAAGAGATCGATTTTTCCTGTTTCGATCGATATTTCAGAGAAGATGTAGCAGTTCTGAAGAATGCGGAGGCTCCACGGCCTTAAATTTAGTATTGAATGAATCAGCGTCTGCGGTCTGAGAGTTGCTGTTTGGGGTTTATGACATGAATAGGGCAACATTAAGGGCAGCGTACCTGGGAACCATTGACTACTTTGAACCCAACCAAACTCAACCTAAACCAAATTAAACATTGCTCGGTCCGTCCTCAAAAGAGTAGCTCAGTGGTAAAGCCAAGCCTCATTTTCGGTGAGCGCTAGGGGTCGATCCATTTTCTCGCCTCTTTCTGGCGTAGACATTGTCAAAAAAAAAAAAAAAAAAAAATGCTCAGTCCAAAATAATTGTTACTTTTAGACAAAATTTTGGTCCAAATAACTGTCGCTTTTAGCTTAAAAAATAAAATTCCTCTTCTACCCTTGCCTTGGAAGTTATTACACACCATTAATTAGTTTATTGTGTAAGT
Organism: Campanula takesimana; assembly: GCA_026119855.1. NCBI lineage: Eukaryota > Viridiplantae > Streptophyta > Magnoliopsida > Asterales > Campanulaceae > Campanula > Campanula takesimana. The sequence continues at coordinate 896,212 of JAOWBW010000036.1, read as the reverse complement.
AATATAAGAGAGAAGAATAATAAATAGGGGTAAAATTAGCACTTTTATCATCAATGAGTGGTAATCACTGCATTCCTTAAAACTTATGAAATGACAAAAAACGACATTTATTTTAGATCAGAGGGAGTACTCTCTACATCTATCGGTAACATATTTATATTTAACTTTTTTGATCATTAAAAAGTGAAATTATATTAAAAATTCAAAGTCTTTTTTATCATGATATAATCACAATACAAACAAATAAAGTATACTTTTAAAAACGATGACAACTAAGTCAAAAAAATAAAATAAAATTACTAACAAGTTAAATATGGTACTCCTTCCATCCCGGACTCTCAAAAAATTGTCTCATTTTAAATTTTTATTGTCAACATTAATAAACACTGAATAAGCATTAGTGTCAATTTAATGATCATAATCAAATTTAAAAAATTGTTATCGATAAATCACTTAGTGATTTGTCAGTTACAATTTTTAAAATTACACTAGTATTATCAGATTGACACCAATGCTTGATCAAAGTTCATAAATATTGATCATAAAAGATAAAAATAGACATATTTTTTTGGGACAAGAGAGTATTATTTGTGAACGGAAGGAAGGAGTATACTGTATTCTTGATGCATACTCCCTCCGTCCCACCTCACTTGAAACCTAAGAGGTGAGCACGATAACTAAGGAAAAAGAATAAACTAAAGAAAATGTGTGGTAGAAAATGAGGAGAGAGAATGAGTGGGGTTAAAAGTAGGTTGGTTGAATAAATTGTGTGGTGGAAAATGAAGAGAGAGAATGAGTGGGTGTGATAGATTAAATATAAAATTATAAAAGGATGACCATTTTGGAGTGTCTCAAGTGAAGTGGGACGGCCCAAAATGAAAATAAGTCTCAAGTGAGGTGGGACGGAGGGAGTACACTCCAAGCTTCTATACACACTCAAATTGAAAGTAGAATGTTAGTCATAGTGGCTGCTGAAATAATTTAGAAAATGACTTGTAAAAACCCTACATGTTACTTGCAATTAAATTGATACAAACAATTGATGACCTAATTGCATGCATTTTGACCCGCGCGGGCTAGTAGAGTTGGACCTCACTCTTCAATCAATTACTCTCTCTCTCACATCACATCTGTTAGTGCAGACTGTGGTGTTACCACAAGCGCTGCCAACACTGTCTCAGTGTTACCACACGGGAGTCTGAATTATATTTGAACATTTCTTTTCAAAATATTATCTTGTACTAATATTTAACATATTTTGCAAGAATGTATTTTGTTGGTCCATATTTTAGGTTGAAACAAGGTGGAATGCTAGAAATAAGGAAGGAAGTTGAAGATAGTTGAAGTTATGCATAAAAAGAGATTTTACGCATAACTTGGATATAAAGGGCAAGTGAAAAATATGAGAATTAGACCCATTCAAAGGCTGAGATATTTACAAGGGAGTACAAGCTTTTTACAGCCATTAGGTACAAGGAGGCGAAGCAAGAACTTGGGCACCAAGAATTTGTTCCTACAATTATAGACATGTGGAGAAATTCTTCCCCAAGGCTCGGCATCCACTCCTCTCCACTCCACCACGTTTTTTATAATCTACCCCAGCCATTTTGAAGTATTCCCCAAGGCTTTTCAAGTCTATAAATAGCAAGGAGGATGAAGATTGAAGATACAACACTACAACACACATCCTTGCACAAGAAAGCCTATACACTCCTTGGTTCCGATAAACCTCGTCTTCCCAAACCTATTCCATTCTTGTAATCATTGATTATAAGTTGTCTTGGCTAGGACATGGTCTCGTGTATAGTCTTAGTCGTTCCATTGAGCTCAAATTGTAATAGCGATAGGGAACTCTCAGCCTTGTATTTACAATTCATATTATTAGTGAAGGTCTCACCTTTTGAGGCATCTCTCGAGATATATACTTTATATATCTTGAGAAAAATAATTCTTGTGTTTTTATTCCGCTGCAAACTCTTTTCAGAAACTGTTTTCTGCTCGTGTGTGTAAGTGTTGTCTGAAGTGTTATCGTTGGACTGCCAACACCTTTGATAACACTTTATAAAACCAGGGCCATTGACATTTTCAATTGGCATCAGAGCTGGACACTTGACATACTAAGTGTTTGGTCCAGTTGTCGTGGTCTTGAATCTTGCTAATCCATATCTTGAGAGACTTTCTATTCTTCTTGGCTCGAATCATACTTCCCTTAGGAATAGTGAGGAAAGAGAGCTAGAAAACATTAAAGAACATGATCAATCAGCCATGTTGACCATGGCTTTAGAGCACTCAAAGTCAGATTCAGAAAGTTTTGCCAATGATGTTGCCCAGAGTGCGATAACACCAAGCCCAACACCCAGCAGGTTTAATCCTTCTAAATTTTCTGAAGATTTTTGCTTTCATGGTTCAATTAATGTTGATGCAGGAAGTTCAGATGAGGAGGATTTAAGCAAGAATGAGCTCATTGATGGGTTAAAAGATCTCTACAAGCGTTGTTCAAAGAATGGAAGAAAGAGAACAATATGGTAGCGATCTTAACCAAAGAAAATCATGAGCTAAAAGACTCTTTGACTCGGTTGGCGGTTCAATTCACAAAGTTGGATGTTGAACTTGTTAAAGTCAAGTCCAAATTGAAGCTAGCCGAGACCACCTTTAAAAAGCTCAACACGAGGTTTTCAAAATTGGATGAAATACTCGACTTGAGTAAGTTACTCAAAGCAGGTATTGGGTTCCAAGACTCTCTTGACAAAATCACTTCTACCATAATGAATGAAAAAAATGAAACATGTTTTGTAAAAGAACATGAAAAAATAAAAAGTAATTCATCAAGTGATATTTCTGATCAACCGTGTGTGTGTGAATATTGTCACACAACTGAACAAAGTAAATTTGATTGTTTTACTCTCAAAAAGAAAAATTCCAGTTCACATGTGTTATCTCAAGTGTTACCCAACACTCAAGACAACACTGGTGATCATAAAATTAAAAAGTCTAAAAAGAAAGTATGGTTTTTAAAATTGAATCATAAATGCAATGTTGTATTTGCTTCTTTGAGGACTAACATTTCAGGTTCATGGTACTTTGATAGTGGTTGTTCACATCATATGACGGGAACAAAAGTGTTATTGAAAGACTATGAATCTATTCAAGGAGAAACGGTGACATATGGAGGTGGAGGAAAGAGAAATATAATAGAGAAAGGGACACTTGATGTTTCTGGATTCCCTGCCTTGAAGAATGTCTTGCACGTTGATAGATTGGTTGCTAATTTAATTAGCATTGGCCAATTGTGCGATGACAACTTGGAGGTAAAATTTAATAAAAATACTTGTGATGTTTTTGATAAAACTAATACTTGTGTAATGTCAGGAACTAGATCAAGTGACAATTGCTATCTTGTTGAAGATAAACAAGTATGCAATTTTATCAATATGGATGACATAATTTTGTGGCATCAAAAGTTGGGACATGCCCTTATGGAAACTTGAAGAGAATTTTCCAGTTTGAGGCTGTCAAAGGAGTCCCCAATCTGAATCTAAAGAATAAAATTATGTGTGGGAACTGCCTTAAAAGTAAGGAGACTCGTGTTACCCGCAGTGTTACCCAACATCAGGAGCAACACTTCGGGACAACACATTGTTTTCAGCTTTGCACATGGACTTGATGGGTCCAATTGAGCTAGAAAGCCTGTGAGGTAAGAGGTATGTTTTTGTTATAGTTGATGATTTCTCTAGGTTTTCTTGGGTATATTTCCTAAGAGAAAAATCTGAAACTTTAGATAAATTTAAACTCTTGCATTTCACAATCAAAAACATGTTTAGCTCACCTATTTTCTGTATAAGATCCAATCATGGAAAAAATTGCAAATGTTTCCTTTTATACTTTTTGTAAGAAAAAGGGGATACACCATGATTTTTCGATCTCTAAACCACATGGTGTGGCTGAAAAGAAAAATAGGACATTGCTTGATATGGCCCGTGTTATGCTATTCTCTAAAAGGATTTCAAAAAGATTTTGGGCTGAAGCTTTAAGCACGGCTTGTCACATTTCTAATAGTCTTTGTAAGACCCAGTTTAACTATGACACCCTATGAGATTTTGAATGGGAAGAAATCTCATGTTCATTACTTCCATGTATTTGGGTGTGTATGTTATATATTAAAAGTCTGGGATCACTTAGCTAAATTTTACTCTAAGAGTTATATAGCCATTTTTCTTGGATATTCTCAAGACAATCATGCATATCGAATGTATAATTTAAGTTTGGGAACTATTTAAGAATCTGTGAACATTGTTTTTGACAATATGTTAAGTGTTACAGATGAACCAGGTGATTATCCTCTCATGATACAGATGGAACAACCTCAAAGTGAATTTGACATTTATGTTGGACCAGATGTTGTCATGAGTGCTGGACCAGATGTTGGCCCCAGTGTTACCGCACCTGAGGCAACTCCAGAGATCAGTCCAGCTGCAGAAAGTGTAAATAATGAGAACTCCAACAGAGTAGATGATCCCATCACCAGAAATCGACCTTTGAGAATTCAAAAGAATCATTTTATAACTCAAGTGATAGGGGGATTAGACGAAGGGATACAAACTAGACAAAAGGAACCGGTTAATTATCGAGACATGGTGAGGTATGCTAAGGTAAACCATCCATGTTTTCTTTCTAAGCTTGAATCTGAAAATACTTTGAAAGAAGAATATTTGATTCAAGTTTTTAACCATAAGAGATTTTTTAACTTGAAGAAGTCTCTTTATCCGTGTCTTATTTAAACCCCTTGGATCATCTTTATTGTTGTACATTAAAAAAAATGTTTTTTCTTTGTTTATTTTGCAGTCTTGAAGTGTTGTCATTAGTGTTATCAACACTGATAGCAACACTACGAATTAAAAAAAAATAATAAAAAAAAAATCAGTTTTTGTTTAAGCCTTTGCGGCGGCACATGCTGACCTTTTTGTTTCAGTAGGTTTATACTTGGTTAACATGTTTGTCAAATTCCCTTTGTACTTAAAAGTGACAAAGTCACTAATCTTTTGTGATAAAATAAAAGGCAAAAGGCAAAAAGCACTTATAATATTTCCTTAGTAACTCGGGGCACGGTGTTCGTGGCGACGATGCACTCTTGTCAAAAGGATATATTATATAGTGATTTCGTACAAAGTATTAGGAACATGGAGTTCGCTACTACAGTGTAGCATACTTGAAAGGTACAAATCACTAAAGTATTTTTTACACTTTATAAGGACTCGGAGCACGGGGCTCGTTACTACGATGCTTCCTTGTAGATTAAAAAGTGTAAATTATGCTTATTTTAAAGTGCTTGAAGATGAAGAACAAGCTTGTATTTCGTTTACCTTAACACTTATAATTAATGTTTGCTATGCCTCAAGTGTTTGAATTTGGGAAGCTTGTTTTTGCCTCAATTGCTTATTTAAAAGCCTAACAATTTGCCTCAAGTGTTGATAATGAGGATTGTTTTACCTTAAGTTTCTTAAAGTGAAAAGTTTTATCAAGGAGATATTTGACTTATGTGTTTTTCAAAGTGTTACCATCATTGCCAACAACACATTAGTATGTACCACATTATTTTTTTGCTTATTTTTTTTTTGGAATTGATAATTAAGTTTAGAAAGTCATAAAGTCCCCTTAATTAAGTGGAGTTTTTGATTTTCTAAAAGTCTTTATCAAATCCTTTTATTTATTCTTTTATTTTATTTTTTATTAAAAAAAAGAAGGGGGGGGGCAAATTTGGCCCGTTTTTTTTTTTTTTTTTTTTTTTTGGTGAAGACATTGGATGGTTTGCTTGAGTGAATCCTAACTAGCTAGGAAATAGGGGGAGCTGAGTGTTTTTAGGTAAAGTGAGATGAGTGAAATCTCTTACTAAAATTACCTCCTAAAAGATCTCCTTAAATATTTCCCTCACCCTACTCAACCTTTATTTCCGTCTTCTCTCCATAAACTCGCCTAATCCATCCAATTTCCTTTCTTTCCTTATCATAATTCCATCTATGAATTTCCCATCTCAAATCCCAATCTCAAATCACTACCATCAAGGAAACGAAAAAGAAGAGAAAAGCTTTGTCTTCTTCATGCCAACCGGCTACCCAAGCTCCATTAAAGCACACTTCAAGCCAAACGCAGATTCATACAGACTTGTAGGAATTCTTTACATAGTGTTCTTCACTAACAGGGGGAGATATTCTGCCTCAAGTGCTATTCTGCGTGCAACCACAAGTGTTGTTCTGCTTACACAGGTGCTTATCCAAGTTCTCTATCAGGTGAGAGGGCGGGCAAATACTCAAATTTGATAGTTGGTGTGTTTCTATCCTTGGTAGTTTAAAACAGTGTGGATGTGTTTCATTTGGTTAACACTAGTTGTTTTTTGTTGGCTGGTTTGACTATTCGGTTGACTCTCTAATTGAAGGAGAGTTAATCTTTATGGGGGAGATAATCTTTGTATAAACTTTTTTGGACTAATAAATTCTTGCAGGTACAAGCACTTGGGTGTTTGTGAAGAAATCTATATATATAATATAGGAGAGTTTTATCTATTCTCACAATGAGCCACATGGAATTTCATGTCATAATTCCATGTGGCACTCTACTCATCTTTAACCAATAGACTTTCTACAATCATGTTGACATTGCATCATAATTCAAAGTTTGAAAGTGCCTAAAACATAGCAAAAAATCATATTTCAATTCAAGTTATTTAAAATAAATAAATTAAATAATATAATACTATTTAGTGACTACAATAAAATCTATTAATTTTTTTTTTCAACTCTATCTATTTAAAATCTAATTTGTCTACACATAATCTTCTATATAATATAATGTTGTCATCTTTTCCAACGTTTGGTCCATGCGTAATTTTATGTGAAATTACATATGCTATCTCTAGTTGCCTTATGTCAATTGGTGTTTGCTATCTCTAATTGCCTTATGTCAATTGGTGTATTATATCATATTTCAGAATTTAAATATAATACAATAAAAAATTTCAAAAACCTAAACTATATCTCATCCATTTTATCTATTCATGGAAAAATATCTATAAGTAGATATTATTTATACTATATAAAATAGAATTTAAAGCTTTCGAAAAAAATAGAATTTAAAAAATAATAATCAAGATTTGCTAATTATAAAATTTACACTTTCGCATACTCCCTCCGTCCCATCAAACTGATTACTGAATTTAAATAGAGTTAGCACAATAATTAAGAGAAAGTATATCTTTATTAGCATTAGCTGAAATAATCACATATGCCGCCACACTAGCATTTTTTAAATTTTGAATAACAACTTGCAAAATATCAAATTTTCCTCAAAATGTGATTTTAAAGACACACTTGCGAAAAATTAATTTTATTTAACTAACTGATGCATCTGATCACTAAGTATAAAGATACATTTATGGTATTTTTCAATAATTTTAAATGTACTTAAGTACGGAATTTCAGTTACATGTTTAATTAATTAACATATTTTAATAACCCCGTCGAGTATCGACGGGCTACTACCTAGTGTGCAAATAAGGGGGAGATTGTTAGTGCAGACTGTGGTGTTACCACAAGTGCTGCCAGCACTGTCTCAGTGTTACCAGACGGGAGTCTGAATTATATTTGAACATTTCTTTTCACAATATTATCTTGTACTAATATTTAACATATTTTGCAAGAATGTATTTTGTTGGTCCATATTTTAGGTTGAAACAAGGTGAAATGCTAGAAATAAGGAAGGAAGTTGAAGATAGTTGAAGTTATGCATAAAAAGAGATTTTACGCATAACTTGGAGATAAAGGGAAAGTGAAAAACGTGGGAATTAGACCATTCAAAAGATGAGATATTTATAAGGGAGTACAAGCTTTTTACAGCCATTAGGTACAAGGAGGCGAAACAAGAACTTGAGCACCAAGAATTTGTTCCTACAATTATGGACATGTGGTGAAATTCTTCCTCAAGGCTCGACATCCACTCCTCTCCACTCCACCACGTTTTTGATCAACTACCAACCATTTTGAAGTATTCCCCAAGGCTTTTCAAGTCTATAAATAACAAAGAGGATGAAGATTGAAGATAGAACACTACAACACACATCCTTGCATAAGAAAGCCTATACACTCCTTGGTTCTGATAAACTCCGTCTTCCCAAACCTATTCTATTCTTGTAATCATTGATTATAAGTTTGTCTTGGCTAGGATAGGGTCTCGTGTATAGTTTTAATCGTTCTATTGAGCTCAAATTGTAATAGCAATAGGGAACTCTCGGCCTTGTATTTAAAATTCATATTATTAGTGAAGGTCTCTCCTTTTGAGGCATCTCTCGAGATATATACTTTATATATCTTGAGAAAAATAATTCTTGTGTTTTTATTCCGCTTCAAACTCTTTTCAGAAACTGTTTTCTGCTCGTGTATGTAAGTGTTGTCTGAAGTGTTATCGTTGGACTGCCAACACCTTTGATAACACTTTATAAAACCAAAGCCATTGACATTTTCAACATCCACTAGTACATGTGTGTTATACTCCCTCCAATTAAATTGATAGAAACAATTGATGACCTAATTGCATGCATTTTGATCCGCACCGGCTAGTAGAGTTGGACCTCACTCTTAAATCAATTACTCTCTCTCTCTCTCACACATCACATCACATCACATCCACTAGTACATCTGTGTTATACTCCCTCCAATTAAATTTATAGAAACAATTGATGACTTAATTGCATGCATTTTGATCCGCGCCGGAGTTGGACCTCACTCTTAAATCAATCACTCTCTCTCTCTCTCTCTCATCACATCCACTAGTACATGTGTGTTATACTCCTTCCGTTTTAAAATGTTGTTCCATTTTTTATTGACGTTAATAGGATGCGAGTTTTAGTTACAATTATAGTTTACTTTATTTATTTTAATGAAAATATAAAACTTTTTATTGATACACCATTATAATTTATAGATACTATCTATAACAAGTGATGGATAAAATCTCCCTCTAATTAAATTACCTAGAAAGTGTACTAGTTATCGGTGTAGTAGCATACAAGCAATGGTCGAATCTACAGAGACTTGAAGGATCAACAAGAATATAAATTAAAACTAGACAAATAAATAAATGGAGTTTGGTTTGTTGTTTATAACTACTAAAGCAATAAATAAAATTAAACCAAGAAAACAAATAAAAGTAAGAATTAATAAAGATTAACGATTAGATTCACGAATTGGGTTCACAAATACTTTCACTCTATGCTATTCTATCAATAACAAAATCAATCACATTCTTGAGTTCGTTCACAAAAGTAAGAATTGAGACGGTTCGGTCGTCGGATTGCAATTCTACTATTCTTATCAAATTATACTTTGCTATCACGTCCATATAATTTTCAAAGAATTCATGAAGTAGTTAAGAACATATGAACCTAGATCCTTTTGATTTCAATCACGACCTCAATTGGGTCTAATTATCAAAATAGTGGTCAATGTATCAATGCCCGAGTCACTGTAACAATAGATACCCAAAAAGTCTAAAGCCAATTTATATCTTAACATATAATTGAAACTAAAGAATTTAGTATGAAGAATATTTTGATAAACAAGAATAAGAAAGAATGGAACAATTAAATCTATATCATAGGGTTTAGTCTTTGTTACTATCAATCCATGAATATAAGAAATTAGCTACTAATAATAATAAAATCAAGAACAAAGAATAAACTAAAGAATATCAAAACCTGAATTAAATTGATGAATCCTAGTTTACAACCTTGAATCCTGAATAAAACATGAATAAAATAAAGTGGATGGAGTACTATATATATACTAAGGCTAAGGAGGTGTAAAATTAGGAAAAACCCTATGATTCCTTGTTGAAAAAGGATAAATAAAAGCGGGTGACCGGATTTCCCCGGGAGCCCTTGGTATTTTTTCACTTCCATAAAAGCCCTTGAAAAATTCTCCAAAGGTTCTTCAAAAATTCCAGAAAAGCCTCATTTTAGAAATTACTGAAAAGCCCAACATATTTTGGAAATTCCCTAAAAGTCCCTAAATAATTCCCCAAAGGTCCCTGGCTGAGTGCACACGCCCTTGGCGGATTCCAGAAGGTCTGGTTTTTGCTCCAGTGTGGGTGCGCGCGCCCTAAGCTTGGTGTGCGTGCGCACCTTTTCTTCGCGACTTGTACATTTTACGCGCAATCGTCCGGAGGCCATAACTTCTTCATACGAACTCCGATTTAAACGTGTAAACTATCGTTGGAAAGATATTTTTGAGTACTATCCAATGGATTTGATTTCTCAGAGGTCACATCTCTTAATATTTATTTTATGGTCCGTTCTTTATCCTTCTTTTTCGCACTTTAACGTACATGAATCCGTACATTCTTTCGCTCCTTCCCTATACTCATAAACACTCCAAAAACCATCAAAAAACCCAATGTTGAGTATCTAATAAGTCATAGAATTATAAGATTTGGATGAGCAGAAACACATCCATCAACATGTTTTATATTTTTATTAAGATAATTAAATTAAAACAAAAATTATCACTAAATTTCTTTCGTTCTAATATAAAAAAAAAGAGGAAACAATATTATTGGACGAAGGGAGTATAATAAACTAGATAATTTATTAATATGACGAAAATTTCTTTATTTGATAACAAACTTCCTAAAAAAAAAAAAAAAAAAAAAAAAATAGTTGAAACCCTCCAACACACATACACATTTCATCAATCTTTAGAGTTGGAGTTATATATATATATTTTTTCCAAACTACTAGTATTTGAACACCATGTGAGAAAGCTTCATCACATAAATTCAAGGTGATAAAGTCTGATGTTCCATCCCAAAACCAATTGGCTATGGGATGAGTGACCCTGGATCTTTATATAGTCAATGCTTGGCTAGTTATTTTCCGATATGGTATAATTGTCTCTAATACGTCCCCCTACGTGTAGCCAGGCTTTGCGAAGGCTTACAACGTGGACTTGTTACGGGTGGCGCGGAGCAATATCGTGGGTCGTTGGGCCTGCACGTGTAACGGGCCAGCTCTGATACCATGATAAAATTTGATGTTCCATCCCAAAACTAATTGGCTATGGGAGGAGTGACCCTTGATCTTTATATAGTCAATGCTTGGCTAGTTATTTCCTGATGTGAGATAATTGTCTCTAACACAAGGTATGCAACACCACGATTAATTTAGACTACCACACAATAACAAGTAAAATATATAGCAGAAAATACCCTATCTCTGAAGAATTTGAATAGCTAGGAATTATACAAATATCACACAAAAAACTCATAGATATGATATCTGATCGGATGTCTGTACACAACTGATCGTACATCAGAGAAAGCAGCAGAATAGTTAAGACAAGATATTGAAACATGGAAAAATTTCCCAAAAGTCTTATAAACAAAATGTAATTTGTAATAAGGACAAACAGTTTAATTTATTTTTAAAAAGTCTACAAATCAAAATTTTATTGCTTAAAAGCCCTCAATACTTAATGTAAACCCGAAAATACCCTCCCCACCCAAACCCTATCCTCATTGCGCATTTTCCATTCTCTACAAAAAATTTCTCTTGTTCTCTGGCCGACTTCCCTTCACTCTTCTCCAGCGAAGTCGCCTCCCTCTCCCTTTGGCGATGGCGCCTCACCCCTCCCCTCCCATTCCTGTCTTTCCCCTCGCAGCACATCGACGCAGCTTGCAGTCACCACATTTTCTCAGGCAAGCGCTTCTCCGGCAACGGCGCAGCGGACATATTCATCTTCTCCGGCAGACATATTCATCTCTCCTTCATTGTGTCTTCTTCCAGTTCACCAGATCTCTAGGATTACGATCTCTTATTCGGAACATGCTTCGTCAAAATCAACAATGGTAACCCAAGAGGGTAAAGTAGAACTAGAGGATTTTTTTAAAATAATAATAATAACAATAATAATAATAATAATAATAATAATAATAATAATAATAATAATAAGGAATTTTTGGGATTTTTTGGTATGTAACAGATCTGGTATAATCAACCATTCTAATTCCCCAGAATTTGTAAAAAGAATGCTGTAATCTGTTGATGTGGAAGGTGATATAGTAAGTGTTTTTTAATTTTAAAATCATATAAACAATTGTATCAAATCACTGCTTTACATTATCCTTCAATGAGAAGTAAAAGTAAAAAATGTTGGAACGTAGACATTTTTTCGAATGCATTTCGTGGTTAGAAAATATTCAATTTCCTTCTGGTATCAACAACACAAATAATGTCTTAATTCCTAAAAATGAGGCCAACTAAAGTTAGAGATTTAATGGCTATTTCATGATGTAATGTCATCTATAAAATCATGTCAAAGGTTTTGTGCATTAGGCTTAAATGCACCTTACCCAAGTTGGTGGATAAAGCCGGTCCGTGTTCATCGCCGGGAGAGCTATTCAAGATAATGTGCTGATCTCCTTTGAAACAATTCATCCCATGAAACGAAAATCTAGGGGAAAAATGGAGAAGTTACTATCAAAATCGACATTAGCAAGGCCTACGACAGAGTGGACTGGGATTTCTTGGAGAAAATTCTTTTGAAGCTCGAATTTTGTCAAGTCTGGATCAATGGACGATGTTATGTGTATGGATGGGGGACTACACAGTTATTGTTCTTAACTTTTAGAAGTGTGCACCAATGATGGAAAAGTAGTTGACATGGACCGCATGCAAATTTCAGTTGGTCTTGAGTTTTATTTTGTGCCCCACACTTGTATTTTGGTTTCTACTCCAGAGAATTTGGTACTTTGTTTCATAGTTGTCTTTGCAAGAACTCAATAGGATATTATATTCTTAAAATAAATGGTACATGTATTGTATATTTTTATATTTGTACAAAATTTAATGTATTCTTAAAGAAAATGTATTAGAGAAAATTTGTGGAAGGAAATGTTGTGAGTACAAAAGATAAATGGTATGTGTATCACATATTTTTTATAGGTCTACGACACGTCTCTCGGTGTTTTTAAAGGTCTGCGACACGTCTCTCAGTCTTCTAATAGGCATGTGACTCGTGTCTTAGTGTTTTTATAGGTCTAAGAGATGGCTCTCAGTGTTTTATTGGTCTGCGACATGGCTCTCAGTGTTTTTATAGGTATGTGACTTGTTTCTTAATGTTTTTATAGGTCTGAGACATGGATATCAATATTTTTATTGGTCTACGACATGACTCTCAGTGTTTTAACAGGTGTAAGACATGGCTATAGGTTTGTGATATGACTCTTAGTGTTTTTATAGATCTGTGACATGGCTCTCAGTGTTTTTATAGGTATGTGACATGTCTCTCAGTATTGTTATAGGTCTGCGACACGTTTTTCAGTGTTTTTATAGGTTTACGACATAGTTCTAAGTCTTTTTATAGGTATGTGACATGTCTCTCAGTGCTTTCATAGGTCTGCGACACATCTCTCAGTGTTTCTATAATTCTGAGATATGTCTCTCAATGTTTTTATAGGCCTGAGACACGTCTTTCAGTGTTTTGATAGGTATGAGACACGTCTCTCAGTGTTTTTATAGGTTTGAGACACGTCTCTCAGTGTTTTGATAGGTCTGAGACACTTTTATAGGTATGTGACATAGCTCTCGGTTTTTTATATGTATGTGACATGTATCTCAATGTTTTTATAAGTCGGAGACATGACTCTCAATGTTTTTATAGGTTTGAGACATGGATATCAATGTTTTTATTGGTCTATGACATGGCTCTCAATATAAGTCTGCGACATGTCTCTTAGTGTTTTTATAGATATGCGACATGGCTCTCAGTGTTTTTATAGGTATGTGACTTGTCTCTCACTATTTTTATAGGTCTGTGACATGTCTCTCAGTGTTTTTATAAGTATGTGACATGTCTGTCAGTATTGTTATAGGTCTGCAACACGTTTCTCAGTGTTTTAAAGGTTTGCGACATAGTTTTAAGTGTTTTTTATACGTATGTGACATGTCTCTCAGTGTTTTTATAGGTCTGCGACACATCTCTCAGTGTTTCTATATGTTGGGTTTCGTAGTAACATGCGCAGCGGAATTAAACATTTAAAATTTATTGAAACCCAAAGCCCATAGATCCATTCATATGATTAATTCAAATACAACATAATGAATACTAGAATACTCACCCTTGATGCCTTTGATTTTGCAACCTTGAATTCGATGGAGGCTTGAAATCTTGATCATGAACAAAGCAAGAATCACGAACTATGAAGATGATAAGTTTCACCCTCTAGCGGTATCCACACCACGAACGAATATCAAGAACACTTGATCTTGGTTGCTAGACCAAATTATGAAACACGCTTTCACAATTGTAAGAACTATATGGAATTATGAATATTCTTGTTCTTCACTTTTGGGATCTTAGAACAAGAAAATAACCTCTCAAAACCTTATGGAGGCACTCATAATCATGTGTCTAATGGCTGCTGAAAGGATCCTTTTATAGGTCCTAATCCTTAACCCTTAAGGACTTAGGAAACCTAAATCCCGTCACCAAATTAGGCAACAAAGAATTCTGGCCGACTTGACTGGCACGGTCGTGCCCTACAAACTGGCACGGTCGTGCCATCAGGTCCGCATGATTCCCCCATATCGACCATTTTTGGCACGGTCGTGCTTGTCTTCTTGGCACGGTCGTGCCAAACATGCCGACAGGTTTTGCCTTGGTTTGGATTTATGGCACGGCCGTGCCATTTTAAGGCGCACGACCGTGCCAGAGCCAAAATCTGACATTCTTCCATAATTCCCATTTAGTCCTTTACGATTCGTTCTATTTGTGTGTGACCCTCTAGGATTACACTAAGTTGGCAATGAGTTCAAACATGAACCCATAAGATATGATTAGGTTCTAGCAAACCGTCATACCTACCCAAATAGTGTAACTAGATACAAGTTCGCATTCCTTTTAGAACATGTCATAATCCCTTTGTCCACGATGTCTTTGAACACAAGTCATGGTCAACAAGTCAACTTGTTTTGTTCAAAACTTTTCTCGATCCCGAATATGTTGATAATCCAAATGACATTGATCCAATCAATCCATTTGGGTTTGGCCAAACATTTCACCAACATCATTCCTTCGAGGGGCCCAAGCTTGACATCTCTCCGAAGAGGGACAAATCCATTTGGCTTATTATTCTTCCCTACGTGAATCCAATCATGCCAATTATACCCTTTATAACTACCGTGTTAAGGTAGCGTTTGAATATGTCAAACATAATGTTCATCAAGTGGAAGACTATAATAACTTCATGTCTAAGGATTCAAATGACATAACTAATATGAGATTTATATATGACATCGACCATGACATAAATCTCATACCGCGGGTCATGTCCAGTACCTTGTTCCAAAACAAGTACCCATAAATCTAACATGATCATCCCATGATCATTTAGCCTTTATACTAGTGCTTAACAAGCTCTAGGGACGGAGATTATTATAAGCAAACACGAGCCATAATAATAATCCTATTATCTCTTTATTATCATGATAACTTACAACGTTCAACAAACGTGCCTAGGGCACCAACACCAACAATCTCCCACTTGCCCTAGGCCCAATTCCCTAGGTATCCAATACCCATGGACCTAACATGACCATCATGTTTAGCTTTATGGAAGTCTCATTGTTTAGCGTGTCTGTGACGTTATCATTAGTTGGTACTTTGCATATATTTACGTCTCCCTTATCAACGATTTCTCGAACGATAAGAAAACGCCTAAGTATGTGTTTGGATTTAGGATGTGCCCTTGGTTCCTTTGCTTGATCAATAGCACGACTATTATCACTAATAAAGTCTATTGAATTAGCAATGCTAGGAACCATCTTAAGTTCACAATGAACTTCTTAATCCAAACCACTTCCTTTGCAGCATCCAATGCGGCAATATACTTGGATTTAGTATGTAGAATTTAGTGACTCTGCTTGGAACCATTCCAACTTACAGCTTCACTATTATTTATAAAACTCAATTGCGATCTTTTATCATCTTTGTCGGTTTGGAAGCATGCATCCGCGTACCCATATACGACGAGATCATCTTCCATCCCTTCATAGATTATAACAATTCTTTAGTCCTTCTTAAGTACTTTAAGAATTGTTTCACAGCCATCCAGTGATTTTCACCGGTTGTCGGATTAATATCTACTCGTCATGCTCCAAGCGTTTAGATATATCCGGCTTAGTACTTATCATGGTATGATGGATCCAATTGCCGAAGCAAATGGCATCCCATTCATTCTTCTCATGCTCATCATTTGTCTCAGGACATTTGAGTCTTTGCATTGAAAAATCCATGTAACATTAACAACCGTCCTCTCTTAGAATTTTCTTTGCGGAATCTTCTAATGACTTTGTCAATGTATGTACTTTGGCTTAATCAATTAGCTTCTTCGATCTATCTCTATAGATCTTAATGCCAAGGACATATGCAGTTTCATCCATATTCTTTATTGTGAAACACTTTCTTAACAAAGTCTTTGCAGACTAACGTATAGGAATTTCGTTTCCAATGAGCAATATGTCATCCACATATTAGATAAGGAATAGCACCATGCTCCCACTAATCTTCTTGTATATACAAGATTCATCTTCGTTCTTGATCAAGCCAAGCTCTATGACTTATCAAAACGGAGATTCCAACTCCCAAAAGCTTGCTTCAATCCATCCAATGAATCTTCGCAACTTTCATACCTTTTAGAATTTTCTTGACTATCAAAACCTTTAGGTTGTATCCAATACATCCTTAAGTGAGTTCCCATTGAGGAACACTTGTTTTGACATCATTTTGTCAATTTTCATATTCCAAATATGAACATGTGACTACGAGAATTCTAGTAAATTTCTTTGCTATCCATGTAAAATTTTCTCCAAGAAAACTCATTCCTCTCCTTTGGTTTTTACACCTTAGGTTAGAATGATCAAGTTCCAAACTTGATTATTACACATGGGTTGCCTTTTAGATTTCATGACTCCAAGTCATTAAAATCTAAATATGTGGAGTTGACATTGCATGTTTGATAGATGGTAAATACTTCATTCCAAATGAACTTTACCTCAACACTTTCTATTTCGAAATATCCAATATTTCTTGCAATAGATTGTGTCCTATCACATACGCAAGTTCTTGTATATCTTTTGAACGGACTTTTCACGACTCCTTGTGAAAACTTGTTCAACTTCCATCTTAGGTTAAAATATATATTTTCTAGGTCTCGAACCATTCGAGATACATTTTACTCCCATTGATTCTTTTAGAGATAAACCATTTATCTAGAAAAGTATCATCATAATCAACAAACCATTTGTTTCTTATGAGTAAAATCATATCCTCAAGTTTCCTTAGGATATCCCATGAAAATATATTTATTAGATTTAAATGTGAGTGTGTCCCAGACAACTCCTTTCCAAAAGGTCTCACCATCTTAAATCTTTGCGAAAGGCAAACCGAGTTTTCTTTCATCTTTTAACCTCTCTTGATGGAATTCAGATTAGTATAATCATAGCGGTTTTAAATACATAACCCCAAAATGAATAATGGAAGATCACTTTGACTTTGTCATCCAACGAACCATATCAGATAAGGTTCTTATACTTCCACGCAGACATATCATTTGATATTCTTAGTGAAGTTAATTTGTGAAACCATTTCACAACTTTAATGATGACTGTCAAATTCTTGGTTTAATTATTCATCATCATGATCCGATCATAATTTTTGAATAGTTTTACCAAGTATAACCAAAATTCTCTTTTAGCATTTCTTCTTAATGCACCATACACATTGAAATGTATTGGGTCAATTAAGACATTATCCTTTTAACCAATCATAGTAAAAGATGTCTTGATCCAAGTAAATAAGATTTGCATAAATCATGTGATTCCAAATCATATGACTTAAAACTCCGTCCCATGGAATTTTAGATATGCATTTCTCATTTATTTGATCAAAACAATAATGCATAAAGAATTTTAATTATTTATGTTATAGTCTTTATTATTTTGTTCTTCAAGATTTAGGATATAAGATTTATTTATATGATAACACAATGAAGTAAATCATAATAAATAAAGCACTTTTCTTATTCCAAATAAGAAATTAATATCCTTCATTATCTTATAACAAAATAATGTTTTCTACTTCATCAGTAAAGTCACTTTACAAGTGTTCTACGAACAATGTTGCAACCATTGCATCATTACTGTTTGTAGATAAAACATTACTATAAGTAGTCTTTCATCTTACTAATTATTCTGGTATCCAATACCCAATAATTAAATTTAGAGAGAATAATTTATAACATAAATATTCCGAGTGGTAGCCCCACTACCATTCCTTTTATTGATCACCCAGAATTTTGACTACAATTCTAAATGGTCAATCCAATTGCCATTTTACCAAATTGCATCTATTAGAGTTATTATTATAACCAAAATTATTTCCTTTAGGTTTGACAACTCTTGTCTTACTTTTCTTTTGGCATTTGACCCTTTTCCATTATGAACCATGAGCTCTGGAGAACCATTCTCCAATATCTTCACCTTCGCAGTTTCTCAGCATGTTAATGCAACTCGAAGAAATTCTTATTCATTTTAAGCATGTTATAGTCCATCACTAAGTGATCATAACACTTAAACAATGAATCAAGAATGAGATCCATGGCTTGCTCCAATCCAATTGGACAACCAAGTTTCTCAAGATGCTCTACGTAGCCTTTATCTTAAGCATGTGAGGTTTCACTTATTGCCTTTTACTCATTTTGCAATGAGTGAATGCAACAATGGTTTTATACCTCTCTTGCTTAGATTGCTCTTTGAAACATGTAACTCAACTCCACGCCTATCTAATAGGCTTCCACAAGTTCCAACCTTTGTTGGAGTTTTGAGCACATAATCGCGAGCATAAGACAACTCACATTCCTAGAATCATACTCATGATTCTTGTGATTGTCTATTCCGGCTTTGGGTTCTTTAGGAATAGGCCCATCAAGAATGTACAACCCATCTTCTTGCCTTAGAACCATTCTTAGGCTCAGGATCCAATCCATGAAGTTTGTACCATTCTTTTTAAGCTTATCCTTATCAAGGATTAATCGCAATGATTTTAGTTGTCATCTACAACTTATGCAGAATTTCCAAAATTTTACAAGTACCAATCTCATTAAAGAGATAAATAATGTATTTTCCAAAAATACTCCCACTAAATTTTATAACCTTCTTATACATCCAATGTATAATATAATTTAAATGGGCTAAGATCCAACTTTAACTTAATTTTGAGTACGCTTTGGCGCACCGCTCAAAACTAAATTAATTAGGTAGACAACCCTGTCAATCATATCTCATATGACTCTTAGATCCTTTTTCTGAGATTCTTTTAAATTGGGCTAAGATCCAACTTTAATTTAATTTCAAGTACGCTATGGCGCACCGCTCAAAATCAAATTAATTAGGTAGACAATTTCTTGTCAATCATATCCAATATGATTCTTAGGGATCCGATTTCAAAAGCATGTTTAATCTCATCTTTGCCTAGGCCCAAAACTGTTTTGACGCCTAATTAAGTCCAACCATTTTAAACGCATAGGAAACTCTTATTCACTCATCTTGCTCATACAAAGATAAAATCAACGCACCTCGCTTTGGCGAGCCCACATGAAAATACCCGTGTACTTACAAGTGTTTTAATCATGGCATGGCAAAAAGGACTTAAAACTTTCTTGAAGGTTCATCACCATATAGCATACAACACATTTATGAGCACACAAGATAAACATGTTACGCATCAAGTTTAGCCACTAAATTAATCTCCATTAATTTAAGCATAATATTTATGTGTCATTAGTTTCTCTATAATTATGAGGATGAGATTATTTGAACTTTGGTCATCATCTCCAAATCAAGACAACAAGAAGTGCGGCCGAACTAAGCCATTGGCAACCACAATTCCGCACTAATTCAAGAAACCAAGAAAGTAGTCCATGTGGTCGAAACTAAGCAATAGATGGTCTCGATGAACGTAGGCCAATTGCATTCACAATTCCACATGGATCTCCAATCATTGAATCAAGAACTTTGTTTCTCAATTTTAGCAATTATGAACTCTTCATAATTCTAATTTCGTTTTATCTTTGAAACCTTGATTGCGATCAAGTTTGGGAAACACAATCTCGATGAACGTAGATTAGCCATCCAAACCTTGAACTAATCTTAGAATCACAAGACTAAAACAAATAGGAGATTTAAACCCAAGATCCACACCCAAAACCCAAACCCTACCCCCGCGCCAAACCCTAGGTCCGGCCGGGTCAAGGCTTGGGTCCGGTCGGACCCCTTGCGAAAAATCCAAATTTTTAAAGTTCCAAAATTTATCTCAAAATTGTTTTTCCCGATTCAATTAGGATTTGGTGTTCTTAGTGATCCAATCACCATGATCATCAAAACCTTGAATAAACGATTTATTCTTGAATCCTTAGAATATCAAAACTTTGATCCAATCAAAAATTGATAATCCAAACAATTTTAAATCCATCATAATTTTAATTGCGATTGAACAGTGCGATTAAAGTTTATAAAACAATAAACCACATAAAACGCATAGACCACATAAACATCATAATCCCAATATTCAAATCATGCTAGGCACATAAACAATTTATATACACACAACATGATTATGTATTGAAATAATCAACATGAACGGGGCTCTGATACCACTGTTGGGTTTCGTAGTAACATGCGCAGCGGAATTAAGCATTTAAAATTTATTGAAACCCAAAGCCCATAGATCCATTCATATGATTAAGTCAAATACAACATAATGAATACTAGAATACTCACCCTTGATGCCTTTGATTTTGCAACCTTGAATTCGATGGAGGCTTGAAATCTTGATCATGAACAAAGCAAGAATCACGAACTATGAAGATGATAAGTTTCACCCTCTAGCGGTATCCACACCACGAACGAATATCAAGAACACTTGATCTTGGTTGCTAGACCAAATTATGAAACACGCTTTCACAATTGTAAGAACTATATGGAATTATGAATATTCTTGTTCTTCACTTTTGGGATCTTAGAACAAGAAAATAACCTCTCAAAACCTTATGGAGGCATTCATAATCATGTGTCTAATGGCTGCTGAAAGGATCCTTTTATAGGTCCTAATCCTTAACCCTTAAGGACTTAGGAAACCTAAATCCCGTCACCAAATTAGGCAAAAAAGAATTCTGGCCGACTTGACTGGCACGGTCGTGCCCTACAAACTGGCACGGTCGTGCCATCAGGTCCGCATGATTCCCCCATATCGACCATTTTTGGCACGGTCGTGCTTGTCTTCTTGGCACGGTCGTGCCAAACATGCCGACAGGTTTTGCCTTGGTTTGGATTTATGGCACGGCCGTGCCATTTTAAGGCGCACGACCGTGCCAGAGCCAAAATCTGACATTCTTCCATAATTCCCATTTAGTCCTTTACGATTCGTTCTATTTGTGTGTGACCCTCTAGGATTACACTAAGTTGGCAATGAGTTCAAACATGAACCCATAAGATATGATTAGGTTCTAGCAAACCGTCATACCTACCCAAATAGTGTAACTAGATACAAGTTCGCATTCCTTTTAGAACATGTCATAATCCCTTTGTCCACGATGTCTTTGAACACAAGTCATGGTCAACAAGTCAACTTGTTTTGTTCAAAACTTTTCTCGATCCCGAATATGTTGATAATCCAAATGACATTGATCCAATCAATCCATTTGGGTTTGGCCAAACATTTCACCAACATCATTCCTTCGAGGGGCCCAAGCTTGACATCTCTCCGAAGAGGGACAAATCCATTTGGCTTATTATTCTTCCCTACGTGAATCCAATCATGCCAATTATACCCTTTATAACTACCGTGTTAAGGTAGCGTTTGAATATGTCAAACATAATATTCATCAAGTGGAAGACTATAATAACTTCATGTCTAAGGATTCAAATGACATAACTAATATGAGATTTATATATGACATCGACCATGACATAAATCTCATACCGCGGGTCATGTCCAGTACCTTGTTCCAAAACAAGTACCCATAAATCTAACATGATCATCCCATGATCATTTAGCCTTTATACTAGTGCTTAACAAGCTCTAGGGACGGAGATTATTATAAGCAAACACGAGCCATAATAATAATCCTATTATCTCTTTATTATCATGATAACTTACAACGTTCAACAAACGTGCCTAGGGCACCAACACCAACACTATAGGTCCGAGATATGTCTCTCAGTGTTTTTATAGGTTTGAGATACGTCTCTCAGTGTTTTTATAGGTTTGAGACACGTCTCTCAGTGTTTTTATAGGTTTGAGATATGTCTCTCAGTGTTTTTATAGGCCTGAGACACTTGTCTCAGTATTTTTATAGGTCTGTGACATAGCTCTTAGTGTTTTTATATGTATGTGACATGTATCTTAGTGTTTTTACAAGTCAGAGACATGACTCTCAATGTTTTTATAGGTTTGTGACATGTATCTCAGAGATTTTATAGGTTTGCGGCATGACTCTGGGTATTTTTATAGGTTTGTAACATGGCTCTCAATGTTTTTAGAGGTATGTGATATGTTTCTAAGTATTTTTATGTGAATGTGACATGTCTCTCAGTGTTTTTATAGGTATGTGACGTGTTTCTAAGTATTTTAATTGGCATGTGACATGGTTCCAAGTATTTTTATAGGTATGTGATATGGTTCTAAGTGTTTTTATTGGTGTGTGACATGGTTCTAAGTGTTTTTATAGGTATGTGATATGGTTCTAAGTGTTTTTATAGGTATGTGACATGACTTTCAATGGTTTTATAGGCATGCGACATGTCTCTCAGTGTTTTTATACGTTTATGATATGACTTTTAGTGTTTTTATAGGTTTGAGACATGATTCTCAGTGTTTCTAAGAGTTTGAGACATGAATCTCAGAGCGGGATGAAAATATGACCTGAAAATATGGCCTGAAAAAGGGGAGTACCCTTATAAGGGGTAGTTAGGGGTATTCTTGTCTATTTTTGTCCCTTGGATTTTTGAGCAATTGAAAAAATATTGTGTCTTCTTTAGAAATAAAAGTTAGAATGAAGGGCTTTTAAGAAAATGCCCCTTGAAACATCTACTGATCTTACTTTAGTAAACAAGTCTTACGACCAAAAATGGTTTCACTAATAGGCCTCAAGTATTAAATCCCCACGAGCTGGAAGAAATAGGCCTTGACCGAGCGTGCTCTTAAGAAACCGTAGGACTCGAACTGCTACATCCATATGTGTGCGTTGTGGAGCTGTAATGAACTGACTCAACCGACTAACTGAAAACTGGATATCGGGTCGAGTTACCGTTAAATAGAGTAGTCACCCTATTAAACTTCTGTACTTCTGTACTGGGAAGCGTCAACGAAAGGACTATCATCATCCGTGCTAAGTCGTAAATTCTGCTCCATTGGAAATTCACTCGTACGCCCTGTTTGGTGTCCATTTTCTTCGAGTATATCCAATGTATATTTGCATTGGCTAAGTACAATGCCTTCCGGTGATCTTGCCACCTCAATCCCTAAAAAATACTTCAAATGTCTAAGGTCCTTGATGCTGAATTTACTGTCTAAAAACCTCTTGACGGCCTCAATTTTGGAAGTATTGTTTCCAACAAGGAGTACATCATCGACGTAGATGAGAGCAGCAACATAGGACCTGTATTTCTTGTAAATGAAGAGGGAGTGATCAGCCCGAGACTGTTTGAAGTCAATGTTAAGGAGGGCCATGGTAAATTTCTGGTACCAATTTCTCGATGCTTGACGAATACCATATAGTGATTTCCGAAGTCTGCAAACTCTTGTTTCTCCCTCCTATGCAACACTGTGGAATTTTCATATATACATCTTCGGCTAAGTCCCCATGAAGGAATGCGTTGTTTACATCGAGTTGATGAATAGCCCAGTTCCTCTTTGCTGCCACGGCTAACAAACTGGGCATAGTGACTAGTTTTGCAACAGGGGTGAAGGTTTCATGATAATCGATCCCTTCGACTTGTGTAAAACCCTTTTCTACTAGCCGTGCCTTGTACCTTTCTACTTCCCCGTTTAGCTTATACTTTATTTTAAAACCCCATTTGGAATCGACGACTTTCTTTCCCGGAGGTAGTGCCTCGAGTGTCCATGTTCCGTTGGCTTTGATGCATCATGCACAGCGGAATAAACATAAGATCAAACACCCATGAGCCCGGATCCGTGCATGTTGATTAAATTAAATACAAGATGAAAGAAACATACCCTTGAAGATTAAATCCATGAATATGGACTTTAGGTGTTCAAAAGCGAACACCCTCTACCGGTATCCACACGTCGAACGGACTCAAGAACACCTTCTTGATTGATTGCTAGATCCAAGGCTTGATGAAGAAACGATTTCTTCGTAGGAATTATTTTGCTCCATAGATTATTGTATTTTTGATGATTCTCAATCACAAAATAAATAATCATACCTCTCTATATTTTATTGTTTCTAAAACAATTGTTATTGATTTCCAAAATCAATATTAGAGGCTGTCAAACCCGACTGCATATCTTATATGAGGGTCTGACCTAATTTCTTTTGGGATCAGGATTCCTTGTCGTACAAGAAAAACCAAACAAACTGACCAGAATCGGTCCAACCAGCCGTACAGCTGATCAGGCGCCGTACGGTGGCTTCACAGCCGTACGGTGGTCAGTCCAGTTTCCCAAAATTTCTGTCTTTTTCCAATTCGTTCTATTGTGTGTAACCCAATAGGATTATACTAAGTTGGCAACGAGTCCGAACCATTCAGAACCCGTAAGTCATAAGCGGACTCTAGCAAGCCATTATGACTACCCAATTAGTATAACTTTGAAAGTCCAAAGTTACCTTATAGAACATATCACAATCCCTTTGTCACGCGATATCATATTGGACATAAGTCATGGTCCACGTTAACTTATGTTGTCCAATGTTTTCTCGATCCCGAGTAGATTTATATGAGCAAATAACATTGAACACATCAATTCATTTGGGCACGGCCATGCACTATCATCAATCTCACTCATCGAGTGGCCAAGCAGATATCTCTCTTGAGAGAGGGACAAATCCCATCTTGACTTATCATTCTTCCCTACAAGAATCCGATCATGCCAATCATAGTCTTTATAACTACCCGGTTAAAGGTAGCGTTTGACTATGTCAAACATAATGCTCATCATGTGGAAGACCATGATAATTTTAGGTCCAAGGATTCAAATGGTATGACTATCATGAGATTTAATTATGACATTTGACCATGACATAAATCTCATAACGGGTCTATCCAGTACCTTGTTCTCCAACAAGTACCCACAAGTTTAATCCGCATCCTATGCACCATAATCATCATATGATTATCCATTAAACTCTTGCTAGCCCTTCATAAGTGCTAGGGACAATGATTATTACAATAAACATGCAAAAGAATATAATAATCGGTCTTGTTATCTCTATAACAATGAAGATATGATATAACGCATAGGCCTTTCTCAAAGGCCTAGGGCATAATATCCAACAATCTCCCACTTTCACTAGGCCCAATCAACGTGTATTCAATACCCATTGAACTTAGTTATGATCTCCTTCATTATTGCAAGCGAGCTTTGTAAGATGATTATCCTTGTTATCATCATATGATATTTTGCATATATTGACATCTCCCATCTTTGACGATTTCTCGAATATGATTGAAATGTCCGAGTATGTGTTTAGATAAGACATTAGCCCTTTGGATTGTGCAATAACAATTATTGACACATTGAAGGTCCATTAAATTAGTGACACTAGAAACGATTTCTAGTTTACTAATTAGTATCTTAATCCAAACAATTTTCTAGTTGCATCACATGTCACTAGATACTCAACCTTTTGTAGAATAGTAATGTAACTATTACAAGATCATATTTCACTCTATCAAAGATCAAGAATGCATCCTTTGTTACTTCTCAAGTTCATAAGGATGTTTCTTAACTAGTGACTTTCACTAGTATCCGATTGGTATTATCTCATCATACTCCAAGTATATGAGACATCCGGTCTTAGTACATTGACATGGCTTACATGATAAATCCAATTGCCAAAGCATTTGGAATCCTAATCATATACTCTTGCTCATTAGTCTTCCAGTAAGACTAAATCTTGCAAAGATTAATGCCATTAGACTTTTGCAAGTAACCTCTCCAAGAGTCTTGCATAGTGAACTTTTCACTATCTTGTCTATATTAGTACCTTAACTTTAACCAATCTACCTTTCAGATTTATCTACATAAATCTAAATTCCAAGGATATAAGTGGCTTTAACCAAGTCTTTTATTATGAAACTCTTTCAAAATGAATTATATGTCAACCACATATATTGGACTAGGATTTATTACGCTCCCACTAAATTTATTGTAATCACAAGTTTCATCTTTGATGAATTCAAACTCTTTGAATACTACATCAAAATGAAATTTCACTCCAAGCGGTTTGCTTCAATCCATTTCATGGATTTCTGCAACTTGCATACTTTATTAGAATTTTATGGATCAATCAAAACTTTTAGGTTATATCAAGTACATCCTAAAATATGTTCCTGTTAAGGAATGCTGTTTTGACATCCATTTGTCATATTTCATATTCAAAATATGAGGTCATGACAATTAGAATTCTAATAACATTAAGCATGACTATGGGTGATAATGTTTCGTCATAATCGATATTATGAATTAACTTTACTCAATTAGTCGTGCTTTATCAATATGCACATTGCGATCCATGTCCGTTTTCTCCAAGAAAACTCATTTTCTATCCTATGGTTTTTAAGCCTTAGGGTAGAACAATCAAGTTCGAAACTTGATTATGATACATGGATTTCACTTTTAGATTTTATGACTCTAAGTCATTGATCTAAATCCGGAGCGGACTTTGCATATTGATAGGTGGTAGGTCAATCATTCTCAATGATATCTTCCTAATTACTTTCTATTACAAGAAATCAACATTTCTTAATATAGATATTATCCTATCATATATGCAAGAACATGTGTATTTTTGAACGAATTTTCACAACTCCTTGTGAAACTTTGTTCAACTTCCATCTTAGGTTATATGTCATTTTCTGGGTCTCGAACACTTTGAGATATATTTTACTCCCACTAGTTCTTTAGAGATAAACGATTTATCTAGAAAGTGCTACTTAGAGTAACAAACGATTTGTACTCTAAAGGGTGTAAAATTAATATCATTAAGATATCCCATGAAAATACATTTATTAGATTTAGGTGTGATTTTGTCCAAGACAATACTTTTCTCAAAAGCATCACATCACAAATCTTTATGAAAGACAAACCAAGTTTTCTTTCATTCCATATAAAATATGGTACATTTAGAACCTCCTTAGATGAAACTCAATTTAGTGTAAGCGCAGCTGTTTTTCAACACATAATCCAGAAGGTTAATTAAAGATCAATTTGACTTATCATGAGGTGAAAAACTGTAATTTACAGACAATCTGTAAAATTATGTTAACAAGAGCCGTACGGTTCATCTTTTGGCGTACACCTAAAATGCAGTCGTACGGTTGTTGTTTCCAGATTCTATTTTTCTTATTTTGCAGACTTTTTGCAGAATTCTCGTAAAGTCCATGGCTCAAATATTCATTACTTTGATCAGATCAGAGTACACTAATATTTTTTCCATGAGATACTGAAATCATTTTCCAACCATTGTTACTTTAGTGAACTACATACATCAATATGTATTAGTCCAAAAGAGTATTTTCTTTCACCACTATTAGTAAAAGATGTATCGATCAATATCCAAGATTCACATATATCACATGATTCGAAATCATATGAATTAAAAAGTCCGTCCCATGGAATTTTAGATATGCGTTTCTTTTCTTTTGACATAGACATTAATACTTTAAGAATGTAACACTTAAATCCTTAGATTCAGATTTCCATTATTTATGTTATACTCATTATTTTGTTCTTATAAGATAAGGATATAAAGTCCCATTATATGATTAACAATACAATAATGCAAATCATATTTAATGAAACACTTTATTATTCGAAATAAGAAATGTCCATAATATTCTAATAAAGAAATCAAAATAATATTTCTACTTAAAGTAGGAACATCACAACATTTATTCAAAACAAATATGAACCCACTAGATAAAGACACTTCGCAAGTTCCTATGATTAATGTTGCAACCTTTGCATCATTATTACCACATAGGTTAATCTTTACCCTTTTAAATAGTGTTTCTATTTCTCAAGTCTTACACATTCATACAAATGTGGGATCCATATCCGGTATCCAATACCCAAGAACTTAGAAGTAGAATTCATTACTACATTTCTGAGCTAATGTAACGCCAATTTTCGTTGCATTAGGGCCCAAAAACCGTTACATTAGGCCTAATGTAACGCCAAATGGCCGTTGCATTCTCTTGCGTTGCATTAGGTCTAATGCAACGACAAAGTAAGCTAATGTAACGCCAGAGCTTTGGCGTTGCATTAGATAAATACCTGATGCAACGCCAATTTTAAAACTATATGAACACCTAATGCAACGCCAAAAAGTAGATGAGTACATAATGCAACGCCAATTTTAAATGTAGATGAGTACCTAATGCAACGCCAGTTTAAAAAGTAGATGAATACCTAATGTAACGCCAAAAATTAGATGAACACCTAATGTAACGGCTGTTTTTATGTATTAATATTGATTACTAATAATAGTAATATATATACAATTAAATAATAAAATAATATTATATAAAAAATTAATTGACATGATAATTAACATGTATTGACAAACTTCATTCCCAAAAGATACATAATATATATATGTATACATGACAACGTGTCATCGACACATACTAATTACATAATATAGCAAAGTGGCAAAAACCTAACAAGTTTTTAACATAACAAAGAAAAGTAGACAAGTTCCGTGGCAAAAGTACATAACAAGTTTTGTGTCATCGACACATAGTAATTACAAACACCAAACGATGCACCAACAAAAAAAAAGCCTCCACCATGTTGGATTGTAATGCTTCTAATGCTAACTATGAACCTGCAAGTGAAAATACAACTAATTAGAACAACAAAACAAGGCTGTAAACTTTAACTATAGGGTGAGTCATCCTGATTACAAACTAAATCATCTACTTAATACTTGAATTTCATTAAAACTAGCAATATAAATCAAAGGGAATGTCCCAAAAATTTCATTTATTTGAGATCAGTCCATTCTTGGCAACCAACAGTGAGGTCTCACTTAGAGTTAGCTTTAGGTAGCCAGACAAACTAGAGGAAATGCATCATAGAGATTATAATTGATTATAATAAGCCTTAGGGCTCTTACATTTTGCTCTGTGGTGTTTAAGATGAACTCAGGCAGGATGCATGTTGTGTGTCCAGACTTTGCACTAGTCGTGAAAGTTCAAGCGCAATTGTTCCAAGTATAATGCACCAAGAGTCATTGTGAGAACTTCTTGCGGCCAGATTTAGGATTTCAGGCATTCCATGCATTATTAAGCTAATGTCTAACATCGGCATTATTAAGCTAATGTCTAACATCTTTGACAGGAAGAAACGGTGAGCAGGGATGGGAAAGAGAGTCAATAAAATTGTGAGACCTATTGCATAACATCCGATCATCCATATATTCATCTGTGGGATGAACTAACTGTGTACTAATATACAAAAAAGGTAAATAACATCGAGAAGATACTAACTGTGTACTAATCTTTTCTCACAATAGCCATGTTATCTATGCTCCCTCCGTCTCAAAATTAATATCCAAAAAAAAAAATCAAATTTTTTCTTAACTAAGAGCATACTTAAAATTATTTTGGACATTCATTTTAGGACGGAGGTACTAGGTTATTATTTTGTATGGGATGGAGTTAAGGTTAAACTATGAAACAAAACCGAATTATGCTAATCTTAAAACTCAAATTCACTGATGGAAGTTAACTGCCAAATATTTATGAGATCCTTATGCAATCTAATCAAATGACAGAGATAAAAAAAAATGGGCAAGTCCAAATGAGCTTTGAGCCAGACATTGACATGAATGACATTTTTAGGCCCTTCCCAGGCCGGGCAGGAGGTCAGCGGGTTCACGGTCTGGGCAGCCCAGAGGACCAAAGAAATTTCAAATAGAAAATCATTTACTATATACATTAGAAAAATCACACTATACCTGATGGGTGTGCCCAGTTTCCAACCTCCACTCAACCTCTAGCATCTCAATCACTCTCCATCTGATCCAATTTGAGAATACGTAGATTAAAAAAACAATGTACGAATACATAGAGATACAAATCATATTCCTTTTACAAGAGAGAAAAAGAAAGTACCTGATTAACCGTCTCATTAATTGTATCACCAGACTGCCGATTTGGTTCAACGATATGCGGTGCACTATTCGCATCCTTTGCAACCGAAAGTCCCGTAAAATTAGGGACAACAAAATCCATTCCGGGATTAGCATCTTGAAGCTGAGTTACAATCATAGTTGCAAGACTGGGAGCAAGTTGTTGCACCAACTTCGTTTTCACACTCTCCAAGAATTCAGTTGGGAATATAAAACCTCCTTTCTTGTCCTTTTTTTTTCAAATCAGACTGCTTCACACCTTTTCCAAAGAGTCGCAACCGATCTTTTCTTTTGGAATCATGTACAAGTTCAGAGTAATTTTCTTTTGAAGCAATCCAAATCAATTATAAGTACCAGAATCTTTTCACAATGCCAGTATTCCAAGAGATCCTTAAAATGAGGAACTGAAATGGTGTCAGGTTTGTTAGCCCATCTCAACTCGTCGGTGTCATACGGATAGTAGTGCTTCTTTGCTTCTTCTTGACTCGGCATTTGTGAACACGCCAACTTAAATTCACAGACTCCATAACAAACTTTTTTCCATCTCCATTAATCATATATTTTTCCTATTCCAGTTATTAAATGTTAGAATAATATTCATAGCAATCTCAACTGATTTCACTAACAAATTTATGCAAAAGAGAATAATTAGTGACTGCAATACAACATACCAAAACATACTGCCATATCCTGTCATGTGTGGGCAAATGTGGGAAACTTGTATAATTAAGTGGCGCAAGGTCAGGATCTTTTCCCAGAGTTCCCAAGAAGAACTTAAATTCTTCAACAATTTTTGGTGTAGGTCCAACTCGTTGGCCAAAGGAGTTCAAAATAATCAATTCGCGCTCCTCTTTTGTACGCGCATGAACCCGTTTAAGCTTTGTTGGCCCTCGATGATTCTTCTTTTGACCTGCTAGTGTAGTTTAAAGATTCATTCAGTATGCTAACAAGATAAAAATAGTAATTGCAAATGAATATAAGTATTAATGTATACCTTCATTTTCATTAACTTTTTGTGCATCAACTTCCATTTCAAAATTAAGCTTTCTTGGCCCTCGATGATTCTCATTCTGACTTGCTATATAAGTTTAATTATACATTCAGTATGCTAATGCTGAGAATATAAAATAAAGTGACTGCAACAAAAAATAAAGTGTTGGGCTTGAATTGAACACAAACATGATTTGTAGGCTCAGTGTAAGATACCAGAGAGTTAATAAGTTACTTTTAAGTCTAATTTATTTCCCAAAAGCAACTTTGTATTCAGTATGTTAAAAGGCAAGAAATTATGCCAAGAAGAAACTAGGAACTTCTCATCTTGCAACCGTACATAAATTATTAACATCTCTTGATAGCAGATATTTATCACAATAAAATAAATTGTGAATCTCTGTAGAGTCTAGGAAGGGTTCAATCTTCTCAAACTATAACTAATTATTCACATCAACTAGGTGAGACAAGTGTTGGATATGCTTATTATAAACCACTCCTATTACCTAGATTTGATTGATCCCATAACCTAATTTTATCTTTTGTGGACTTTAGGATATATTGTAAGAAGTGTTAAACTTCATTTTTAGAATAGTCCACTTTGATTGTATAGGCTTTAGATTGATAGGCTGAAAATTTTCTAAGTCTGGAATTTTAGTGGTCAAGACCTTGACCGTGAATTTACTTGACCGTGGTAGACCACCTGACCGTGGAAGACCACTGGACCGTGAATCACTTGACCGAAAGTCAGTGACCGTGAAGCTTTGTGGCATATCTTGACAGGTCACATTTGACCCCTCGACCGCAGATGCCCTTAGGCATATTGACCGCAAGAGCTCCGACCGCAAGTCTTGACCGCAGATGAGCAGAAGTTCAAGAACCCAAGTATGTTCAAACTTAACCATGGTCAAACTATGGTTAGTTTAGAACGTTGCAGAACTTGGATCCCAAGTAATTCAAATTTGAATTCATCTAAGTGGGACCACCTCTTATCTGCAAAAAGGACAAACTCAGAATGAGCTCCAATCAGAATTCAACAGCTCATTGTCCTTCAACTTGGAGCCCAAGTAAATCCAACAGCTATTTTCTCATTCAAGGCTATAAATAGCCCTTAAGTTCTTCATTGAACTGTGCTGAGATTCTAAGAGAGAAATTGCTGTTGAAATACTTGGTGATTGAAGATCATACTCAAGATTTCCAGAATCCTTTGAATCTTCAAAGAACTCACCTTCAAACCTTCAAAGATCTCCAGCAACATTCAAGTCATCTCAAGCCTTGTAACACTTAAGATTCTTTAGGCTCTAAATCATATAGATTTCAAAGAGCTTCAGACTCTTACACACACTCACCCCAATTGATCAATCACTTAGATTGAATCAAAAGGGATACACTGGTCTAAGTCTAGGATTTGTTCTTCATAGAAAGTAGGTGTTGATTCAATACTTCATCTCTGTAATCTGTACACTCAAGAATCAATATATACCTCCATTCAAAATCCAAGACTGACCATCTTGGTAAAGGACGTAGATCTTTTTAACAGATCGAACCTTTCCAAATACTTGTGTCATTTTACTTTCTGCAAATTTACTTTCAAGTATTGTTCATCTTGTTCTTCATTGTTCATATTAACTTTGTTTGTCGTTTAGTGTTTGATCTTACAGATACTCAAACGTATTGTGAATTGTGTTTGTTTGTTCTCCATATTGCCTAAGTTAAAATCTGACTAACTTATATTTTGCCAAAACTTCTAAGACAACAACTTTCAATTTCTCAACCATCTGACCACAAATCTCTTGACCGCATTTCTATTTGACCGCACTTATCTTGACCGGACTCAATTGACCGCAACTGGGTTGACCGTGAGTTCTGGTGTTAGAGATTTTGTCATAAACAACTCTACCTTATTTCCATCGAAAACTTCCGCTGTGCATATTACACCTTGACCGCACGGTTTATTACTTGACCGCAAAACTCAAGATTGTAAGCACTTGGTTGAATTTTGAAAAAGGGTTGAAATTTTAAGTAGGCTATTCACCCCCCCTTTAGCCTCCTTTCATACCCTTGTTGTGTCTTTGGGACCAACAAGTGGTATCAGAGCAAACACCTTTATAAAACTTCTGTTTTTCAAGCTTAACAGCTTGGGTGCCGATTCGAAATGGCAAGTCAGAAAACTATGGCAACGGTTAACTTTACTCACGTTCCAGCGTTCGACGAAGATAATTTTGACGTATGGAAGCACAGCATTCTAACTCAGTTCTACTCCATGGACGAGCAACTTGGTGACTGTCTTACCATTGGACCATACTTCCCAATGAAAGCTAATCCGGATCCAGAAACCAATGGTGCAAATCCAACTATCAAGAAACCAAAAGCTGAATGGACTGATGAAGAGAAAAGACTAGTTGGAATGGATGTAAAAGCAAAAAGCATACTTCTAAGTACCTTGAGTACGTCACAGCGTCGACAGATCATGGAATGTTCTACTGCAAAAGAACTTTGGGATGCAATTGAAGATTACATCGAAGGAGATCAAGCTTGCAAAGAAGATTCAACAACTTTGCTAAGATCCCCGGTGAATCACTAAGAGCCACTTATGATCGTTATTGTGAGATCGTAAGTACTTATACAGCACTCGGAAAGAAGCTTACCAAGAAAGAAATCAATGTTAATTTTCTTGCCGCTCTTGGTTCGCAATATCTACACAAAGGAAACACTCTTGAAGATACCAAGCTACTAGATGACATGTCACTCAGAAGCCTCTATGCCAACCTCAAGGTCTTTGATATCAAGCTTAACAACATTGCTGAAATGGAAGGAAAAACAAAGAGCTTATCGTTGGTTGCTCAAAAGGAAGAAGTGATCGAGGAAGAAGATCCAAAATCTCCACATCAGATTTACTTGATATGGATGATGATGATTTTGCTATGTTTGTGAAAAGATTCCAAAAGTTCAGAAAGACAGCAAGACCCGGATCAACAAGCAAAGCTCCAACAAGGTTTTCAAGGAGCAGCCCTTCAAAGAAGAAAGAGAACTTCAACTTCTCCAAGAAGAAAGAGGATCTCGTTTGTTTTAATTGCAGGAAACCCGGTCATTTCGCATCAGAATGCCCAATTCCCAAGTATGAGTATATGAAGAAGAAAAACAACTTCAATCCAAGATACTCAAAGCAAAAGGGGATGGTTGCTGAAGAGGACTCTACCACAAAAGAGTTAGCTACCTGGATAGAGTCAGATTCTGATGAAAGCGATGAGGATTCTGAAGAAGGTCACATCTGTTTGGTCGTTCAGTCCGATGATGAGGATGAAAATAAAAGTCGTCGCTCACCAAATGCAAAACCTAAACGGATAAGTTATACGGCCGATGAACTTGCAGAAAAGGGATTCCTAACTCCGGTTCAAAAGAATGGTGATCTTTTATTTTCAAGATGTGATGTGAGTGCAGCAAAGAAGGCTCTACTAAACCCCCAAAGTAAAGGAAGTTCTGTCTACCACACCACAAGTCAAATTTGACATTACCCCCGATGAACAAGAAAAGATGTTTGCAAAAGCTGAACAGGTAATTAGTAAATTCTCTGGCATGAAGGAAGCTTTAGCACTTTCAACTGAAGAAATTTCCCAGCTTAAGACGGAGAAATCTCTACTAAGATCTGAACTCACCCTCCTTAAGGAACAGATCAAGAGTATGACTCCTCTTACTGATCGAAACCGCTTCTTAGAAGAACAAAATGCTATATTTAAAGTTAAAAACGAAGAATTGGTTGCTAAGATAAAAGACCTGAAAAGGATCACAATGAGTGGACCAATTCTCGTGTCACTATGGAACAAATACTAGAATCCCAAAAGTCTAGTGGTGATAAAGAAGGCTTGGGATTCCAAACTAGTGACAACTTTAAATGTGCATCTTGTTATGAAAGAGATGAGAAATTTTCCCAACAAACTTTGGAAGAGTCAAAAGCTAAACATCATGGTTCAAAGGGTAAAGGACAAGAACCAAAGAAGAAACTAGAGTTCCATTATGTCTACCCTAAGAATCAAACTGGAAAGGCTTTAAAGTTGAAAGGAAAAGCCATGGAAAATCCTACCAAAGTGGAAGACTCTTGGAAGGTACCTGATCATGACCGTGCTTCTACCTCAAAGCCCGGTCGAGTAGCCTTCCGTGGCATGTCGACCGCAAACCAAGGCAAAGCGGTCAAGTTCAAGAAATTGAACTTTGTTCGGGAGAGATTTTCCATACCAGTTAACAATGTCGTGCTCAAGACTTCAACGAAGTTTGTTAACCCTCAGTTGGGTGGCTTCCACCATTGTTCTGTGTGTGATGGTTATGGTCACAAGGCTGCTGAATGTCTTTTGAGATTCACACCTAATCCCAGAAAGAGTAACCCTCCTTCTGTGAGGCAAGTGTGGGTTGTCAAAAGTTGCTAACCCTTTGGACCCAAAAGAATAAAATGGGGACCTTGTTCTTAAATGTTTATTTTATAGGCCCTCTGCTTAATGGCTGGACACTTCAAGGATAAATCAAGTTTATGGTATCTCGACAGTGGCTGCTCAAGGCACATGACCGGAGATATCAATTTATTGGAAGATGCCCGTGAAGAAAAAGGGCCATCAGTAACCTTCGGAGATAATAACAAAGGAAAGACTGTAGGATATGGAGTCATCCAAAAAGGAAAAATCACCATCCAAGAAGTCTCTCTAGTTACTGGTCTACAACACAATCTACTCTCAATATCTCAGTTCTGCGACAAAGGATTGCAATGTCACTTCACTTCAAATTTCTGTCTCATCAAAGATGGCATATCCGGCGTCACTTTGCTCAAAGGGGTTCGTAAGAAAAATGTTTATGTTGTTGATTTTAATTCATCTTGCATTTCTTCTAATCTCTGTTTTGTAGCAAAGAATGTTAGTGAGAATAGTTGGCTGTGGCATAAAAGACTAAGTCACTTAAACTTCAAGTATCTCTCCAAGATTGGTAGAGAAAATCTAGTTCGTGGTCTACCCAAAGTAGCTGATCACCACGATGAGAATTGCACAGCATGTCAACTAGGCAAACAACCAAAAGCGTCTTTCTCCAGCAAGACGACACCTTCAACTTCTAGATGTTTGCAACTACTACATATGGACCTGTTTGGACCTGTTTCTACCGCAAGTATTGGAGGAAACAGATATTCCTTAGTTGTGGTAGATAACTACTCAAGATATACGTGGGTCGAGATGATGAGCTCCAAAGATGATTGTTATGACATTTTGACCGCACTCTTTAGACAGCTCCAAACACAAAAAGAAGATGACATCGTTAGTGTTCGATCCGACAACGGTACAGAATTCAAGAACAACGGTGTAGCTCAATACTGTGACGATCATGGTATTGACCACAACTTCTCTGCTGCTGGAGTTCCACAACAAAACGGTGGTGGAAAGAAAGAATAGAACGTTGATAGAGGCCGGAAAAACAATGATTGCTGAAGCAAAGCTACCTCAATACTTTTGGGCTGAAGCCGTCAATACATCATGCTTTACTCAGAATAGATCCCTCATCAACAAGACCTACAACAAAACCCCTTATGAACTTTGGAGAGGAAGAACCCCCAACATAGCATACTTCAAGATATTTGGATGCAAATGCTTCATACTCTACAATGGTAAAGAACATCGAGGTAAATTTGCTCCCAAGGCCGATGAAGGTATATTTATTGGGTATGCTAAACACTCAAAAGCTTTTCGTGTATTTAATAAAACCACTCTTAAGATAGTTGAATCTGTCCATGTTACTTTTGATGAACATTCTCTCCTTGAGCCACATATGGCTCCAAATGTTGCTGATGATTTTGTTGAGCTTAATGAGACAGGTACAAATCAACCACAAAATCAATCAACTCAAGGAAACCCATCTACCTCAACTGCACCTCCATCTACCTCATATGAAGCACCAGAAACTACCACATCTGCTGCTACCTCAAATGGAGTTGAAATTGAAACACCCATCAATGTGGAAGAACCTATCCCTCAAATTACTTACGATTGGGATGGCATATATGATGTACCACTAGAAGACTTACAACCACCATCAACTCAACCAGATATACCTCAAGAAGTTCGTGAGGTTAGAGATCACCCAATTCAGAATATCATTGGTGACTTGCATTCTGGTGTTCGAACAAGAAGATCAAACTACGATGCACTTACAGCATTCATATCTCAAGTTGAACCCAAGAAAGTTGATGAAGCACTCCAAGACTCAAGTTGGGTTGTTGCTAGGCAAGAAGAACTCAACCAATTTGAAAGATGCAAAGTTTGGACCTTAGTTCCAAGGCCACAAGATCAAGGAGTGATTGGTACAAAGTGGGTGTTCCGAAACAAGATGGATGAGAATGGAAGCATCACAAGGAACAAAGCTAGGTTGGTTGCACAAGGATATAGACAAGAAGAAGGCATTGATTATGATGAAACGTTTACCCCCGTTGCAAGACTCGAAGCTATAAGGATATTCTTAGCTTATGCCTCTTACAAAAGATTCAAGCTATATCAAATGGATGTGAAGAGTGCATTTCTCAACGGAGAACTTCAAGAAACAGTCTTTGTTGCTCAACCGCCCGGATTTGAAGACCCCAAATTTCCAAATCATGTCTACAAACTCCGTAAAGCTTTATATGGACTCAAACAAGCTCCACGTGCATGGTATGATACTCTATCTAAATTTCTCCTAGAGAAAGGCTTCAAGCGTGGTAAGATCGACACAACTTTATTCATTGCTAAATATCATGATCATACTTTACTCGTTCAAATATATGTAGATGATATTATTTTTGGTTCTACTAATGAATTGTTGTGTAAGCGATTTGAGAAGCTAATGAAAAGCAAATTTGAGATGAGCATGATGGGAGAATTAACATTCTTCCTTGGGCTTCAAATTAAACAATGTGCTGAAGGCATCTTCCTCAATCAAGCAAAGTACACAAGAGATCTCATTAAGAAATTTGGACTTGAAAATGCAAAGGCATACGACACTCCTATGGCTACTGGTAACAAGCTAGACAAAGACTTGAAAGGTAAGAAGGTAGATCAAACCTTGTATCGAGGTATGATTGGCTCTCTCCTATACTTAACTGCTAGTAGGCCAGATATCATGTTTAGTGTTTGCGTTTGTGCTCGCTATCAAGCTGATCCTAGAGAAGCACATCTTATTGCTGTTAAACGAATAATTCGATATCTATCTGGGACTATTAACCTTGGACTTTGGTACTCCAAAGATTCAAATTTTGATCTTATAGGTTACTCAGATGCAGATTATGCAGCATGTACCATCGACAGGAAAAGCACAAGTGGAACCTGTCATTTCCTTGGAAATCGACTCGTTTCATGGGCAAGCAAGAAACAAGCCCCAGTCTCTGTATCTACCACAGAAGCTGAATATATAGCTGCTGGAAGCTGCTGCTGCCAAGTGCTGTGGATGAAGCAACAATTGGTTGACTACGGAATCAACGAAGAAAATTGTCCAATCTTTTGTGACAATACATCTACTATTGCTGTCTCCAACAACCCTGTCATGCATTCAAAAACCAAACACATTGATATCAAATACCACTTTCTCAAGGATCATGTGGAAAAAGGTAATATCCATCTAGAGTATGTGAGTACTGACAATCAAATTGCAGATATTCTCACCAAGGCTCTGGATTCCAAGAGATTTAGGTATCTTAGAGGAGAGATTGGTATGCTAGAACTTTAATTACTTGTCCATATACCTTGATTGTGCTAATGTCTTATGTTTTATCCAAGTTCAAAAACAAGTAGGTCACGGTCAACACTCTTTACCGGTAAAATCATGGTCGATTACCATCTCACCGGTCAAGTAATTCCGGTCGAAGCATCAAAATCTATCAAAGCTGACCTCATCAATGCTGACCGCATAAACGTCAACCGCTCATATGCCAACCGCCCCATTAACCGCATATAAAGATGAAATTTGTTCAGGCTTTAAAGAAGCCGACCGCATGGGAAAATGATGATATTCGTTCACTACTTTAAAGAAGCATTCATAGGCCAAGGTAACATTCTTGACCGCAAATATCACGGTCAAGCACCTGACCGCAAAAGTTTGGTGACCAGGTAAGTGTTTCTAACTTAGCAATTTTTAGGATCCTCCTAGTCATCCTAAGGGGTAATTTTGTAATTTCCTCTTTTCCCTCATTTTCATTTAATTCAAATCATTTGCAATTAATTTTATTCCCTTATTTATGTCCGCCGTCACTATCCATGCATTTATGGCGAAAGGACATCATTGGTCAAATCCTTGAATTTGCAGAGTTAACCTCCCACTTCTCTGCACAAACGGCTCCACTATTTCCTTAACCTCCACCTCTCTGCAAAACACTTTTTCAGAAACTCCTTCTCTCTACATCTCTCTACTTTCTCTCTCTACAAACCCAGTTCACCCTCTCTCCATTCTTTCACCATTTCTTCTCACTTTCTCTATTTAAATGGCTCCTAAACCCTCTCAAACAACCAAATCATCTAAGAAATCTCAAGAACCACACTCTGAAGATACAATGGTATGATTTCTTGACCCAAACTCCTCCATTTTCAATTTTCGTTTCTCAGTTTTGGCGGGTTTAAAACCCTTGGTATTCATGTTCGATTCTCTCTGTTTCTGGTTAAATTCTCATTGTTTTACTAGTTATTCTTGTTATTTTCGAGATTTCGAGCTCAACATAATGTTTAGATTCATATTCTAGTTGTTAAATCTCTCTATACCATGAATTTTTCAAAGCTTTTAGTTCATATTTTTATTTTTCCCTTTCATATTCTGGTAATTATGATGTTTTGGTAGTGAAATTGTTGATATTTCTTGCTTAATCGGTTTTTGTGCCCATTTTGGTGTAATTTTTATGAATTTTCGTCAACTATATCGTATTCTGCATTTTTGCGATGAACAGTGTTCTTATGGTGTTCTTCATGTTCTTGAGAGCATCACTTTTTGATCCTTAAATTCATTTACACATAGTAATATGTTGTTTGTGCGTGTTTTTAATTATCATTGAAATATTTCTATGTGTTTTTGTTAACCGCTCTCTGTCTACCGTGTGCCTGTCGACCGCATCATCAATCCTTCGACCGCACATTGGTTGACCGCATCACTATTGCTAACTTTCTCAATTTTGTAGGAAGAGCAATCATTTATTCCCGGCTGCGTTATTGATTATAAAGACCTCCAGAAGGATGCTATTGGGAGGCATTTGATAAAAAGAATGAAGAAATCAGACATACTTCATTATTTCACTATGAATCAAACCAGTCACTACCTTGCCGCAGTCGGAGAATTTTATTCTACCGCAAAGGAAATCAAAGGAAGAGATGAGCAAAACAACTCTCTTAACTGGATTGCTGCAGAAGTTTACGGTCACAAGATAGAGATTGACTACACTGATATTGCCTCCACTCTTTGTCTTGACATTGACAATGAGGCTCCTATCTCTCTATCTGACGAAGAATATGATGGATTGGCAATGAGATTGATTGGATCTACTGACGTGTGCAAGCCCTACCGGAAAACCTTTCCAGAGGTGATGTATTACATTGGTCACTTGGTTGGCCACGGTCTGCTCTGCAAGAGTGGCAACCATGGCAATTTCAATACCACTCAATGGAGGCTGTCTACTGCAATCTATCTGGGCAGGAAGATGAATTGGCCCAAGATTCTATATGATCTCCTGTTAGATCACATTTCTGATTATAAGAAGCTGATGTCTGAAAAGGCCGCCACCAAATACAAGAAAAACTCACGGTTCCTTTCTCTGTTGTTTAAATTCATTCCTGAACTCAGAAGGGATATCAACCGAGATACAGATGCCAAAGTTCCCATCTCTCTATCCAAGGTCTTTGATATCAAGACTATGAGATCTACCTACCGCAACCGTTTTGGTGATGATCAATACCAGGAATACAGAAATCGTGAACCTGAGCACAAAAGAGAAAAATACATCCCTCCTGCCTACACCAAAGCTGCCAGAATAGCCTTAGGACTTGACGCACCAAGGAAGTCCTCATCTGTCCATGATGATGATGATGATGAAGAAGCTGAGGACGAGGAAGAATCTAGAAGAAAGGTTAAAGGCAAAGGAATTGCCAGTGCATCGACCGCTCCTCCCAAACCAAGACCATTGACTGGAGTTGTCATCAAGGAACCTTCAACCAATAAGTCTCCTTCCAACATTCCTCCTACCGCACCATTGAAAACCAAGTCTACCGCACCAATCTCCAAATCAACCGTCTCCAAGCCTACCGTTCTCTCTCCGACCGCTCCATCCAAATCTTTCAAGTCGAAGTCTTCTGCACTCCCCGCTTCGTCTCAGGGGGAGAAATCCAAGAAAAGGGATCTTTCTCTAAGTCCCCTTCAAACAGCAAAGAAATCCAAGATTTCAGGACCTCCTCTTTCGACCGCATCTCCAGTATTTACCCCATCCGGTTCACCTACTCAGGGCGACCGTGAAGATGTTATTGAAATTGCTCCCCCCCAGCGCCTGAAAAGGCAACCAAGTTCTAAACCAACACTCGGTTTAGTTGATGAATCTACAGATGAAGAGGTGAAGGATGTATCTGATGATGGATCAGAAC
The DNA here is from genome assembly GCA_026119855.1 of Campanula takesimana. NCBI lineage: Eukaryota > Viridiplantae > Streptophyta > Magnoliopsida > Asterales > Campanulaceae > Campanula > Campanula takesimana. Next base: position 854,132 of record JAOWBW010000036.1, on the reverse strand, counting down.
ATTCTGATCATAATGCTGATGATAATGTTGAGATTGATAAGGGTATCAACGCTGATAGCCCGGTGCTTAGTGATGATGAAGTTCCAGCAAATGTTGAAAAGCTTTCTGAGCATGGGGGTCACAGTCAAGAAGATGACCATGAACCCAGTGACCGCGAAGTTAATGATACTGGTAATATGACCATGTCTCCAATCAGGCAATCCCCTTCTGAACCTCCGGTCGATCAAATTGCTCATCTATTGACTGCAGTGGAAATGCTTACACAAATCAATCTGGATTCCCAAACCCAGATCTCAAAGCTGACCGCCAATCAGACCGCTCTTCATGAAGAAATCTCTCAGCTGAAGTCTGCCAATTCAGTGCTTAAAGACCAGGTTGTTGCTCTCCCCTCTCAACTGATTGAGACCATTAAGGGGGAGAGAGAGTACCTATCAAAGGCTATATCAGATGCCCTCTCCGGTCAAGCAGGCAGCAGCTCTTCGAGGCCCGGTCAAGCTGCTGGCTCTACTTCTACCGCTCTTGTTGCTCCAAGTGCCTTCATGGTAACTCCGGACTTTATGAACAAATCTATCCTTATTCAAACAAGGGCCATCATGAAGTGCTTCTCAAAGGAAGTCTTAAAAGCCTCGGTAGATATCTCAAAATCTATGGAGGATGTTAAAGATGAACTCTCTCTGGAAATAAAGAAAGTAAGAATGTCAGTGGAAAAAGATGTTGATATTGCCCTAAAAACCGCTATGACCAATCTGAATGAAAGCTTGAGTAGGAAATTGGAAGCATTCAAACAAGCCATGATTGTCCACACCAACCGCCTCAATGACCAATCAAACAAAATTGATTTACTATCCAATCGAGCTAACACTGTGCTGAACAGGATCAACCGCCACGGTAATCTAGTTGCAAATCAAGAGGCAGAAGCAGGCCACGGTAATGTAAATGCTCAGGGTGAAGATGATGAAGATGGAGTGACCGTACCTATTCTCATTCTCGGTCGCTCCATGCCCTCTTACCGCTCTCCCTTCTCTGATCCCACTGAAGATGATCTCCATACCTTCGACCGCTTCTAAACTATCCTCTACCGCAATATCAATCGCACCATTTGAACTGACCGTATGTGGTCATGTTAAAACAAATTTGTTGATGTTTGTCTCAAAACAATTTGTATTTCTGTTTCTTTTATTTGGGTTGTAAAACTTTAATCTCTTTTGTCTGCACTCCTCACCTTAATGATTATATTTTTGTGGAGTGCCTTTTGAATGTTTGTTTGATGCATTTGCTTACTTATTGATATTCTCTCTAAAAATGCTTTCAAACCTTATGTCTATCTTGCTAGGATTAGTATCTTTTATCTTTTTAGGCTGATAGAAATCTATGACACTGGCTTAGAGTGTGCATTGACTTGGGGCATGAAATTAATAAAATATTATTTTCTTGAAAACATGTTACTACCAAGTACAATGAATTAGCCTTTGTTATAGTAGGTAATGGTCTCAATCAAATAGGGGGAGATTGTTGGATATGCTTATTATAAACCACTCCTATTACCTAGATTTGATTGATCCCGTAACCTAATTTTATCTTTTGTGGACTTTAGGATATATTGTAAGAAGTGTTAAACTTCATTTTTAGAATAGTCCACTTTGATTGTATAGGCTTTAGATTGATAGGCTGAAAATTTTTTAAGTCTGGAATTTTAGTGGTCAAGACCTTGACCGTGAATTCACTTGACCGTGGTAGACCACCTGACCGTGGAAGACCACTGGACCGTGAATCACTTGACCGAAAGTCAGTGACCGTGAAGCTTTGTGGCATATCTTGACAGGTCACATTTGACCCCTCGACCGCAGATGCCCTTAGGCATATTGACCGCAAGAGCTCCGACCGCAAGTCTTGACCGCAGATGAGCAGAAGTTCAAGAACCCAAGTATGTTCAAACTTAACCATGGTCAAACTATGGTTAGTTTAGAACGTTGCAGAACTTGGATCCCAAGTAATTCAAATTTGAATTCATCTAAGTGGGACCACCTCTTATCTGCAAAAAGGACAAACTCAGAATGAGCTCCAATCAGAATTCAACAGCTCATTGTCCTTCAACTTGGAGCCCAAGTAAATCCAACAGCTATTTTCTCATTCAAGGCTATAAATAGCCCTTAAGTTCTTCATTGAACTGTGCTGAGATTCTAAGAGAGAAATTGCTGTTGAAATACTTGGTGATTGAAGATCATACTCAAGATTTCCAGAATCCTTTGAATCTTCAAAGAACTCACCTTCAAACCTTCAAAGATCTCCAGCAACATTCAAGTCATCTCAAGCCTTGTAACACTTAAGATTCTTTAGGCTCTAAATCATATAGATTTCAAAGAGCTTCAGACTCTTACACACACTCACCCCAATTGATCAATCACTTAGATTGAATCAAAAGGGATACACTGGTCTAAGTCTAGGATTTGTTCTTCATAGAAAGTAGGTGTTGATTCAATACTTCATCTCTGTAATCTGTACACTCAAGAATCAATATATACCTCCATTCAAAATCCAAGACTGACCATCTTGGTAAAGGACGTAGATCTTTTTAACAGATCGAACCTTTCCAAATACTTGTGTCATTTTACTTTCTGCAAATTTACTTTCAAGTATTGTTCATCTTGTTCTTCATTGTTCATATTAACTTTGTTTGTCGTTTAGTGTTTGATCTTACAGATACTCAAACGTATTGTGAATTGTGTTTGTTTGTTCTCCATATTGCCTAAGTTAAAATCTGACTAACTTATATTTTGCCAAAACTTCTAAGACAACAACTTTCAATTTCTCAACCATCTGACCACAAATCTCTTGACCGCATTTCTATTTGACCGCACTTATCTTGACCGGACTCAATTGACCGCAACTGGGTTGACCGTGAGTTCTGGTGTTAGAGATTTTGTCATAAACAACTCTACCTTATTTCCATCGAAAACTTCCGCTGTGCATATTACACCTTGACCGCACGGTTTATTACTTGACCGCAAAACTCAAGATTGTAAGCACTTGGTTGAATTTTGAAAAAGGGTTGAAATTTTAAGTAGGCTATTCACCCCCCCTCTAGCCTCCTTTCATACCCTTGTTGTGTCTTTGGGACCAACAACAAGAAAAAGAAAAAATAAGGTATATTGTACTAATAATGCCTTGCAAGCAATACAATTATCATTCATCATTGAAGTATGCCAAAAAGTGATTCAGTTAACACGCATAGAATTTATAGGCTCATTAACTCGAGCTCAAAAAAGTATAGCGCTGAGCATGAATGCCCATGACTTCAGATTTTAGGAAAAGAATGTCATTAGTTATAGTTTATCAGCTAATATTCAATGGGCTAAAGGCATTTTCATTGAGTCGTTGCTGTTTTACGCAAATTAGCAGTCAAGTCCACTAAAGGCAGTGTCCTATATTCTACTAATGTGGTACGCCCTCCATCCTAAATTAAATTGAGATAATACAACTTAATCAAACGAATCACATACAAGAACAGATTGGGAACAAAATTCATTCATAGAATAGACGAAATGAAACCCTAATTTTGAGCATGAGTAACAAATTGGGAACAAAATGGGAACAAATTGAGAATACAACAATGATACCTTAAGAAACCCCCTTTGCATTATTTTGAGCTTGAGGAACTAAGAATCAGACCTTCGTAATCTGAATGAAAAAAGACATAAAAAAAATGTCAAAATCCATAAGAACAAAATCAAAAAATCAAAAGTCTTTAATTTGCGTTAACTGATTAATGGTTGGTTAACTGATTACAAGTTGGCTTGTCAAACTTTCCTTTTCTTCTACTTGTATTGCGTCCTTATGTTATTGTCAATTTTTTTTTTAATATTATTGTAAATTGCTATTATTATTTCTTAAATTTAATATCATGTTTGTTCAAATAAACAATTTCGGCCGGAATTAATGATTCCGCCGGCGGCGGCGGAAATTGAGGTGGAGTGAGAGAGAGTGAGAGTGAGAAAGATACGAAAATATTACCTCTATTTGAAATCAATGGCGGGAGGTCAGCGGCGGTGGGTGAGTGGCTGGAGGTCAGCGGCGGCGGGTGAGTGGTTGGAGGTCAGCGGCGGTGTGTGTGGGTGGGGGGTTTGTGTGTGTTTGGGAAGGATCTCTGTGTGTGTGTGTGTTGGTTTGGGGGGGGGGTTTTGTGAAACATATTTTGACGTGTGAAAATAATTGTGTGGATGTGAGTGAGTGGGAAAATATGGAGGGAATTATTTTGTGCAATTGTTTGAGTGTTCCCCAAAAAAAAAGGAGGGAATTATTTTGGCGTTGCATTAGTAATTTAGCCGTTACATTAGAAAAAGCTAATGTAACGCCAAAAAATCTAATGTAACGCTGAGATCAAAGCCGTTGCATTAATCAAAATGTGCCGTTACATTAGCTCTGTCGTTGCATTAGGTTCGTTACATTAGCTCTGGCGTTGCATTAGATGCGTTACATTAGCTCCGAAATGTAGTAGTGATTTTAACATAAATACTTGAAGCGGTAGTCCTACTACCCTTCCCCTTGATCTTTTAATTCAAATTGTAATTTCTCCAACGGTCAAGCTTATTGCCAAGGTTGAAATTACATCTTTCGGATTTTTTTAGGTTTAGCCACAAATATTTCCTTTAGGCTTAACAACTCTTGTCTTGCCTTTATCTTAAATCCTTGTCCTTATTAGAGTTTGAGAAGGTCTCCATTTGATATTAAGACTTAGCATTTTAAACATCAAATGTTGCTTAAGAATTAATATCAAATCCGTTTGTTAGTTCCAAACTAACTTGATCACCAAGCCATCTAAGGTAATTAATATGTTTCTCCATGTTCAAAACATGAGAACTTATTAACATACCTTTCATTCATCACATGAATGTTAGGCTCTAATCAATCTCAAACTTTTCTTGCCTTTCTTGCTTGTAGGAACGCTTCCTATGTAATTGCTTATCACATAAGCATCCATATATTTTAGATACTTCTAAAGTTCCAAATATTTGGTAGCAAGTCGTAGGACAATTGACATCCATAGATTCATCCACATGATTCCAATATATGTCTATGTCGGACCTTAAGGCATTAAGTTTCTTAGGAATAGAATTTATTAAGAATGCATAACTTTTACTCTTGCTTAATAACAATTATTAAGCTCATGACTAGGTCAAAAAAATTAATCTTATTCTTTTAAGTGGGGTCTATCACAGTAATTATACATGATTATAGTTCAAAAACATTCTACACAAATATTCAAATAAATATACACATATATTTCATACCTTTATCATTTAGAGATAAATAATGTATTTCATAAATACTCCCACTAAATTATACACCTTCAAATATAACTCTTGTATAATACTCCCTCCGTCCCACCTCACTTGAGTCTTATTTCTATTTTGGTCCGTCCCACTTCACTTGAGACTTCCTAAAATGGTAATCTTTTTATAATTTTATATTCAATCTACCACACCCATTTGTTCTCTCTCTTCATATTCCACCACAAAATTCATTCAACCAACCTACTATTAACCCCACTCATTCTCTCTCTTCATTTTCTACCACATATTTTTCTTATTTTATTAATTTTTCTTAGTTATTGTGCCCACCTCTTAGGTTTCAAGTGAGGTGGGACGGAGGGAGTATAGTTTAAATGGGCTAAGATCCATATTTCTCTTGATTTGTGAGTCTGTTTTGGCATGAACCTCAAAACCAAGCTATTTAGGTAGATAACTCCTTATCAATCACATCACATGTGACTCTTAGATGCTTTATAGGATTTTGACATCTTATGTCTTACATGTTTTAATCACATCTTATGCCTTAGAGCCATAACTGTTATGATAGCGTAATTAAGTTTGACCATTTTAAACGTATAGACAACCTTTGCCTCATCTTGCTACTTAATGATAGAATGATGTGCCCTGCTTTGATAGATAAACCACACCGAAACGATCAAGGTACTTCACAAGTGTTTAAATAGTGGGTGGCATAAAACTTAAAATTTTGATGAAGGTTCATTTACACAGAGACATGCATCATATATTTAATTATGCCAAACATAATATAATATAATCTTTGCGTAGAGATATGCATCATATATTTAATTATGTCAAACATAATATAATATAGTCTTTGCATAAAGGATGTTAACTAATCAAATTAATTAACAGAAGCAAAATCTTGTGATTTAATCATGAAACAACATTATGGGGACGAAATCTAAATTATCTGTAAACAATTTACAGACTGGATATTTCATTCGCATTCCCAGAAACAAGGCATAAGCCTGCCATTGGTCCATGCAAAGAATTAATTCAAATTTAGTTTCCTTCTCTGCAAACAATTTGCACTTTGTTCATAGGGATAAATTCTGAAACTTTTGAATCCGCAGAACATCTACAAATTGAGAGCACAAAACGCACGGTCGAAACTAAGCCAAAAGGCATCCACAATCCCGTACTAAAATCAAGAAACCAAGTAACATCTCTATACGGTCGAAACTAAACCAAAAGGCATCCACGTTCCCGTATAGATTGGTCACTTGTTTTCTAGACGGTCAAATCCAACATCAATGTAGCCTCCACTAGCCTCCATAGTATCTTTCAGACTATTTCTATATGGAAAACAAAGATATGATGGTGTAGTAGTATATTGTATGGATATTACAGAAAGATGAGGGATTAAATATAATTAGAATGTTCACAAAGTCAGGGTCTTGCTATATTTGCTACATACAAGTGCCTGAATAGTCAAAATTACAACACCAATATATGCTCCAAATTCCTTGTTCATCAATACCCCTGTAACTTTTTTTCTTTTATGTGTCTTTTCTTCTTTGTAAATTTCAAAGGATATAGATGTTCGGTTTCAAATGTTCGATGCTCAGTTCAGTTCACAGCTTCGTAGTTGAGACTATTGATTTGTTTGAGGATATGAAATAAATATATGGATTCATTTACTTATGTTATCATCAGTGGTTGGAATCAAGTTGACATTCTTGTATTGCCGCAGAAAATTTTATTCTGTAGGGGAGAATATTGATAATTATTGTTACTTTTTATTTATTCTTTTTGTATTTGAAATTTACTGGCCTTTTGAATAATATGGTATATAGATGTAAAAAATAAATAATATTTTCATTAATAGCAATTTTAATTATAAATGAAAAAAATTGTAGCATCAATATCGTCATAAACTGTTGGAAACTTACGTCTTTGATATGGGTTAAAGTTGTAATATTAAACTGGGATTAAAGCCATTTAGTGGTAGAAATCCATAGCTCAAAGACGTATACGTGATAAACTTACTTATTAAAGATAATTGGGATAATCTATATTTGATATGTTATTTTAGATTATATAATCTAGAGAAGTTTTTCAAATGTAACACTTATTATAACAAAATGTAACACTTTTTTTTAAAAAAAATGTACCACAATTTTGCTACAATAGATAAAAGATAACATAAAGATTGACAACTAAATTAATGTAACACTTTTTATAAAGGAATGTAACACTCATTTTTTCAAATGTAACATTTTTTTTCTCCGAAAATAACATAGGATTGACAACTAAACTAATGTTACATTTTATAAAAAATGAATGTAACATTTTTTTCTCAATTGTAACAGTTTATATTCCTTAATGTAACATTATATATGAAATGTAACAATTTTTTATTGAGAAAGTAACAATTGAAATGCAAACCCATTTTTTTTTTTTTTGTAAAATTGATGTTACATTTGACAATAGAAAAAGTGTTACTTTTTGAAGATGAAGGTGTTACTTTTATCAGAACAGAGTGTTACATTTCAGCTGGCAAGCACCTCAAACTTTTTTATGTGTAAAAAAATGTTTAAAAAAAAAATCAAACCATATCATGACCTATGTAGTTTTATTCGTCTCGTCGAGACGAACACAACGGTATTTTTAATTTTTTTTTTCTGAGTTATAAATCTCAAGATATAGCATTTTAAAGTTGATGAGGTTTTTTTTTTTTTTTTAGGACACGTGTCACTCAGGGAGAGGGGGAAGGAGCCGGGCGGGGCGGGTCGGCCGGGTCGGCCCATGGGCCAGACCCGCCGCACGCCATGCGGCAGTCCTACCCAAGACTTTGTCTATAATCTAATGTAATGGAAGTATATATTTATTATAATTATCTTTATGATTAAATAAGTTTATTTGTATGTTTAAGAGTTTAAGTTAGTTTAATAATTACATGTAACTTAACTAAAGTAAATAGTCCTTTAATTGGGTTGGACTTTAAGGAGTTAAGTTTGACTTGGATAATTAATATAACTAAGTCAAGAGCTTATACATAGCCCATGGTTGACCGAAAGTTGTTGGTCATGTGCTAAGTTTCAAGAGTTTCCATACTAGTACAAGTCTATGTCCACTTTATATACTCAGTACAAAGGAAGGATAAATGGGTTAACCTAGTTTAACTAGGATTAAGAGTTCTAATCCAATGTAAGTGGACAAAACAATTAAGGAATCAAATACTGGTCCGTATAAGATGAAAGGCAGAAAGAGGAAAAGGATATACCGTTGGTTGACAGCGCAGTAAGCAGTACTTGGTACACTCACTGTGTCGTTAGTCTCATGTGTTGTTCTCTCCTACACTACTAGAATTAATATTTTTGGTGACGGAAATAGGCTGACGGATTCGAAACCGTGGGCAATTCTTGACGGAAATCAAAAGTTTCCTACGGATTCTTTGGAGGGAAATCTGAAATATTTTCCGACGGAATTTCCGTAAAGATGGCCGTAAAACCGCAGGAAAAAGCTTACGGATAGATCCGTAGGGAGGTTCTGGCGAAATAAACCGTCGGGCATTTGGAGGGATTTCAAAAAGACTGAAAAAAAAGAATGGGCCGCTGTTTTTCGCTGTCGATGGATAATTCCGTGGGGAACATGGGGATTAAATCAAAGTGTTGAATACGTGCCCTAGCAGCTCATCCCATTAGCCTCCGCCTCCCCTTCTCCCTCTCGCCTACATTCCCTATCTTTCCTCCTTGGGTGTCTCTCACTGCGTCTCACTCCGGCAATCGATTAACTGCGATAAGTGTCTATCGTCTCTTTACTCCTCCTGTTTCTTTAATTTAATTAAACCATTGCACTTATTGCTTCTTCCATTCTTCCAGTTTCTGATTTTTGTTCAGATCTCTTAACAATTAATTATTGGTCTATGCTATACCTTTAAGAAAGAATTTGTTGCCTATGATTGTGAGGGATAATGTGGCGCTTAAAAAAATTCCCAAATTCCATCTCCATTTACGTTTTGTGTTTTGTGCTTCTATGATTGTTACTTAAATACATCCACAACTTCTTTCATTACTCTTTCCCTGCAGGTTTCATATATTTTCACTTTATTGGTGGGATTTCGCATTAGGGTGTTCTTTCTTCGTCAGAGTGTATGGAATAATTTTTAGAGGTAACTAATCTCAGTTTTTTGTTGATTATTATTTATATTAGCTTTATTTTGTTATGTGAATTATGTTTATACTGAGTGAGATTAATATTTTATCTTTATAAACATGTCTGATTTAATGTCTCAATGATTATTAAGCAGCAACATACCCATCATGATCGTGGTAATGAAGATTTACAGGTCTTGGCTTTTTTTTTCTTAACAATTCTAGCCAATTCTTGATGGATGTAATTTTTTATTTGATTATGAGGACATTAAGGATATGTGCTTGGTAACCTACCAGTATACTTTTGAAATAAGTCTTCTGATAAATAACAATCAATAATAATCAAAAGGGTGACATAAAACTGAAGAAGCAACAGTTACAGATTTAATTGTTTACATTTTATCATTTTATATTAGTGTTTCCAAATTTTAAATATTATATAAATTCATGGTTTATTTTTAGGCATTCTATTGTTGTTCTATAGGTGGAAGTCCCTATGGTGATGGTCGCTATTATGGAGAAGGAGGCAATGGCAGCCCTTACGGTGGAGGCGGTGGTGGTCCTCACGGTAGTGGTGGTGTTGTTGAATGTAATAGGAAGACACTAGTTGAAAAATGTTAGGTTTATTGCTTTTAAATTTTTGTTTGGATGATCTAAGTAGAGTAAATTTTAGTTTAATATGATTATTAATTTCTCATTGTTTTGAATTTTTAATTAACTAATTTTAACCCGATTAATCTTTGTGAAAGTCTTACGAAAAACTTGTTTTATACTCGCTTTAGTGTAAAATAGGTTTTTCATAAAACCAACTCTTAATCTTTAAATATAATAAATAAATTTATTTTTGTTTTCTAAATTATTATTGACAGAAAAGTTGTCGGTAATTATCATTATATTTCCAAAAAAAAATGATCTACGCTGACGGAAATTATGTCGGTATTTTTCAGTGTTTCTGACGGAATTTAACCGTCAGTAAGTACGAAAATTCCGTAAGTATTTTTCTGCATTTCCGACGCATTTTAGCCGTCAGAAATTACCCACAGATTTCGTTACCGACGGATTTTTGTGTTTGCCGACGGAAATTCCGTCGAGAATGCCGACGGAAAAATCCGTCGGCCATTACTTACCATTTATTTCCGACGGATTTCTCCGTAGGGAGAAATACGTTTTCCGACGGATTTTGTTTATTACCCACGGTTTTCTCCGTCGCCAAAAATTATTTTTCTAGTAGTGCTATTCCGAGCTCTGTTTTCTGTTTGGTTGTCTTTACAGTCGATTCATATACTTGATGTTGAATCCTTAATCCATGGTGAAATCACGAGAGACTCAGGTGAATGAGATAGAGCCGCAGTTAGATTTAAGTCTGTGTGCATCGTTCTTGACTCAAATTCTGAGATCGTTTTATCCTCGGAGGAATTTGTCTGTATCCGAAATCGCACGAGTAGGAGGCAATAATTTCTCTTAGGGAAGTCTTCCTAAGGCGACTCGATCTACCCCGATAAGTTTCTAACTTGCTCTTTAATTTTCGTGTTGTTATAGTATGCTTTGTTGCGTGTTACTTTAATTGTTGGTTGTACTGCGATTACACTGTTTGAATGCATGATTGCCCCGTTGATTGTTTGTTTAATCTACTTGTTGTGTAATTTATATTCCAACAGTCTAAGAGAAATTATTATCATGTATTCTTGTTAATTGTGGTATATTTGGTACGTTCTTTATTTGTCCATATAATCATTGTTTACTTGAAAGATGAAATCTTTGAACAAGTAATTTAGTTGTTTGTGTAAACATATTAATTTGAATGATTATGATTGACTGATGATTTTCATGTGCTTGTTATTGTAGTGCAAGCAAATAATTAGATTAATCGAAGAAAATATGAAAATAGTTCTCTATGATTTAATTTTGCGATGTTGTGTTAAATTAGTAGTAAAGGTCCTAGAGACTTTGTATCTTACTAATTTTGGATATGATCTATAGATCTCTATGAAAATATTTAGATCATGAGCGTAAAATTGAATTAAACTATTTTCTTATATTTATTGATTAATGTAAAAGATATTTGATGTATTAAAAGCATAAGTTTCAACGTTGAATGTTGAATGAGCTTTTTAGTTACTCTCTTGTCTTTTAAATATTAGTGCTTAAGTCACTATTTGAAGATTGGAAAATAGTACTTTATTGAGTGTGTCAATATGAAAAGTATTATTTATCAAATCTTGTTTGTTTCATATTATGTGAGAAAATCAATAAGTAAAGAAGCGCATAAAGTCATGATTATTAGTTGTACTCTAATAAATACTAAAAGACAATTTTTGAGAAAATTCGGTAGAGTCATATTTTTAAGATTGTTTCATTCAATTGGAATATTGATCATATGACATAATTTTAGTATGGAAAATTAGAGCTATACTATGTGATTCATGTACCCTTTTCTAATGTACCAATGTATGATCAACGTGACAACAATTGAGAAAATTGTTAGAGAATAAATTGTTCAATTATTGTTAATCATATTGATAAGTAAAGTAGTAAATTAAAATACTTGGGGACGGAGAAAGCGGAATACTTTATTTTACTATATATGTCTCAAATTTTATAATTAGTTATGAGTTTTAATAGTAGTTAGTTAATGTAAGTGCAGAATGTGGTGATATCAGAAGTGATAACCACACCTTCCCAGTGCTGCCGACGGGCAGACTTTATTATATTTGTATATTTGCTTCATAAATAACTCCTGGACTAATGACTAATATTTGTGCAAGTTTATTGTTTATGTTGGTCCAATTTACAGGTATAATACAAGCTAGGATATTGCAAGGAAGATAAAAAGGAGAATTATGGATAAAATGAGATTTTATCCATTCAAGCATGTGGGATTTGTGCATAACAAACACATGGGTAATTGACCCATTCAAAATCTGAGTTTGTGGAGGATAGAGTACAAGGTGCAGAAGCTAGGAGGTACAAGAAGGTGAAGCACAAACTTGGCCAAGAAGAAAGTCGGTTCCTATTTAAAAGGAAATGTGGGGATAACGCCCCTAAAGGCTCGGCCAACTCATCCACTACCTCTCCACGTTTTAACAGCCCTTCTACCATTTTTGGAGTGTTCCCCAAGTCCAAGAAGCACTATAAATAGAAGAGGGTGTGAAGCATTGAAGATACAACACTTACAACACTTGAAGCAAGAACACACACTCCTCACAAGAAAGTCTTACACATTCCTTAGTTCTTATAAATTCCCAAACACATTTATATTCTTGTACCGAGTATTATAAGTGTCTTGGCTAGGTTAGGATTCTGTGTATTAGACTTAGTCATTCCACAAAGCTTTCATTGTAATAGCATTAGGGAACTCTCGGCTTTGTACTTCACTTCATATTATTTAGTAAAGGTCTCGCCTTTTGAGGCATCCCTCAAGATATATAATTTATATATCTTGAGAAAAATAATTCTTGTGTTGATTTTCCGCTGCAAACTCTTTTCAGAAACTGTTTTCTGTTCGTGTGTGTTAAGTGTTGCCAGAAGTGATATCGTTGCAGTGACAACACTTTTGATATCACTCCCTTTCTGACTTAAGCCTTGACCCTGCTTTTCCAGTTAATATGCAAGTAAGAGTGAAATTCGTTTCTGACTGACTCTTTTGCATATTAGTAACTTGACGTGGAAGATTAATAACAATGAGAAATATAAAGTGTTGCGTTAGTGTTCATATAAGAATGTGTGGATCTAAAGTTCACTTTAGTATATATTCTTATTATGTACTAAATGCATCATAATATTTCTACGTGTTATAATATCCTTACAATGACTCATATTTAATTAGGAAGTATTTTGAGTAGATGTGTAAAATAAAATGTTGCTTTCTAGTTGTGTAGTAGTTTTAATTGACTTGTAGTACTTGTCTGAAAATTATGATTAATGTGATAGTTGAACATGGTAGTTTATCTAAGAATAATAAAGTTTAATTATCTTGATTTGATAACTGAATTGTTTGTGTTAGGCATGGTCATCAAAGATGATTTAAATTATGTTTCCTTTAAGGATTGTTAATTTAAAATAGATTCTTGATTATGCCATTAATTGAAAGTCTCAAGTTCGTAGCATTTGGTGAATTGTAACTTGGTTAAAGGACACTTTCGTGTGAGAAAATGTATTAACCTTGTTTATGCTGAATTTTGTGATTATTAATAGTGTGATGATCAAAGACATGTTAAAATACGTTATTAATTTTATTGATTATACGTAGACCTTTTATCTTTGCTTAATTGTATAGATAAAGTAGTTGGTTAAATTCTGTTATTAAGCTAAATTTGAAACTAGTAAGGAACTACTTTGGTTATGATCTTATGAATTATGAAGCGAAATAAGTCTAATTCGTCTGTGCTCTGTTTACAGTCCATAGAAAGACTTTGCTAAATACTCTAAGTTATTATGGGATAATGCATGAGATAAATTAACATCTTAAAGGACATAATAGTTGTTTGCCCTCTAAGCTTGAAATTATCAAAGTAATACTTAGAGATAAACTTTGAATTAGTGTACCTAATTCTGGAAAAGTAACTCTTAAGTATTTATGTGATAGTCAATCAAACTTTGATAAGGTGGTATTTTAGCTTAAATATCTTTTAGAATGTGGGGGTATCTTTCAAAAGTACGTACTTCACATTAAAAGGCTAAAAGCTAAAATTGTAAGAAATACTACTATTCATGTAATCTTTTAAGATATGTGATGCCAACGTGTTTAAGATCTTCTGTTGTGAAATCTTTGGCACATAATCTAACATGTGAATTTTTCTCATTGCTATGTTCTATAAAGATATCTATCCCATATAATTAGAAGTGATTTAGACTTCATTCCTACATTTAATCCTTATACTAATCGTATGGAAAAGGACAACAAAGGTGGGGGTAAATTCATGTAATTCTAACTTTGAAAGTTAGATGAGTTTAGGAGAAACATGAAACTTAAGATTGCTAAGGATAGTGAAAAGTAACGTTATTAGTTTAAAAGTTACTATCAAGTGTGATCTTTAATGTTTAAGGATGTTTTAAGAGCTAGATAATTTACATTGTCTCTATATGAGTAATGAAACTATTTTAGCTCACTCCTAATTGCCTATGAATGAATTGATGCGAGTCTTCATGATTAATTAAGATTTTAAAGTAACCATGAAAAAGTTTAAGACTAGTTTGGTTGTGAAAGGGTTTTAGCAATAGTAAGAAATAGATTATATCTATTTTCTTAAGTCACTATTTTCTACAATTTAATATTTGACTGAGTATATGATTTAAAAATCCATTACATGGATGCTATCTTATTTCATTGTATATGGAAAATAAGTAAATATATACGGATCAGTCAAGTGATTTTGTAATCCATAGTGAAATGTTGTGATTTTCTAATTTGTTTAAGTCGTCTAATACACTTTGACAAACCCTTATTCATGGGATGAAATAATTTATTTATTTCATTGTATGCTTAGTATGCATGAATTTTGAAAAGTTGGTCTGCTGCAAAATAATTATTAATAAACGTATTTGTCTGTGCTGTAAATTTGGTTTGTATTCATTTAGTTGAAATTTATCGAGATAAATTAATGGGCGCATGTCAGTCTTGAATAGTAAGTTTGAAATATAAGGATGAAATTTTTAACGAGATTCTCGGCTTCAAACCGATCATTTGAGGTGCTACATTTTCTCAAATTAATTATACTAAATGTATTCTTGAGAAAATTAGAATCGTTAAAAAGATAATTTGTTCCTTTTATTAACTTTCTATAAGGATGTGAATTTGCTAAACTGTAATATTCTCAGATACTGGTTATTTGATATGTCTTAGAGATTTAGTTATTTAGAGAGACGTCTCTATTTGTACTAAATTATGTAGACACTAGTTGACCAACTAGAGTTCTTGGTGGAGCTCTTAATTAAGTATTTTAAATACTTGAAGGGAATCGTTTCTCTTGTGCTACATATTGAGTTAATCTCAATATAAAGCAGGAATGATTAATGGTTCTTGCAATCATTAATGAATATATTTGTTTTTAGCTACCTTAGTCGATGGGCCCGTCGTTTGGAGGTATGTTAAACAATATATTGTACTAAGGCTCATTGTGTTGAGTGACTTATTATAAGTACGTGTGAGTATGATAAAGTTGAATGGACTAATTGACAAAAATGTCTGTATTTAGCCATGATCAACTATATCTACTGTTAGTAACTTTTGACAGTATGTCTAAAGATTATAAGTAATTAAATAATAAGACAATATTTGTGACACATCCAACTTAGATTAAAATCTATAAAGGATCTTGTGTCTGTGTAAAGGCAGTTGTTGATTATGATAGTACCAATGATAACACAACTAACCTTTAAACCAAAAGAACTTGAATTATTTCTTGTTCATAAATCCAGGTTGGGGAAGGGACTGAACCGCGACTGATTCAAACGCAGTAGCAACCCAACCTATCTGAGTGGAGATCCCACAAAGAAGGTTCAATGTGGTAATAACAAGCTGTGGGGTGGATCGGAGCACCAAAACAGATTAACATATTTTATGTCTGAGTCTGTCCCCTGATTAAACTGGAAGGTGCTCATTACTGCAAGTTTAGTAAAAGTTTTTAGAACTTTGAATGGGATCAAGTCTTTTAGACAAGATGCTAGCAGTACATCTTTGGAGAGGCCCAGCTAAGTGAGTGTTGTTGTTGGCCGCAACTAGAGGAAATGGGTTATTCCTTAAAAGCACTCATGATTGAGGATCGGGACGTATGGCCTATATGCGTCAAATTTATGATGGAGGACCTATCAGAACCTTTGTCGGTTTGTTACCAACAAAGACCTCTACATCCAAAGGCATCATATTCAAGACACCCGTTCATCTGATCCTGGGGGTTTGCATTGACTAACTTAGGTAGCGGTTCAAGCCGGGACGTACCGTTCTGCTGAAAGCATGACATGGATAGTCTTTACTCGTCTTTTGACTATGGATTTGTGAGGGATTATTGGAAACTTACGTCTTTGATATGGGTTAAAGTTGTAATATTAAACTGGGATTAAAGCCATTTAATGGTAGAAATCCATAGCTCAAAGACGTATACGTGATAAACTTACTTATTAAAGATAATTGGGATAATCTATACTTTGATATGTTATTTTAGATTATATAATATAATTTAATGGAAGTATATATTTATTATAATTATCTTTATGATTAAATAAGTTTATTTGTATGTTTAAGAGTTTAAGTTAGTTTAATAATTACATGTAACTTAAGTAAAGTAAATAGTCCTTTAATTGGGATGGACTTTAAGGAGTTAAGTTTGACTTGGATAATTAATATAACTAAGTCAAGAGCTTATACATAGCCCATGGTTGACCGAAAGTTGTTGGTCATGTGCTAAGTTTCAAGAGTTTCCATACTAGTACAAGTCTATGTCCACTTTATATACTAAGTACAAAGAAAGGATAAATGGGTTAACCTAGTTTAACTAGGATTAAGAGTTCTAATCCAATGTAAGTGGACAAAACAATTAAGGAATCAAATACTGGTCCGTATAAGATGAAAGGCAGAAAGAGGAAAAGGATATACCGTTGGTTGACAGCGCAGTAAGCAGTACTTGGTACACTCACTGTGTCGTTAGTCTCATGTGTTGTTCTCTCCTATTCCGAGCTCTGTTTTCTCTTTGCTTGTCTTTACAGTTGATTCATATACTTGATGTTGAATCCTTAATCCATGGTGAAATCACGAGAGACTCAGGTGAATGAGATAGAGCCGCAGTTAGATTTGAGTCTGTGTGCATCGTTCTTGACTCAAATTCTGAGATCGTTTTATCCTCGGAGGAATTTGTCTGTATCCGAAATCGCACGAGTAGGAGGCAATAATTTCTCTTAGGGAAGTCTTCTTAAGGCGACTCGATCTACCCCGATAAGTTTCTAACTTGCTCTTTAATTTTCGTGTTGTTATAGTATGCTTTGTTGCGTGTTACTTTAATTGTTGGTTGTACTGCGATTACACTGTTTGAA
This sequence comes from Campanula takesimana, assembly GCA_026119855.1. Lineage (NCBI taxonomy): Eukaryota > Viridiplantae > Streptophyta > Magnoliopsida > Asterales > Campanulaceae > Campanula > Campanula takesimana. The sequence continues at coordinate 836,680 of JAOWBW010000036.1, read as the reverse complement.
TGCATGATTGCCCCGTTGATTGTTTGTTTAATCTACTTGTTGCGTAATTTATATTCCAACAGTCTAAGAGAAATTATTATCATGTATTCTTGTTAATTGTTGTATATTTGGTACGTTCTTTATTTGTCCATATAATCATTGTTTACTTGAAAGATGAAATCTTTGAACAAGTAATTTAGTTGTTTGTGTAAACATATTAATTTGAATGATTATGATTGACTGATAATTTTCATGTGCTTGTTATTGATGATTCTATGTATCATGAAACGGTGAAAAATAGTGCAAGCAAATAATTAGATTAATCGAAGAAAATATGAAAATAGTTCTCTATGATTTAATTTTGCGTTGTTGTGTTAAATTAGTAGTAAAGGTCCTAGAGACTTTGTATCTTACTAATTTTGGATATGATCTATAGATCTCATGGATTTTCATGTGAAGTGAAAATCGAATTTTTGAGTTATTTAGAGAATGAAATTCCAAAAAATAGGTTTTTTAAAAAATAATTACCAAAACAACAACCCTAAAAACTTATTTACCAAAATAGCATTTTTTGGTAAAACCGGAAGTGGGAGTGCCGGTTTTAGGGTTGAATCCGGAAGTCCCACTTCCGGTTTTGACCCTTTAATTATTATTATTTTTTTTTTTGCGAAATCTGAGTTTTATTAATTTTTTTTTGAAACCGGAAGTCTCAGTTCCGGTTTTAATTTTTTAATTTTTTTTTTTTTTTTTTCGAAATAACAAAAAACATTAAACTTGTTTACATAGGAAAGGGAGAAGGCATAGGGGAAAAAAAAAAAGAAGAAATAAATGATTATTATTTTCTTAGAATTTTATGTATTGTGGTTTTATTTAGTGACCACATTCCGGTCACATAGGAAATAAATAAATAAATAAACTTGTTCACAAATTTCTGTAATATTTTAGAATTTTATGTATTGTGGTTTTATTTGACCTTTTGTTTTTTTATTTTTGCGAAATCTGGGAATTTTTTTTTTTTTTTGCTTGAATCCGGAACTGAATATCTGGCATTGGAAAACGTTGATTTTATAGGATAGAATAAACTTCTCCACAAATCCAACATTAATACATTCAAACACTTAGTGACCACATCCCGGTCACATAGGAAATAAATAATATATAAATCCAATTATTCAGTGACCACATTCCGGTCACATAGGAAATATATAATACATAAATCCAATTATTCAGTGACCACATCCCAGTCACATAGTAAATATTACATAAGTCAAAATATTCAGTGACCACATCCCGGTCACATAGTTAATATTACATAAGTCCAAATATTCAGTGACCACATCCCGGTCACATAGCAAATCCGACATAAAACCACAATACATAAAATTCTAAAATATTACAGAAATTTCAAAACGAAAGATGAAAAAACGACTTGATTCTAAGCCCTACGAGTTGGACACTTCCTTCGCGTGTGACCTTCAACCTTGCAAATCCCACAACGATTCTTTTTTTTGGCAACTTGCCAATCCATAGTATTTCTCAATCTCCTTGACTTGGGTCTCCCTTGCCTATCGCGTCTATGGTCCTCGTTCGGTGTAAAAATGGGGACAAAACCGTCCACGTTCCAATAGGCCTCATCATGGATCGGTTGAAAAGTACCCCTCCATGTCTTGTGGTAAAAGTCAAGGTTGTAAAACTCTGAGATGTAGCCCACACTATCGATGTTTTGCGCTTTGAAACACGCAATAGCATGCGAACATGGGTAATGAAATTGGACCCATTTTCCACAAGTGCATTTTTGTTCACCCAATTTCACAACTTGAACGTGTCCACCTCTGTCACCCCGATGTCTCGTTGTCACTTCAAAAATACCCACTGACGTAGTGTTAAACCTCGTAACATGATGATACCCGGCCTTATTCTCGTTGTGCCGGTACTTCATATCAAGCCTGTGACTGAATTTTCGTGTGGCATTAGTGATATCCCCCCTATAGCCCTTATTGATGTCTCCAATCTACTTTGAAAATATGCCACACACCTATAGAAGGAAGTCTCAACAATTGCTGAAACAGGCATCCCACGAGCTCCTTTCATCACCCCATTAAAAACTTCTGACAAATGGTAGTCTTAATCCCATACCTGTATCCACCATCATATGCCAAAGTCCATTTTTTTCTATCCAAAAACTCCCACCATTTATATGCCTCAGGGTCGATTATATGAATCTGCCTCAGATACATTTGCATCTTCCTTTCCTGGGTGGTGCTAACAGCACGCCAAAAAAGATCTTTCAAGCCAACACCCTTGCGACCGTGTAGAAAATTTGCTCTCATATGCAACATGCACCATCTGTGTACAACTGTTCGTGGCCAAGAATCCTGTGCAGTGGTGGAAAGGATGCCAAGATGACGATCCGATATCAAGCAACATTCACGACCCCTGATAACATGTTTGCAAACAAGCTCTAGAAACCAATTCCAGTTACGGTAGTCCTCTTTCTCAACAATAGCGAATGCGAGAGGAAGCAAACTATCATTCGCGTCAACACCCATGGCAATAAGTATAACCCCTTTATATCTTCCATGCATAAATGTGCCATCAACAGAAATGACAGGACGACAATAAGAAAATGCATGTAGACAAGGGCCAAATGCCCAGAACGCAGCGTCAAACGTAGATGAAGTACCAGGACGAGTTTGTTTCGAATACTCCACAATGGTTCCAGGATTAAACTTTTGGATAGCTCCTAACAAACGCGGCAACTTTCCATAAGATTCTTTCCAGTCTCCATAAGCCTCTGCAATGCCTTTTTGTTTACCACACCAAGCCTTCCTATATGAAATATCCTTCCCAAATCGTGCATGCATTTCCGCCCTCACAACTCCAATTTTCAACTCAGGATCAGCCTTCACCATACTCAAAACCTCTCGTCCTATGAACTTAGCATCTAAGTTAGGATGATCTTGGTTTATTCCTGTAGCCAAGCAACAATGAGGACCAATGTATTTTGTTACTTCCCAATACGTACCGTTCTTCAAACTCACATTCACATTAAAATTACATGGGAAATCTTTCGCCCAACACTCAATAGTCCACTTGCTGGGTGTGCTTCTTTTTACCTTGAACCGCAGATTCTTCGTAATATGAAATATCTTCATTTTCTGTTGAACCTCAAACTTCTTTGCAAACCGAAGACCTTTGTAAATTTCTGATCCTTCCTCTTCTGCATTCCAAACATCAAACTTATCTTGGTTATCATCATAAATCTCTGATCCTTGCCCAATATCTTGATAAAAAGGATACTCTGCTCTACCATAGTATTGATTTTGCTGCTCTACATAAGGAACCAATTCCACTCTCAAATCTTCCCTCACCCCATCATCACTCCTGTTATCACTAACATCAGTAGCACTATCCTCATCTTCATATCCATAATCATGACCTTCATTTATGTACGAGTCAATCATCTCTTCATAATCTTCATCTTCCTCTTCTTCATTAAACAAATCATTTATGTCTTCCTCGCCCCCTCTCTCTTCCTCTTCTTCTTCCTCTCCCTCTTCCTCTTCCACATATCTTGATGAACTTGCTCCAAAGTCCCACTCACGGTGGCAGCTTAAAGAACCCATCTGAAGGTTATCTGCCTCATGACCATAGTCTTCCTCTCCCACCCCCTCTTCCTCTCCTTCATCAACATTTACATTATCAACTAAACTTATCTTAACATACAACTGTAAGCTAGACATCCCAACAAACTGAGTAGCAACATCAAACATGAGGTCCATACATGCATCATCCTCAATGATAAAAGGAATGTAATTTGCAACTCCATGACCAATTACATGAGGAAATCTACAAATAACTTGTAATTGAACAAAATGTCGATCTACACCAATCGCATTACATAACCTCTTAATCAACTTTTTATACCTCCAACGAGTTTTAGCCTTAAGATGTTTGTTTGGCCCCTTTTCATAATGTTCACCTTCAAACGGATTTTCATCATCTCCTCCCCAATAGCACATGAAAACAAGTGGAAGTCCATTCATATTTATTCCTAAGAATTGAAAAAATCAATTGTCAAAACCTTAATTTAACATTATAATCACCATGTGTTTTAAAAAATAAACAAACAAATGAACTACTCTTTTATAAATCACAAACACAAGAAATTGAACATCGAGCATAAACAAGCAAATTTCATACACAAATTTGTTAAGGCATATTTTAAATTTACATATGTATACTTGCATAATAACAAAAGGATGAACAAAATTTAAATCAACAGTTAAATATCTTACTTCAAACATAGAAAACGAAAAAAAAAAAAAAAAAACTAACCTTTTTAAGATTTTGCCAAAATCTTAAAAATCCTCTTTATTTCTTCTCTCTTTCTCTTCTCAGATTCTCTTTATCTTTCTCTTAAGCATAGAAACTGAAGTCGTGGTTGAATGGTTATATATATTCCCACTTCCAGAAATTTCACATTAAAAAAAAAAAAAAAAAAAAAAAAGCCAAAACCGGAATTGGCAGTTCCGGTTTTAAGTAAACGCCAAATAACTTTCGGTGGGTGGGGTTTTAATGTTTTTTGTTATTTCGAAAAAAAAAAAAAAAAATTAAAAAATTAAAACCGGAACTGAGACTTCCGGTTTCAAAAAAAAATTAATAAAACTCAGATTTCGCAAAAAAAAAAAAATAAATAATTAAAGGGTCAAAACCGGAAGTGGGACTTCCGGATTCAACCCTAAAACCGGCACTCCCACTTCCGGTTTTACCAAAAAATGCTATTTTGGTAAATAAGTTTTTAGGGTTGTTGTTTTGGTAATTATTTTTTAAAAAACCTATTTTTTGGAATTTCATTCTTATTTAGATCATGAGCGTAAAATTGAATTAAACTATTTTCTTATATTTGTTGATTAATGTAAAAGATATTTGATGTATTAAAAGCATAAGTTTCAACGTTGAATGTTGAATGAGCTTTTTAGTTACTCTCTTGTCTTTTAAATATTATTGCTTAAGTCACTATTTGAAGATTGGAAAATAGTACTTTATTGAGTGTGTCAATATGAAAAGTATTATTTATCAAATCTTGTTTGTTTCATATTATGTGAGAAAATCAATAAGTAAAGAAGCGCATAAAGTCATGATTATTAGTTGTACTCTAATAAATACTAAAAGACAATTTTTGAGAAAATTCGGTAAAGTCATATTTTTAAGATTGTTTCATTCAATTGGAATATTGATCATATGACATAATTTTAGTATGGAAAATTAGAGCTGTACTATGTGATTCATGTACCCTTTTCTAATGTACCAATGTATGATCAACGTGACAACAATTGAGAAAATTGTTAGAGAATAAATTGTTCAATTATTGTTAATCATATTGATAAATAAAGTAGTAAATTAAAATACTTGGGGACGGAGAAAGCGGAATACTTTATTTTACTATATATGTCTCAAAATTTATAATTAGTTATGAGTTTTAATAGTAGTTAGTTAATATGCAAGTAAGAGTGAAATTCGTTTCTGACTAACTCTTTTGCATATTAGTAACTTGACGTGGAAGATTAATAACAATGAGAAATATAAAGTGTTGCGTTAGTGTTCATATAAGAATGTGTGGATCTAAAGTTCACTTTAGTATATATTCTTATTATGTACTAAATGCATCACAATATTTTTACGTGTTATAATATCCTTACAATGACTCATATTTAATTAGGAAGTATTTTGAGTAGATGTGTAAACTAAAATGTTGCTTTCTAGTTGTGTAGTAGTTTTAATTGACTTGTAGTACTTGTCTGAAAATTATGATTAATGTGATAGTTGAACATGGTAGTTTATCTAAGAATAATAAAGTTTAATTATCTTGATTTGATAACTGAATTGTTTGTGTTAGGCATGGTCATCAAAGATGATTTAAATTATGTTTCCTTTAAGGATTGTTAATTTAAAATAGATTCTTGATTATGCCATTAATTGAAAGTCTCAAGTTCGTAGCATTTGGTGAATTGTAACTTGGTTAAAGGACACTTTCGTGTGAGAAAATGTATTAACCTTGTTTATGCTGAATTTTGTGATTATTAATAGTGTGATGATCAAAGACATGTTAAAATACGTTACTAATTTTATTGATTATGCGTAGACCTTTTATCTTTGCTTAATTGTAAAGATAAAGTAGTTGGTTAAATTATGTTATTAAGCTAAATTTGAAACTAGTAAGGAACTACTTTGGTTATGATCTTATGAATTATGAAGCGAAATAAGTCTAATTCGTCTGTGCTCTGATTATAGTCCATAGAAAGACTTTGCTAAATACTCTAAGTTATTATGGGATAATGCATGAGATAAATTAACATCTTAAAGGACATAATAGTTGTTTGCCCTCTAAGCTTGAAATTATCAAAGTAATACTTAGAGATAAACTTTGAATTAGTGTACCTAATTCTGGAAAAGTAACTCTTAAGTATTTAAGTGATAGTCAATCAAACTTTGATAAGGTGGTATTTTAGCTTAAATATCTTTTAGAATGTGGGGGTATCTTTCAAAAGTACGTACTTCACATTAAAAGGCTAAAAGCTAAAATTGTAAGAAATACTACTATTCATGTAATCTTTTAAGATATGTGATGCCAACGTGTTTAAGATCTTCTGTTGTGAAATCTTTGGCACATAATCTAACATGTGAATTTTTCTCATTGCTATGTTCTATAAAGATGTCTATCCCATATAATTAGAAGTGATTTAGACTTCATTCCTACATTTAATCCTTATACTAATCGTGTGGAAAAGGACAACAAATGTGGGGGTAAATTCATGTAATTCTAACTTTGAAAGTTAGATGAGTGTAGGAGAAACATGAAACTTAAGATTGCTAAGGATAGTGAAAAGTAACGTTATTACTTTAAAAGTTACTATCAAGTGTGATCTTTAATGTTTAAGGATGTTTTAAGAGCTAGATAATTTACATTGTCTCTATATGAGTAATGAAACTATTTTAGCTCACTCCTAATTGCCTATGAATGAATTGATGCGAGTCTTCATGATTAATTAAGATTTTAAAGTAACCATGAAAAAGTTTAAGACTAGTTGGTTGTGAAAGGGTTTTAGCAATAGTAAGAAATAGATTATATCTATTTTCTTAAGTCACTATTTTCTACAATTTAATATTTGACTGAGTATATGATTTAAAAATCCATTACATGGATGCTATCTTATTTCATTGTATATGGAAAATAAGTAAATATATACGGATCAGTCAAGTGATTTTGTAATCCATAGTGAAATGTTGTGATTTTCTAATTTGTTTAAGTCGTTTAATACACTTTGACAAACCCTTATACATGGGATGAAATAATTTATTTATTTCATTGTATGCTTAGTATGCATGGATTTTGAAAAGTTGGTCTGCTGCAAAATAATTATTAATAAACGTATTTGTCTGTGCTGTAAATTTGGTTTGTATTCATTTAGTTGAAATTTATCGAGATAAATTAATGGGCGCATGTCAGTCTTGAATAGTAAATTTGAAATATAAGGATGAAATTTTTAACGAGATTCTCGGCTTGAAACCGATCATTTGAGGTGCTACATTTTCTCAAATTAATTATACTAAATGTATTCTTGAGAAAATTAGAATCGTTAAAAAGATAATTTGTTCCTTTTATTAACTTTCTATAAGGATGTGAATTTGCTAAACTGTAATATTCTCAGATACTGGTTATTTGATGTGTCTTAGAGATTTAGTTATTTAGAGAGACGTCTCTATTTGTACTAAATTATGTAGACACTAGTTGACCAACTAGAGTTCTTGGTGGAGCTCTTAATTAAGTATTTTAAATACTTGAAGGGAATCGTTTCTCTTGTGCTACATATTGAGTTAATCTCAATATAAAGCAGGAATGATTAATGGTTCTTGCAATCATTAATGAATATATTTGTTTTTAGCTACCTTAGTCGATGGGCCCGTCATTTGGAGGTATGTTAAACAATATATTGTACTAAGGCTCATTGTGTTGAGCGACTTATTATAAGTACGTGTGAGTATGATAAAGTTGAATGGATTAATTGACAAAAATGTCTGTATTTAGCCATGATCAACTATATCTACTGTTAGTAACTTTTGACAGTATGTCTAAAGATTATAAGTACTTAAATAATAAGACAATATTTGTGACACATCCAACTTAGATTAAAATCTATAAAGGATCTTGTGTCTATATAAAGGCAGTTGTTGATTATGATGGTACCAAAGATAACACAACTAACCTTTAAACCAAAAGAACTTGAATTAGTTCTTGTTCATAAATCCAGGTTGGGGAAGGGACTGAACCCCGACTGATTCAAACGCAGTAGCAACCCAACCTATCTGAGTGGAGATCCCACAAAGAAGGTTCAATGTGGTAATAACAAGCTGTGGGGTGGATCGGAGCACCAAAACAGATTGACATATTTTATGTCTGAGTCTGTCCCCTGATTAAACTGGAAGGTGCTCATTACTGCAAGTTTAGTAAAAGTTTTTAGAACTTTGAATGGGATCAAGTCTTTTAGACAAGATGCTAGCAGTACATCTTTGGAGTGGCCCAGCTAAGTAAGTGTTGTTGTTGGCCGCAACTAGAGGAAATGGGTTATTCCTTAAAAGCACTCATGGTTGAGGATCGGGACGTATGGCCTATATGCGTCAAATTTATGATGGAGGACCTATCAGAACCTTTGTCGTGTTGTTACCAACAAAGACCTCTAGATCCAAAGGCATCAGATTCAAGACACCCGTTCATCTGATCCTGGGGGTTTGTGTTGACTAACTTAGGTAGCGGTTCAAGCCGGGTGATGGTTAAAATTCCAAGTAATAAATACCTAGCAAGCGCACTAGTTACCGTAGTAGTAACGCGCGAAAGCGAGGGTCGATCCCACAGAGACTTGTTGGACAAATAAGTTTATTTAATTAGTGTAAACGAACCAAGGGGGGGTTTTTGATTGATTTTGATTAAACTAAATTAACTACTAAGCAATGAAAATAAATTACTAAATTAAAGATCACTAAGCAAACAAAGATTTAATTCAAGACTACGAAGATTCACAGATTGGGGTTCACAACTATCTCCTCTCTATGCTATTTTATTAAAGAGATTATTAAACTTGTTCAAGAAATCGTTCACTTATTTAAGAGTTGGGACGGTCTGGTCACCGAATTACAACCCTATTATTATCTCTATGTGATGAATTCCGCTAAGTCAACAACACACACAAATAATTTATTAAGTTCTTAAGAACACTTGATCTTAAATTCTTTTGATTTCCGCGAGGTCCTCAATTAAATCTAATCACAAGAATATGATTCAATATATAAATTACTCACGCTAGTGAAACAATCTAAACCAAGATAATTTAAAGATCAAGAATATCAAGTCATATTAATGAAATCTTTAAAATAATTAAGCTCTATTCTTATGAACAAGAACAAGATTAATATTTAATTAAGCCCAATTTAGCATAGAGATTTGATAGTTATTACTCCCAATCCATGAACAAAGAAATTAGCTACTCATCGACATAGCAATAAACACAAGCATATAATTAAAAATCATAAACCTGGATAAACGCTTGATGATGAATAATCTCCCAAATCTTGTTTACAACTTGAAACTTGAATAAAACCTAAAACAAAAGCATAAAAAAACTAAAGGCTGCAGTCTAATATTTATACATAGAGAAAACTCGGGCCAAAAATAGGGAAAATTGGGTTAAAACCCGCTTTGGAGAGGAATCCCGAAAATCAGTGCGTAGAAGTGGGCGACCGCCCATTCAATCAGTTTGGAACATCTCAAAATCGCCTTAGTGGGTGACCGCCCGGGTCAGAGTGGGCGATCGCCCACTCTCCTGGAATGGACTTTCTTCATTTTTCTTCTTTTCTTCACCTCTTTGACTCGCTTGACCACGGTTGACCTTTGACTCTGACTCGAACAATATTCAGTCTTCGACAAATTACAACCCACGGACTTTGCAACCACACAAAATACACTACAAAGTGTCTTAAAACATTACAAATCCAACAAAGTTCCATAAACCATAAAAGACCAAAATACATCCAATCTAAACTAGATTACAACCAAAAGCCTATGAAATTAGTACGAAAATGTAGAGATAATACATGTGTATACCGATCCATCAAATTCCCCCACGCTTAGACCATTACTCGTCCCAGAGTAATATTCCTAACCCCACATCTAATCTCCGGTCTATTAGCGTAGCATGGAGGAAAATGACCCCTATCTCCTCTACAACTCCCATCAAACAAAGCCAAAACAACATAAAGAAAATCAACCGGAGTGTAAAAGACTCCGCTCCTTATAACTCCCAAAAACAACAAATAATCAATAACAAACGGCCCTAATTGATAGCACTCCAATAATAAGAAAGTAATACGCATATCCAACTAGGGCCCACTCAAAAAGATAGGGGGAACTAAAATGACCTATGTTTCCCCCACGATTATCTTTCACTACATTCTCCCTCAAAAAGAAATCAAAGCTAGGATAATCCTTAGCAATGATTTACCTCATAAAAAGCTCCAACGCCCCCTTATGACTCCAACAAGAAATATGAGGATTTTCTATCCTATTCGCCTCTAACCAAACCTCCTACACCAAACAGAAATCCTACCCAATTCTCCGAACCTCCCTTAAAACGCCACGCCAAGTAAAAACAATAACTCACTCCATTTCTCTCCTTTTTCCTAGGCGCCCTTTTGGGTTTTCACCTAGCCTCTCTTTTCTTTTTTAATTTTTTTTTTTATAACTAAAAACAAGTAACGGTGATATAACAGCAGCAACAACAAATAATAATACCCCACACCCCCACACTTAAAACCATACAATGTCCACAATGCATAAACAATAAAGAGTCGGTGGGGAAGGGATACCTCCAAACACTACTGAGGTGGCGGAAAGAAGTGGTCCCAAGCACCACTGGAACTGCTGCCCTGCCCTTGACCGCTCGAACTACTCCCAGGCCATTGCGGTGGCTGTGCCGCTTGTTGTCCTCCCCATGAAGACCCTTGCCACTGCATGTTAGGTGGTGGGACATATGGGTCAAACGGTCGCGGTGGTGGCAACCTCTGAAGCACATCTCTGAAAAACTCTTGCTCGGCATTCTCCTGCCTCTGTAATCTATCCTCGATCCTGTCCTCCCAACAACTCCTGTTATACTCCCACAATTGCATCCTCTGATCCATATCCTGGACCCGCCTATCCACTGCATGAATCTGTCCCGATAAATAATGCGTATATTCAATGTGGGACATCTCCCCCAATCTCCTCCTCAAACGGATCACCCCCAGCACCTTGCTCCTCTTCATCACCAACTGGCTCATCATCCATCGGTTGTGGCCCTTGGGATGTGCTCGCACCCCCATGTGCACTGCCCCTCGTGAGGAATTTAGCATCAACCGCTGGACCCAGAAAGAGATCCCTTGGGACTTGCAACAAATCTGCTCTTGCCTTCCCAATCAATCCAGTAATGAGCAGCGGGAAATTAAAATTAGAGTTACTCATGTTCTGGATTGCGTGATAAATTTCAGCATGGATAATATGCCCCATATTTATTTTAGCTCCTGTCAACACACAGTGCATAAGCACCGCCCGTCTCCAATGAACTTCATTGAAATGTGTGGTGGGGAGAATCCTCTCGCAAATGAACCTGTGCAAGTATCTCAACCTGGGCTCTGAGTCTCGGGTGAACAATATTTGCCCAGTCCTCTTGTTTGTCAAGTCAAGCACCCCAAACATTGGGACCAAAACATCCAGCCTATGCCTATAATCCCCTTGGATTTGCCTCACCATTCTGACATACGCACAATCCTCGGGTTGGACCGCATTAGACATCCCATAATACGCATTAATGTCCGTGCCCAAATAGCCAATGTCAGTCCCTCGCACATGGGACGTTGCATCATTCCCCTTCTCAGCGGCATTTGCATAAAATTCTTTAACATATTCCCCTACCCCATTCTCTGCCGGGTGAGCCGCAAGTCTATTCCACTTATACCGGGTAAACAACTCATTAAGTCCCAAATCCTTCTTTTTGAACTCCCTTTCAACATTAAAATGTTTATGGGACCAACGGTTATACCAAATTTCGGCCTTCTCACCCACAAAACGGGTTCGATCAAAGTTTGGTTGGGGAGATACTTCTCTAGGGGGAGCACGACCTCTAGCCATAACACAATACAAGACTACCCAACAGCCACAGAGAATTAAGCGAAAAAAAGGATTCTTACGTGCTCGCCGGAGACTCGCCGGAAATTCGCCGAAAAATTCGCCGGAGTAAGAGAAGATGACCGGAAGAAAGAACTTGCTCACACGATCACTTTTCCCTTCTAGAAGCACCTTCAATTCTCGCTCCAAGTTGCCCAATTTCACCCTTTTCTGTGTTCTTGACAACTTCAACAATTCTTCCAATTCTTGAGATTTAATGACGTTTTTGGGTTGAATTCTTTGAGATTAATGGAGGAGGAGGGATGGGTATGACAATTTTGGTGATTAAGGGAGAAGAAGGTGGTGATTTATGGGAGAATTTGTAGAGAGAAGGAGGAAGGGCCCGGTTTTTGTAGAGAGAGAAAGAGGGTGGAGGGTTAGGGTTTGAAGAATGAAGGGGAAGGGTCCAAATTCTGACCAAATCCGGAATTTGTCCGCCCAGTTCGCTTAGTGGGCGACCGCCCAAAGTCTTGGTGGGCGACCACCCATTCAATCAGTTTGCACTCCTCAGTTTACACCTTCCTGGGCGACCGCCCATAACCATAGTGGGCGAGCGCCCACTTTCCTGTAGCTTTTTTTTTTTTTTTTTTTTTAAGCCACCTCGCACTCCATTGCTGCACATCACCACAAACAAACATCACAAGCGTAATATCCATTATGAAAAATAAAAAATCAAAATGACTCAAAGAATAAAAATCTTTTTGGAGGGTGACACTATTTACACTCCCCTATAAACCCACAAACTCGGAGAGATCCAAAAAGGATGACACGGACAAATTTTCTGACCGCACTTTCGTTGCCTACGTTCCCCCTAGGACAATAAGGGGCTCAGGTCACCGTAGTTCGAACCGACCCGGAAATAAAAGACACGAAAGCAATAATATTTTTTTTTTTTTTTTATGAATACCACCCCCCCCCCCCCAAACTTAGAACGCGCTATGTCCTCATGGCATTGAAGAACAACACACTCCCAATTAAAAAATGATGATAAATTGAAAGAAAAACATAAAGCAATAAAAATGATACCTGGTTGGGTTGCCTCCCAACAAGCGCCTTTGTTTTAAGTCTTTGGCTCGACATAATGCCACATAAATATTAAGTGGCTCCCTCCGGGTCCGTCAAATCAATTACATCAATTTCATTGATGTCTTCCAAAATAGACAGCCCCTCATAATAAGGCTTCACTCGGTGTCCATTCACTTTAAATGTTGTCCCATCTTTCAAATCTTTAAGCTCTACAGCTCCATGGGGAAACACTTGAACCAATTCATAAGGACCCGTCCACCGTGAACGCAGTTTTCCGGGAAAAAGTTTGAGGCGAGAGTTAAAGAGAAGGACTTTCATACCCGGTTTGAGAAACTTGGGTTTAAGGTTTTTATCATGATATCTTTTTGTCCTCTCTTTGTATAACTTTGCACTCTCATAACTATCCTGCCTCATTTCTGCAAGCTCATCCAAGTCAAGCAATCTTTTCTCCCCTGCTAAAGTCAAATCCATGTTTAGCTGCTTGGTTGCCCAATATGCTTTGTGCTCTAGTTCCACTGGTAGATGACACTCTTTTCCATACACAATCCGGTACGGGCTCATTCCAATGGGGGTTTTGTATGCAGTCCGATAAGCCCACAGTGCATCACACAATTTGTCAGCCCAGTCCTTACGATTTGGACGCACCGTTTTCTCAAGCACCGCCTTAATTTGGCGATTACTCACCTCCACTTGGCCCGATGTTTGAGGGTGATAAGCCGTAGCCAACTTGTGACCCACCCCATATCTTTTTAGCACTTGATTGAACATTTTGTTTGTGAAGAGCGTCCCTTGGTCACTTATAATGACGCGCAGCACTCCATACCTGCTAAAGATATTTTCACGCACAAACTTGCAAACAATATTAGCATCATTAGTCCGGGTAGGAATTGCTTCCACCCATTTAGACACATAATCTACAGCAACAAGAATGTACAAGTTGCCTTGGGAAGGGGGAAAAGGACCCATAAAATCAATACCCCACACATCAAAAATATCAACAATTAAATTATGTTGTAGGGGCATTTCATCTCTTTTTCCTATGTTGCCGGTCCTTTGGCATCTATCACACCTCACACAAAAATTATGAGCATCTTTAAATAAAGTGGGCCAATATAGACCCGCTTGCAATACTTTTCTAGCGGTCTTTTGCCCACTAAAGTGACCCCCACATTGGAGTTCGTGGCAAAATCTCAACACGCTAGCTTGCTCATGCTCCGGAATGCATCTCCTGATTATCTTGTCCGGGCAAACTTTCCACAGATAAGGGTCATCCCAAATGTAGTGCTTCACATCCGATCTAAACTTTCGTTTTTGATCGTAAGTGAAGTTAGGTGGCATAATATTAGAAACAATGAAATTCACAAGATCCGCATACCAAGGCTCATGAACATGTAAAGCAAATAGTTGCTCATCCGGAAAATTTTCGTTAACCGGAATCGCACCATCTATCACATTAGTAAATGTAAAGTTCTCTAGCCTAGACAAGTGATCCGCCACCACATTTTCGGTCCCCTTTTTGTCTTTTATTTCAATGTCAAATTCCTGCAGTAGGAGCATCCACCTAAGAAGTCTAGGTTTAGCATCCTTTTTATTTAGCAAATATTTAAGTGCAACATGATCAGAGTAGATAATCACCTTAGGCCCAAGCAAGTAAGAACGAAACTTTTCCAGAGCAAACACAACTGCTAAAAATTCTTTTTCTGTGGTAGTATAATTCAGTTGTGCATCATTTAAAGTTATACTTGCATAATGAATCACATGAGGCAATTTATCCACTCTTTGCCCCAAGACAGCCCCAATCACAAAATCTGATGCATCACACATGATCTCAAATGGTAGAGACCAATTGGGGCTGGATAGAATGGGGGCACATGTCAACTTCTCCTTCAGCAGATTGAAGGCCTCTAAAAACTCTTGGTCAAAGATGAACTCAGTGTCCTTAGCTAGCAGGTTACATAAAGGCCTACAGATTTTTGAAAAGTCTTTTATGAAACGCCTATAAAAACCTGCATGGCCTAAAAAACTTCGCACACCCTTAACCGACACAGGGGGAGGCAATTTTGAAATCACATCGATTTTAGCCTTGTCTACCTCAATCCCCTTGTTTGACACCAAGTGTCCTAACACAATGCCATGCCTTACAAGAAAATGACATTTTTCCTAACTAAGGGTCAAATTTGTCTCACAACAACGATTTAATACCATTGTCAAATTCTCTAGGCACCCATCAAAACTGTCACCAAATACCGAGAAGTCATCCATGAAGACTTCGACACATCGCTCAATCAAATCAGAGAAGATAGAGGCCATACACCTTTGAAAGGTCGCAGGTGCATTACAAAGCCCAAAGGGCATCCTCCTAAATGCGAATGTGCCAAAAGGACAAGTAAAATTGGTCTTGGCTTGGTCCTCTGGTGCAATGGGGATTTGGTTATACCCCGAAAAACCATCCAAGAAACAATAATACTCATGTCCCGCTAACCTCTCAAGAATCTGATCAATAAAGGGCAAAGGGAAGTGATCTTTCTTGGTTGCAGCATTCAGTTTGCGCAAATCTATGCACATTCTCAGACCAGTCACTTCCCTTTTTGGCACTTCTTCTCCTTTCTCATTAGTGGTGACCGTGTAGCCCGATTTCTTAGGAACGACTTGAACCGGGCTCACCCACTCACTATCAGCAACGGCATAGATAATGCCTGCATCCAACAATTTTAAGACCTCTTTCCTAACCGCCTCCTCCATGTGAGGATTTAACCTCCTATGTCTCTCTCTAGACGGTTTAGCACCATCTATGAGATTAATTTTGTGCATGCACATGGAGGGGCTTATACCCTTAATATCTGCTAAGGTCCACCCTATGGCCTGCTTGTGCTCATGAAGCACTTTGATCAACTTGGCCTCTTGTTCTAGGGTCAAATCTGAGGCAATTATCACGGGCAAAGTCTCTCCCTCCCCAAGAAAAACATACTTTAAATTGGAGGGAAGGACTTTCAGCTCAAGAGCTGGAGGGGTTACAATAGAAGGCACCGACTTCTCATTGAAGTGGCCTAGGGGGTGAAACGGGCCATCACTAGGATGGTGTTCGTCGGCCTTTTCCACAGCCATCAGTTGAACATCCGCATTATCCCTAAGTTTCTCACCGCCAGTTGACAACAAAGACTAACTCCTCACAATCTCTCTCATACCACAGAACATCACTCACACAATCCTCAATAATATCCACACAGTTACAAGACTCATCATCTATGGGACTTTGCATGACATCAAGCACATATATTTCTATTTTCTCATTAGCCACACTCATAGATAGAGTCCCATCACCCACATTAATGATGGTGTTAGTAGTAGCCATAAATGGACACCCAAGCAATATGGGAGAATCCTGACTATTCCCAACACCATTCACCGTCTCAAGCACAACAAAATCCACAGGGATAATCAAATTGGCTACCTGCACCAAAACATCCTCCACAATTCCCAATGGCCTCTTGATTGAACGGTCGGCCAATTGCAAGGTCATTGTGGTGGGTTTTAGCTCAGGTAAACCCAACTCAAGATACAAATGATGAGGTAACAAATTAATGCTAGCACCGAGATCTTACATTGCCTTCACTTTTTTAGAATCCCCCATAGATATAGAAATATTAAAAATTCCCGGGTCTTTCAATTTAGGTGGGAGGTTCTGTTGTACCACGGCACTGGCACTTTCACCCATAACCAATTTCTCATCATTCCCATACTTGGGTTTCCTGGAGTTAAGTTCTTTGAAAAACTTTGCATAAGCTGGGATATTTTTAATGACATTTAACAAAGGAAGATTGATGTTCACTTTAGAAAACATGTCATATAAATCAGACATTTGCTTATCCAGCTTGTTTCTCATGAATCTACCAGGAAACGGTACAGGAGGTACATATGGCATGGGGGTGGAAGAATCAGTACAGGAATTTCCCCCATGCCATTAGTACTCTTATCAACTACATTCTCAACAACAGGTGGTTCAGCAGTTTCAGAAGGAGAGTTAGGACATACCTCATTACTTACCTGTTTGCCATTTCTCAGAGTCATAATGGCCTTGGCTTGCTCCCCTTGACTAGGGAAGGTTCCGGGTTTATGCCCTTGCTGACCCACAGCTAGTTGACCAATTTGGGTCTCCATCTTTTTGTTGACCGCGTCCTGCTGCTTCTCACGCTGCTCCATCATTAACTTCATTTGTTGCTGCTCTTGCATCATGGACCTCATCATATCCTCCAGTGATTGCTTAGGCTGCTGTTCTGGATTCCCTTGTGGGGGAGGAGGATAGAGAGGTTTCTGCTGCTGGTACTGAATTCCTGGGTTGCCCCTCCAAGAAAAATTTGGGTGGTTTTTCCAATCTGGATTATACGTATTAGAATACATACCACCTTGATTTTGCCTTGGGGGATACCCTTGCATCGCATTTACCTGTTCAGAATCAAACTGTGCAACAACTGGACAACCATTAGTAGCATGAGTGTTAGATCCACAATTAGCACAGAAATCAGATACCACATTAGCACTTGAGGAAGACATATTAGAATTCATTTTAGCCATGTTTTGGTTTAACAAAGACACCTGCCTAGTGAACTCATCCATACCACTCAACTCATGCACTCCCCTAGGTTTCCCTCTAGAGCCTTTTTCTTGCGAATTGGCCCCCAACATCTCAAATAATTCTTGGGTTTGGTCAACAGTTTTGGCTCCTAGAAAGCCGCCTGCTGCGTTGTCGACCATAGCTTGGTCTGCTGCAGTTAACCCACCATAAAATGTTTGATGTAAAAGGGCCTCAGGAAAAGCATGATGGGGGCACTGCACTTGCAACATTTTGAACCTATCCCAAGCCTCATGAAATGGCTCACCTACCTCTTGAGTAAACCCTATGATTTTTTGTCTAAAGGTGGCCAAAGTAGCATGCGGAAAAAATTTCTTTAATAATGCATCATGCAACCCATCCCATGTAGTGATACTCCTAGCAGGAAGTAACATAAGCCAAGTTTTAGCTGCCCCTTAAAGAGAGAAAGGAAAATACTTAAGTCTTAATTGTTCATCAGTAACCCCCTCTTTCACAGGGAATCCTGATATAATCATCATGTACTCTCTCAAGAAGTTCAAAGAGTCTTCAGCGGGAAGACCCTGAAACTTGGGCAACTGACTGAAATAATGCCCCTTCGCCTCATAAGATTTAGCGGCCTCAGTCAGGACAATACATGACACCGATGTGTCAACCTTAGGCCTAGCATATTCTTTAATTAAGGGATTAGCCATTACAACTTCAATTTCTTCTCCCCCGGTGGAAGAAGTTTCAAAATCACTTAAAAATACCTCTGTCTCGGTGACAGAAGCTTCAGACTCAGACTCAGAAATAGGGGGAATGCCCCTGTCAAGTCTATCGATATTATCCTCCAAAGGAACCAACTCGGGGTTCAATGAACGCCTACCAAACATACACCGACTAAATTAACTTGTAAATCAAAACAAGTCCCCGGCAGCGGCGCCAAAAACTTGATGGATAAAATTCCAAGTAATAAATACCTAGCAAGCACACTAGTTACCGTAGTAGTAACGCGCGAAAGCGAGGGTCGATCCCACAGAGACTTGTTGGACAAATAAGTTTATTTAATTAGTGTAAACGAACCAAGGGGGGTTTTTGATTGATTTTGATTAAACTAAATTAACTACTAAGCAATGAAAATAAATTACTAAATTAAAGATCACTAAGCAAACAAAGATTTAATTCAAGACTACGAAGATTCACAGATTGGGGTTCACAACTATCTCCTCTCTATGCTTTTTTATTAAAGAGATTATTAAACTTGTTCAAGAAATCGTTCACTTATTTAAGAGTTGGGACGGTCTGGTCACCGAATTACAACCCTATTATTATCTCTATGTGATGAATTCCGCTAAGTCAACAACACACACAAATAATTTATTAAGTTCTTAAGAACACTTGATCTTAAATTCTTTTGATTTCCGCGAGGTCCTCAATTAAATCTAATCACAAGAATATGATTCAATATATAAATTATTCACGCTAGTGAAACAATCTAAACCAAGATAATTTAAAGATCAAGAATATCAAGTCATATTAATGAAATCTTTAAATTAATTAAGCTATATTCTTATGAACAAGAACAAGATTAATATTTAATTAAGCCCAATTTAGCATAGAGATTTGATAGTTATTACTCCCAATCCATGAACAAAGAAATTATCTACTCATCGACATAGCAATAAACACAAGCATATAATTAAAAATCATAAACCTGGATAAACGCTTGATGATGAATAATCTCCCAAATCTTGTTTACAACTTGAAACTTGAATAAAACCTAAAACAAAAGCATAAAAAAACTAAAGGCTACAGTCTAATATTTATACATAGAGAAAACTCGGGCCAAAAATAGGGAAAATTGGGTTAAAACCCGCTTTGGAGAGGAATCCCGAAAATCAGTGCGTAGAAGTGGGCGACCGCCCGGAAGGGTTATGGGCGACCGCCCATTCAATCAGTTTGGAACATCTCAAAATCGCCTTAGTGGGCGACCGCCCGGGTCAGAGTGGGCGACCGCCCACTCTCTTGGAATGGACTTTCTTCATTTTTCTTCTTTTCTTCACCTCTTTGACTCGCTTGACCACGGTTGACCTTTGACTCTGACTCGAACAATATTCAGTCTTTGACAAATTACAACCCACGGACTTTGCAACCACACAAAATACACTACAAAGTGTCTTAAAACATTACAAATCCAACAAAGTTCCATAAACCATAAAAGACCAAAATACATCCAATCTAAACTAGATTACAACCAAAAAATCCTATGAAATTAGTACGAAAATCTAGAGATAATACATGTGTATACCGATCCATCACCGGGAGGTACCGTTCTACTGAAAGCATGACATGGATAGTCTTTACTCGTCTTTTCACTATGGATTTGTGGGGGATTGTTGGAAACTTATGTCTTTGATATGGGTTAAAGTTGTAATATTAAACTGGGATTAAAGCCATTTAATGGTAGAAATCCATAGCTCAAAGACGTATACGTGATAAACTTACTTATTAAAGATAATTAGGATAATCTATACTTTGATATGTTATTTTAGATTATATAATCTAATTTAATGGAAGTATATATTTATTATAATTATCTTTATGATTAAATAAGTTTATTTGTATGTTTAAGAGTTTAAGATAGTTTAATAATTACTTGTAACTTAACTAAAGTAAATAGTCCTTTAATTGGGATGGACTTTAAGGAGTTAAGTTTGACTTGGATAATTAATATAACTAAGTCAAGAGCTTATACATAGCCCATGGTTGACCGAAAGTTGATGGTCATGTGCTAAGTTTCAAGAGTTTCCATACTAGTACAAGTCTATGTCCACTTTATATACTCAGTACAAAGGAAGGATAAATGGGTTAACCTAGTTTAACTAGGATTAAGAGTTCTAATCCAATGTAAGTGGACAAAACAATTAAGGAATCAAATACTGGTCCGTATAAGATGAAAGGCAGAAAGAGGAAAAGGATATACCGTTGGTTGACAGCGCAGTAAGCAGTACTTGGTACACTCACTGTGTCGTTAGTCTCATGTGTTGTTCTCTCCTATTCCGAGCTCTGTTTTCTGTTTGCTTGTCTTTACAGTCGATTCATATACTTGATGTTGAATCCTTAATCCATGGTGAAATCACGAGAGACTCAGGTGAATGAGATAGAGCCGCAGTTAGATTTGAGTCTGTGTGCATCGTTCTTGACTCAAATTCTGAGATCGTTTTATCCTCGGAGGAATTTGTCTGTATCCGAAATCGCACGAGTAGGAGGCAATAATTTCTCTTAGGGAAGTCTTCCTAAGGCGACTCGATCAACCCCGATAAGTTTCTAACTTGTTCTTTAATTTTCGTGTTGTTATAGTATGCTTTGTTGCGTGTTACTTTAATTGTTGGTTGTACTGCGATTACACTGTTTGAATGCATGATTGCCCCGTTGATTGTTTGTTTAATCTACTTGTTGCGTAATTTATATTCCAACATAAACAACATAGAAAGTGGCATATTTAGAATATTAAATCTATTACAATTTGTAAGTGACATTCGGAAATGTCATAGGACATTAGACCCGTCATTGATGCTAAATATTAAGCTAGTGACATTCAAACAATGAGGCTAATTTTATAAAGTGACATTTAAATTAATGATACTAATATAACATAGAGGCATTTAGTTCAATGACACTATTTTGACACAGTGACATTTAGTTTAATGACAGTAATTTGACATAGTGGTACTTAGTTAATGACATTAATTTGGTCTGGTGACATTTAAATCAGTGACACTAATTAAACACACTGTCATTTATATAAATGACACCAACATATGGATAGTGGCATTTAGGTCTACCGTGACACCACTATAGATTACATTAATTATGTAATGCCACTAACCCAATATTGCCACTAAAGTAGATAAATATGGCATTATTAAATGTCTCTGTTTTAGGTTTTTCTTGTAGTGTATGCAAGCAATTAAAAAAATAAATAAATCAATGTTAGTTTTTTCAAAATTATTTATTATTAAAATAATTTTTTATAATATTTATTTACCGTTTTGAGAATAGGACTATGAAAATGTATAAAAAAGAAAATAGGAAAACCTTGGGAATAATACTACTCGTACTACTTTTTTACACACAAATGAGTCAACACAGGCAACTTGCTAATCTGGTACCATTAGCCATTAGGGCAAAACACTGGACTAGGCAAACGCCTGCCGAAAGTGAACCTCCAAAAATTGAAAGCCGTTCATTTATTTATGGAAACAAAGACAAAAACTTGTGTGAGACGGTTTCACATGTGAGACGGATCTTTATGAGAGAGTAAATGGTTTGCCCCTTATGGGTGGGGATGGGTAAACCCATTTCCTCTCTCAACAAGATCCGTCTCACCGTGTGAGACCGTCTCACACAAATGTTCCTCGGAAACAAATGAGGTTTATTTACAGCAAAAGATTAATCTTTCTCCTTTTCCATTGCTCAATCATCCTTTCATAATTTTGACTAAAAACTCCTTTATATTTAAAGCGTTCCAACTTCCAACCATTTTCACAAAAAGATTATAAAGTCAAGTTTACATTAATGAAAAGAGAGAGACACATATCCTTCCGTCCCACCGAGACTTAACTTGTTGGTACCGTCGGAGAGAGAAAGTAAAATGGTGGACAGTTGTTGTGAGTGATTACGTAAGTAAATAAGTAGGGGAGAAAAAAATTGAACATTTTAGGTAAGTAGCCATTAGTATAAGACCCTAAAATGAAAATAAGTAGCCATTATTTTAAGACGGAGGGAGTAAAATATTAATAGAGAAGGAGAGGTTGTGAGTATGAAAATTAAATATACCATTTTGTGCAGTCTTATTTATGATTTATGATGGGACGAATGAAAAATGAAAAAACTATCACTTTCAGTGAGACGGAGGGAGTATAAGATAAGATATTACTGCTTTTTTTTTTTTTTTTTTAACAAAATACAATAACCTTTAGAAAAAACATGTAATCCACTCTAAAGTCAAACGAAACTCCAAAGTAATTGACCACCTTAATTACCTCCTCTTGTTCTTGCTTCCAATTAACAATGCAAAATAATAGACAATTCTGAAGAAAACCCCCCAACCAAAAGTGACCCAAAGGCATTGCCATTTGTTCAACTGTGTCACAGCTTGAAGCCCCAATATTTCCGCACCCGTAGCCATACAAGTCGTACGACTTATGTTCAACCCCATTGTGCTCCCCATGCATTCCAACACCTTCTCTTTCATGACATCCGGCGCTGCACTTAACGGCGAGCTATCAAAAATCTGCGAACCCGTAATAAAGCACCTCGACGGGTTGTCAAATTCGTTATGCATGGCTGCTTCGTACGGGTACTTGATCAAGGATAAATAATGAAACCAAATCCAAAAAGATGGGATTCGGTCGCGAGTTATAAAGAATCCGCTCATGACTAGATAGTACGCTACCATTGCAATCCCTACCGTGTAGGCTATCATTGCGTTGGGCACGAGTCCAGAAAGGCATGTTACGAATGAATTCCCGCACCAAAGTGAAGATAAGACTACTAGGTAGTAGAAGGCGAAACCCGAGACTCCGCCTTCTAGGCCAACCCCCCAAAATGTAATCACGGTGAAAGGTATAGAGAGGAAAATCAATGGAGGCACGTTCATGACTGTGTTTGAGAGCACGTATGAGGAACGACGATACGCGTTGTAAGCTGTCTCTCTCAAGAAAATGAACCGCTCTTGAAGCAATGTAGGCAAGACGTCAGCGCACGAGTAGAACATTGTTGACATGCCGAATGAGTAAAACCCTACCCTTTCTTGTATGCCTCTCGGGGATCTTTCGAGGTGCCAAAAGATTGTCCCTAAGATGATGCTCGTGACAATTACGGCTGCAAAGCGAATGCCTAGTAGACCTGGCATTCTAAATAAATTCTTGGTGGATCTTTTCATTAGGATCCACATTTCGGTCCAGAAAGGATTTGGAAATGTTGTCGCGCCAGAGGCTGACCTTCCCCTGGCACGCATGGTGTCCTGTAATGACAAGCAATTTGGAAACATTTTATCGGAATGGTCTTGAGACCAATGCTTAATGTGCTCAACCAAATTGTCACCTCCACCCGGGGAAGCTTCGAGTTCGCTAATAAGATCAAGGGCGAACTCGATCGGGTTATCCTTTTCAGGAACCCGATAACCCAAGTCATCAAGAAACAGTGTCAACTCAACTGGAGATCCATAATACGCAACTCCCCCGCATGATAAGAGCAAGATGCGGTCAAGCAAGCCAACTATCCGTGAACTCGGTTGGTGTACCGATGTTACAACTATGCCCCCACTTTCCGCCACCTTCTTCAGCACTTTCATCACCTTGTATGCACAAGTCGAATCGAGCCCAGAAGTGGGCTCGTCGAGTAACAAAATCATGGGTTCGTGTATAATATCGACCCCAATGGAGACACGGCGGCGTTCTCCACCCAAGACACCTCTGTGGCTCACATCACCGATTATAGTATCAGCTGCTCTATGAAGCCCTAACTGATCAATTAGGGCTTCAACTCTGAGTCTCTTGCGAGACTCAGAGACAGTTCCAGGAAGCCGGAACTGAGCAGCATAAGTCAGCGTCTCCCTGACTGTCAACATGGGAACCAACACATCATCTTGCATTACATAAGTGGTAATAGACTTGAAAACCTCCGAATCCAACCTCTCCCCATTGACCATCACCTTACCCTTCAAACTTCCTTTGACCATCCGGTCAGCTAACGCGTCTATCAGCGTTGACTTTCCGGAACCACTGCCTCCGAGTATTGCGAATATTTCTCCGTCCCGGGCTTCGCCCGAGATGTCACTGATAAGGACTTTTGAGCTTTTTCCGGCAGTGAACGATATTTTGGGGCTAAGATTGACGCTGTAAGTGAGGTTTGTGAAGGAAAGTAGGAGGGGAAAGTGAGATGGTGACCGAGGGTCAGTCATTTGTAGGACGGTTTCATCCAAAGAGCCGGCGGTCTTGAGAAGCTCGCTAAGAGTTGGGCTGTTACAGTAGCTGACCGGAGAATCCATGGCTACTATTCGAGACATTTTGGATTCTTTGTGGATATGGAATGGAAATGTGAATACATAAATTTATATGATTTGTATAAGGAGAAAAGAGATGAAAGTTTAGCAATTGTGTAAGATGCATGAATATGCATTAATATTGGTTTCTCTTATACATATTAGTATATGTATATATGTATATATACATATATGCTTCCATGCATGTTCATGCAACAAATGGAGTTATGGACCACAAATGGAGAGACCACTTTCAAGGATGGGTAACAGGTGCACCGGCCATTGCGTGGATCCCGAAGTTTCGTGGTTGTTTGACCGTTAGCTTAAAACTGTATATTTAAAAGGAAAAAAAAACTGAGACTTATCAATTACTCCCTCCGTCCCACTCGAATTAGGACAAATTTCCATTTTGGGTGTCCCATTCGAATTAGGACAACCCAAAAATGGAAGTGTTTTATTTAATGGGACCCACATTCACACTCACAACAATTTTCCACTCATTATTCTCTACATCACTTTCTCTTTCCTACTTCACTTTTCATACTCACAACACCTACTCTACTAACACTTTTTCCTTAGACAAAAACTTGGGTGAGAACACTCCAACCCGTCTCATGGGTGAGACGGGTCATTTTTTTGACCCATTACCCGACCCACAACCCTGCTCCAGGACCCATGGGGGGACCCTGCCACGTGGCAGCCCCTCATTGGCCGATTTATTTTATTTTATTTTTTTTTAAAATTTTTATATTTTTTATTTTTGGTTTTTTTTCGGTTTGTGAAAAGTAATAGTTACCATCTCTTAAAGTAATAGTGTTTTTCCTATGTTTTCTTCGTTTGCCAAAAGTAATACTTATTATAACTAAAATGTAACAAACGTGTTATTTATATGTAATAGTATTTGTACATAATTGTAATACATATGTATAGATATCTATATGTTTTTAAACAATAAGTTACAATGGGTCAAATTTATCATGATACATGTAAAAGTATTACATTATCTATAGAAATCTGTTACAATTTCGTCAATCAAAGTGTTACATTTACTTGTATAAACTTACTATTACATTCATATACATAAGTTATTACTTTTCAAATGGGTAAAAACGAGCTTTTGTTTTTTTTAAAACAAGTATTACGTTTACTTATGAACAATGTTACTTTAAGAGATGGTAACTATTATTTTTTGCTAAACCACTGAAAATCCGGAAAAAAAAATAAAAAACTCAAAAAAAAAAAAAAAAAAAATCGGCCAATGGTGGGTTGCCACGTGGCGGGTTCGGCCCATGGGTCATGGGGCGACCCGTCTCATGCATGAGACGGATCCCCTTGTTCTCATGGGAGACCACCTCTTTTCCTTAATCCCCGTGCCCAACCCAAAAATCCTAATTCGGGTGGGACGGAAGGATTAGATATTTAAAAAAATAAATTGGTGCAAAATGTTACTCCCTCTGGTCCATAATAACTGGCACTTTTGGTCAAACGGATGTAAGTTTGACTAATAAATTTAAACCAAAAATAATGATCCTAATAAAAATCTAAAAAATGTTATTAAAAGTATTATTAATTATAATACAATGACAAATTTTAGATTTTTACTAGCATTATTTTCTTATTTAAATTATTGGTCAAAGCAACATCTGATTGACCAATTTTGGATCAGGGGAGGGGAGTATAAGACGGAGAAATATTCTGTTAGTATAGTATAACATGTAATTCATCCACTTGCATCTCATCTATTGGTTTCAACTTTGTGCGGCTAGATTATTATTAGACTTTATTAGATTGTCTTACAATTTAATTGCCCCGCTCAAAATTCTAATTTTAATTTTACTCCATTTTTTTTTTTTTTTTTTGTTACGCTGAAGATTTTTGTGATATGATCACACTTTTGTTCTTTAAATTACTCAATCAAAATTAATTTTACGGGATTGTGAGACATTGATTTGGTTTCAGGATTTGAAATGGAAATGGAAACTAGAAAGTAAATTTATGAATTGGTTTTTCTAACATGTGCCCTAAGAGTACATGTTCAGCGATTTAAATAAGTAATTCTCCACATTTATATGCTTCCATAAATATGTAAGTTTACTTATATACAAAATATATCGCTATAGTTACGGAAATGAATGAGTTAAAGTAAGTTTAATAAATACATTGATTTGCATATTTAAATCACTTAACATGTGCCTTTAGAGCACAAATTAGAAAAATCGTGAATGAAAATGGAAGCTAGGTCTTGATAAGTATACTCCCTCCGTCCCACCTCACTTGATACCCATGAGTTGGGCACAATAATTAAGGAGAATAAATAAAATAAGGAAAATGTGTGGTAGAAAATGAAGAGAGAGAATGAGTGGGTAAATAGTATTATTAGTTGAATAAATTGAGTGGTGGAAAATAAATAGAGAAAATGAGTGGTAGGGTAGAGTGAATATAAATTTATAAAAAGTACCCCCTCCGTCTTTTTAGTCTGTTCACTTTTTGCCATTTTGGGTGTCCCATTTTGATTGTTCACAATCCGAAAGAGGAAAGTTTATATTATTTTTTATTCAATGGGACCCACTTATCATACTCACAACAACTATCCCACTCACAATTCTAACTCCACTCACATATCACATCATACTTTTCATACCACAACACTCACTCAACTACTAATATAAAACATTTTTTCTTAAAACTTGTGCATTGGTCAAAGTGTGAACAAATTAAAAAGACGGAGGGAGTATGCTATTTTGGGAAGTGTCAAGTGAGCTGAGACAATTCAAAATAGAAATAAGTGTCAAGTAAGCTTGAACGTATTGAGTATATGCCTTCTTGAAACAGGCAATAAATGGAGTTCAGTAAGGTAAAGATCACTCTGTCCCACAAATGATATTTCCATTTTGAGGGTAAGTAATAGCTGAACCGTCTATCGTTGCGCAATCAGTAAATTTGTGTCAATCTTGTTATCACAATGAAATTATAAAAATTGTTTCGTAAATCACTTAATGATTTATCAATTATATCGACATCAATGTTTGGACAAAGTTCATTTGTATTGACCCTAAAAAGTCAAATGAGACAAACTTTTTGGGTAGATGAAGAGGGAGTATAATATAAGATGTAAGTAAATGTGACCGTAATATTCTCAGATGACCGCTAAAATGTAACTCATATCATTACTAGAAAAATGTCTTTTATAGACTACTTGTTTGTGACCGCAATATTTAATACTCACTCCGTCTCATTTTAAATTGCATAAAACCGTCATTGCACTAGAATTAAAAAAAAGTGTGAAAAAAGTAATGTATTGTGAGTGTAGATAGTTGGATAGGAGAACGAACGTGAATTGAGAATAATTTGTGGGCTTAGCTGAAGTGAATATGGCAAGTTGACCCACTAATTAAAAATATAAAATATTTTTTACTTTTGAACTTTGCAATTTTTATAGGAAATTTAAAATGGCAAATTTTGTAA
The DNA here is from genome assembly GCA_026119855.1 of Campanula takesimana. Lineage (NCBI taxonomy): Eukaryota > Viridiplantae > Streptophyta > Magnoliopsida > Asterales > Campanulaceae > Campanula > Campanula takesimana. Next base: position 808,339 of record JAOWBW010000036.1, on the reverse strand, counting down.
TTTGAAATGAGATGGAGTGAGTAGTCCCTATTTTAACATTTTTAGGACAGCATGCCTCATAATCCCTATTTTGAGATACTATTTATATAATACTCTCTATTTTGGGACACCGTTATCAAATGGTCTCTATTTTAAAATGTTATTTTTATATCTGACACTGTAATATATGTCTTGTTAGAACAAAAGAATGATTTTGAAGGAAGAAGAAACAACTGGTAGGCTTGATCGCACACCTACAAATTAAACCTGGACTAAGTTCTAAAAATATAGCTAGGGCAAGTCCAGAGTCGATCCACGAAGAACGGTTATTTATTTACGAACAGTCACTTGACCAGATTGGGGGTTGATTTTGATTGTACTTAATTCCTAGACGGGAAATTAAACTAAATGTGATCAAAACAATGATTTAAAAAGCACTTCGGATTGATCACTATCCCCATCCTCTAATTCAATTTCATTGGTACTTCTTATTCTCCGTTAATCCTATTCACTTGATCACGAGATATATTGCAATCTCTGTCTCTTCTTACAGATTAGTCTATAGCAGTGGCACACTCACTATAAACCCTAATTAATAAATTAATCTAACTGGCACAGTCTAGATCGCAGAATTAATTGATTCAATTTAAGAGACTAAGATCAAAAACGCTTTCTACAATTATTTCATATAGATAATCGTCTAATTTTGCCTACTTCCCGAATTGCTATGGCACATACACAATTCGTGAAGATGCTACGGTGAAAACCCTAATTCTGGCACAGAACAGAGAATTCTAGCATAGATCAAGAAATAGAACTAATGGATTGGCCAAATCCACAAACCCTAAATATTAATCTAGATCAATACAAGCAAAATTATGAATAGATTACACAAGAGAATAAGAGAAATTACCTCAATTGAATTAAAGAAGGTTCAAGATCTCAACCCAAAGTAATGGAGTTTTTAGTTCTCCATAAAAGTTTCAATGCCCCAAGACAAAGAAAAAAAAAAAATACGTACTTCCTCTCTTCTACTTGTCGAATACCCCTCCAAAAACTAGAAACCTCCTTTTTCCCAATACCCTAAGACAAACCTAAAAACATAAGTCAATAATAATTGAAAAAGGAAAATTAAAAACAAAGAAAACAGCTGCCAGGAATCCGCATAAAAAGTCACGCCAGGTCTTCTCCAAAGTTTGCAAAACAGTCCCTGATCTTTCAAGTCTACTGCAGTTTGGTCCCTGCATTTTTTCAGAAATTACAGAAAAGTCCCTGAGCTTCCATCCGAGCCCTTGTGGTGAGAACTTGTGGCACAAGGACTGTTGTAATTGGTAAGGGCTGCTCCACTTCTACAACTACTCCTATCATGGCTGTAACTATAATGAACCATTCCTCATTTTCTTCAAATACCAACACTTTAATCCACTATATTCTTCGTCCCGATTGACTTTCTTTTGCATATTTTGAGATCTCTTTTAACTCATAATTAAATTACATTCGGGTTACAAAATATAAAATAATAAAATACTCCCGAATTACAATTAAGCCCCATAAATATATTTATCCCAAAATTACATAAAAAATGATCTAAATTACATAGAAATCATACTTTAAGCTCCAAGAAACGTAGGAATTAAAGGTATAAAATTCATCCCATCAAATTCCCCCACGCTTAGACCTTTACTCGTCCCTGAGTAAAATCTTAACTCCCTCTAAACACCGGTCTATATAGCGTAGCGTGGAGAAAAATGATTCCTAGTCTCCTCTAAACCACCAATCAAACATCAATAAATAAAATACGAAGTGTAGAAACTCCGTCTCCTTATAAATCCTCAAAAAAATAATAAAAATGACATTAGCTTGATACCAACACCATAATAAACGGTATCCAAACTAAATGTCCACTCAAAAGCCAAGGGGAACTAAAAATGTCCTAATTTCCCCCACGCTTATCTCACACTACAATCTCCCTCATAAAAACAAGTTTATGCAAGATTTATATAATTAAGCACAAAACTTACCTCGTAACAAAACACCAACGCTCCCTTATTACTCCAAGAAAGAACGAGGGTTTCTATCCTAATCACCTCTAACCGAACCTCCTACTCCAATAGTGTATATCCTACCCAAAACTCCAAACCCCCCTTATGTCTTCTCTCCGGTGGATGTAAGATATTTTATTACTCAAACCTCACCTTTTGCCTAAGCGCCCTTTCGGGTTTTCACTTAGCCTCTCTAATTTTTTTTTATATTTATATTTTTTTTTTCATTTTTTTTTTTTATGCACACCCTGGTTTTTGCCTAGACCGCCCTTTCGGGTTTTCAATCTAGCGGGCTTCTTTTCTTGTGCGTTTTTTTTTTTAAAAAAAAAAAAACTAACTAGCTATCTAGAATGAAAAATGCAAACTATACAACTACAAATCCTTCCCCCACGCTTAAACTACACAGTGTCCTCAGTGTGTAAAAGTGAATAAAAATAAGGACATTTTAAACGTAAGGGAATAAATGGTACCTCATTAGTGAACACTCCACCCCGTTTGAGCTCGAATTGACTGCATAAATCCCTTCTTCTTTTTGTTCATTGTGCTCAAACCTCCATGCTTCTCCATTGAACCACTAGCCATCATCACTTCTTCCTCTCCTCCAAATTCATGTTTTCGGTGCTCAGGAAGATTCTTCACCTTTCTTGGCCCATGTTTTATCGCCGGGATCTCCAAACCAATCTTCACATCATCACTACTACTACAAACCTTGGACACATTATCTACCTTTGGCTCTACTACATCCATAAAACACAAACCACGGACATCCTTAGGGTCTTTCTTGGAGTCAAAAATATTGAACTCCATTAAATCCCCATCACACTCCATAGTCAACGATCCGTTGGAAACATCCAACTTAGTGTGAGCCGTAGACATAAATGGCCTTCCCAATAGAATGGGAGCCTTAGGATCCGTATCCATCTCCAAAACATAAAAATCAGCGGGAAAAATGAACTTACCAACCCGGACCAAAACATCCTCAACTTTCCCTTTGGGGTATGCATTAGATCTATCCGCCAACTGAATCACCACCCTAGTATCTTGTAAAGGTCCCAACTTGAGCTTTTCAAACAATGCATAGGGCATGACATTGATTGAAGCACCCAAGTCAAGCATCGCCATATGCTCAGATTCATCACCCAAAGACACGGGAATAACAAACATACCCGGATCACTACACTTCTTGGGTATCTTCTTGTGATAGACTGCAGACACATGCTCTTTCATCTTCACCTTTTTCTGACTCCTTGCCTTCTGATCCCTCTTCAATGTACACAACTCCTTCAAGAATTTAGCATATCTCGGGATAGTCTGCAAAAGATCCAAAAATGGGATGTTTACCTCAAGCCTCTTGAAAGTGTCATATATAGCCTTGTCAGGCTCCGGTTTGCGATGCTCTCTCAAGGCCTCAGGAAATGGAACATCCGGCTCAAAAACTGGTGGTTTTGGTGTAGCTTTCTTCTCCTCCTCCGGCATCTCCTCTTCAGGCACAAACTGCTCAACCTCAATCAATGGCTCCTCCGGTACAACTTCATTCCCAATCTCCTCACCACTGCGCAAAGTCATGGCACATGCACTCTGCTTAGGGTTCAGTTCTGTTCTAGACTGTACCTTCGCTGCCTCATTAGCCTCTAGTCTCCCAACCGCATCAACTATTTGCCCCATTTGTCTTTCCAGATTACCAATACTCGCATCGGTCATCTGTTGATACTGTTGGAAATTACCATTCATCGTACTTACGGACTGCGCTAAAGAGTGAAGCAGATCATCCGTAAACTGTCTCGGAGGGTTACTCTGATACTGCTGCTGCTGCCCATACGGTGGTCTGTACTGATTATACTGACTAGTGGGATACTGCTGACTATGTGGTGGACCCATCAACAATTGTTTCATCATCCCCTTAAGGTCCTCTACATCTGTCTCAAGCTTACTTGGCACACCACCACTCGATCCCACAACACTAACCTGTCTGAAACTCGATCTCCGGCGATGTGTCCGAGTGCTCTTAGCCAACTCATCAATTATCTCATTAGCCTCCTCAGTCGTCTTGTTGAGTATACTGCCCCCACAACAAGAATCAACTAACCGCTTATCCTGAATTGTCAACCCCCCATAAAAGTAGACTATCAGCTGGTCATCAGTAAACCCGTGATACGGACAACTCCTACAAAGCTTGTGGAAGCGATTGTAGTAGTCATACAAATTCTCATCAGCTCTCTGCTCCATGTTACTGATATCCCGCTTCATGACATTGATCTGATCCGGTGGGAAGAACTCTTCCAAGAAAACCTCCTTCATCTCCTGCCAAGTAGTAATGCTGTTGGGTGGCAGATGATAATACCACGCACTAGCATCATCTTTCAGAGTGAAAGAAAACGCTCTTAGGAGGAGATGCTCAATTGGAAGTGTAGCCGGCTTCATGCTCTGACAGATCTGCACAAACTGGGATATATGTTGATTTGGGTTTTCACCGGGCATACCCATGAAGTGCGGTAACTGACTCAACAAACCCGGCTTCAACTCAAATGTAACCCCAGTAGGCAGAGTAGGGAACTGAACCGCATGAGGTTGCTCGCCCCAATTTGGTGCAGTTTTCTGCCTCAATGTCTGCGCTGCCATCTGCTTTCGAGTTTAAGACTCACAAGCAATTATCAGTAGAACGGGTGTGGACCGTACAAGGTACCACACTAAAAACAAATAACTAAATAAAATAACTAAAAAGAAAATTAAATTAACTTAACTAATTAAAAACAAATAAATATAAAAAGAACAAGTAATTAAAATAAGAACGTAAACAAATAAACACCGTTCCCCGGCAACGGCGCCAAAATTTGGTAGGCTTGATCGCACACCTACAAATTAAACCTGGACTAAGTTCTAAAATATAGCTAGGGCAAGTCCAGAGTCGATCCACGAAGAACGGTTATTTATTTACGAACAGTCACTTGACCAGATTGGGGGTTGATTTTGATTGTACTTAATTCCTAGACGGGAAATTAAACTAAATGTGATCAAAACAATGATTTAAAAAGCACTTCGGATTGATCACTATCCCCATCCTCTAATTCAATTTCATTGGTACTTCTTATTCTCCGTTAATCCTATTCACTTGATCACGAGATATATTGCAATCTCTGTCTCTTCTTACAGATTAGTCTATAGCAGTGGCACACTCACTATAAACCCTAATTAATAAATTAATCTAACTGGCACAGTCTAGATCGCAGAATTAATTGATTCAATTTAAGAGACTAAGATCAAAAACGCTTTCTACAATTATTTCATATATATAATCGTCTAATTTTGCCTACTTCCCGAATTGCTATGGCACATACACAATTCGTGAAGATGCTACGGTGAAAACCCTAATTCTGGCACAGAACAGAGAATTCTAGCATAGATCAAGAAATAGAACTAATGGATTGGCCAAATCCACAAACCCTAAATATTAATCTAGATCAATACAAGCAAAATTATGAATAGATTACACAAGAGAATAAGAGAAATTACCTCAATTGAATTAAAGAAGGTTCAAGATCTCAACCCAAAGTAATGGAGTTTTTAGTTCTCCATAAAAGTTTCAATGCCCCAAGACAAAGAAAAAAAAAAAAATACGTACTTCCTCTCTTCTACTTGTCGAATACCCCTCCAAAAACTAGAAACCTCCTTTTTCCCAATACCCTAAGACAATCCTAAAAACATAAGTCAATAATAATTGAAAAAGGAAAATTAAAAACAAAGAAAACAGCTGCCAGGAATCCGCATAAAAAGTCACGCCAGGTCTTCTCCAAAGTTTGCAAAACAGTCCCTGATCTTTCAAGTCTACTGCAGTTTGGTCCCTGCATTTTTTCAGAAATTACAGAAAAGTCCCTGAGCTTCCATCCGAGCCCTTGTGGTGAGAACTTGTGGCACAAGGACTGTTGTAATTGGTAAGGGCTGCTCCACTTCTACAACTACTCCTATCATGGCTGTAACTATAATGAACCATTCCTCATTTTCTTCAAATACCAACACTTTAATCCACTATATTCTTCGTCCCGATTGACTTTCTTTTGCATATTTTGAGATCTCTTTTAACTCATAATTAAATTACATTCGGGTTACAAAATATAAAAATAATAAAATACTCCCGAATTACAATTAAGCCCCATAAATATATTTATCCCAAAATTACATAAAAAATGATCTAAATTACATAGAAATCATACTTTAAGCTCCAAGAAACGTAGGAATTAAAGGTATAAAATTCATCCCATCAACAACGCAGTAGCAACAGGAGAAGATCCGGTCGGGTACCTTGGGAGGTCCGGCCGGACCATGAGCAAGATCCGGGCGCATCTTGTCCTAGACCCGGGTGGACCTAGGCAATTTCGGCAATTCCGAATTATGGTACTGTTCTGGCTTGCGTAGAAAGTAAATCAAGTCATTTAGGGATTTGGTTTAGGACTCCTTTTATCTTCTGAATTCGGTCTCTAAAATCTGTATATATATATATATATATATATATATATATATATATATATATATATATATATATATATATATATTAAAGTTGGTGAGGAGAGTTGTGGGTTTGACATGTGTACATGTTTTAGTAAAAGCTTGAATTTGGAGAAGCCACATCAACATCAGACTAAAATGTAATGACTTTTGATATTCTCATTCTTAGCTAATACTATTAGTTAATCATATTAGTAATTATATGAGTTAACTATTACTATTAATAGTATAAGTTAACTATTATTATTAATAGTAGGCAAAACTGCACCAAAAATCACTCAGCTATGACCAGTTTGGGTATTTAGTGACTAAACAAATTTCCTTTTGAAACAACACATTCAACTTATTTATTTTTGCATCCATAGTCACTATCACTAACCCCGTTAGATTTTTGGCGTTAAATAGTCATGTGCACCGCATGCGACCAAATTTGAAGGGGTAATTTAGGTAATACAGTCTAAATAGTCTAAAAGAAATTATAGGGTTTATTTTTCAGTTTATAAATTTGAATGGGTAATTTGGAGAGAGGCGATTCTTGGGAGATTTTCGCCAGAATTTTTCTGGCGGCTGTTTCTCCCACTCCGGTGATTATTTTTCAGATCCCAACGGTCAGAATGTGCGCCTAAGTGATGCGAACATACCCCAAAATCTTGAAGACGATCCAACGGTTAACGAAGCGGGAATTTCATTTTTTCTGATCCGGGTTTTCATTTATAATGTTTATTTAGTTTGTAAAACCCTAGATCCACCATTAGTGCCTCCAACACCATCAAACCCAACTCCAATCCCCTCCTTCACCATAGCCGATCCTAGGAAAGATCTAGGCGCCGGCCACAACAAGCAAATGGCCAAGAAATTCGACCAAAACAGTACAAATCGAAAGAAAAACAAAATTCGTCACCTCCCAAAATCGGACCAGAAAAAATGAAATTCCCGCTTCGTTAACCGTTGGATCGTCTTCAAACTTTTGGAGTATGTTCGTATCACTTAGGCGCACATTCTGACCGTTGGGATCTGAAAAATAATCACCGGAGTGGGAGAAACAGCCGCCAGAAAAATTCTGGCGAAAATCTCCCAAGAATCGCCTCTCTCCAAATTACCCATTCAAATTTATAAACTGAAAAATAAACCCTATAATTTCTTTTAGACTATTTAGACTGTATTACCTAAATTACCCCTTCAAATTTGGTCGCATGCGGTGCACATGACTATTTAACGCCAAAAATCTAACGGGGTTAGTGATAGTGACTATGGATGCAAAAATAAATAAGTTGAATGTGTTGCTTCAAAAGGAAATTAGTTTAGTGACCAAATACCCAAACTGGTCATAGTTGAGTGATTTTTGGTGCAGTTTTGCCTTAATAGTATAAGTTAACCATTACTATTAATAGTATTAGTTAACAATATTAGTTACAATAAAAGTTAAATATTACTATTAATAGTATTAGTTAACTATTACTATTAATAGTATTAGTTAACTATAATAGCTACTATATATAATTTAATTATTACTATTAATAGTATTAGTTAACCATAATAGTTACTTTATAAGTTATTTTTTACTATTAATAGTATTGGTTAACTATAATAGGCTACATACATTAACTATTACTATTATTAGTATTAGTTAATTATATAAGTTAGATTATTAATTTTTAATATTAATCATAATAGTTACTATATCAATTAACCATTACTATTAATAATATTATTTTATTATAATAATTATTATTATATAGATTAATTATTGCTATTAATATATATTAACTATTACTATCAATAGTATTAATTGATTATAATATTTATTATAATAATAGTAATCATATAGATTAATTTTTATTATTAATAGTATTAGTTAAAATGATGATTACTATATTAATTAACTATAGTTAAAATATTTTTTAAGACATAGTATTGGTTTCGCCCGCTAGTCCCAATAAATACTAGCCATAAAGTAGTACTTGTTTCTTGCGTGATCGAAGACATAGAGAGAGAGAGAGATCAATAATTCTAGTTCTAGGGATTTGCATAGCTAGGAACTTTGTGATCAAAGTTCGTGCAAACATAGATTAGTGTGATTATCTTCTTGTAATTGTTTATCCGCCATAATAATATCTGTTTCCCTTTGCCCGTGGAGGTAGCCAATAGAGATTGGTGAACCACGTAAATTCTGTGTTGATTTGTGTTCATTATTATTTATCTCTTGGATCTGATTTACTAACATGTCTCAAAAATGGTTTTGATACTCACTTATTTGAGACTCCTAAATAGTCTCGGTTGTATGCTAATTCAAACATGGACGGTTATAGATGACATTAATGTCGCGCCCCTGACCCGTGGTCCTACTTGGCCCCACGCTTGGGACACGATTGGAAGACGTTATAAAACACTTTTAGAAAATTTTTCGAAATATACTTTCATAAAGTTTAACAAAATTCACACTTGAAGTTCAAAGACTTCCACTAACTTTCAAACAAACTTTTCAAACAACTTTCACAAACGAAAGTATTTAGCCCGAAGCCTTACAAACTTTTATACAAATGTACATACACCGACATTATCCAAAATATAGGTGTTACAAGATGATAAAGTCAAGGAAACTCTACCAAAAAGGTTATACATCTAAGTAATGTAAACTTTACAAAACAAATCCCAACTCTTACCACTTTAACGTCCTCCCATGCCATGGTGTCCTATACCCTGGACTCGCCTTTATCTATTTCCCGAAAAAGTATCGCAGAAATATGTTTTGTTCGGGTAGAAATGACCTACTCAACGCCCCTTTTCTCCCAGGAAAGTACGAGAGAATTGCAGAGAAAAAATGAACACAGAGAAAGGAGAGAAGAAGCATGTTATAAAGATATTTTGCCTCATTTTTATACTTTAGTCACCCAACTTCCATTTTTAACACTTTAGCCCCTTAACTTATATTTTTAACAAGGACCCTAAAGTTTCAACTTAATCATTTAACTCCTTTAACCATTATTACTACTAACTAAGTAAATAGCACATTTAATCAAGTAAGATGTGCAAGTCATAAATATGATGCAACACATAAAATGCACACATAATGTCAAATTAAAATCCCCAAAATATAAAATAAATAGGGACGGGTTTTGGGGTCGTTACAATTAAAATGTACTTAATGAGACCACTTCCTATCTCAGTTACTATGTTTTTAGCATTGTATCATTAAACGATATCATTCATATTACTTTAGAGTCCAACTATATTATTATAAAGTAACGAACTAATGTATAGTCTGACTGCAGATACTCCAAATCAGGTTAGTGTTGATGAAATAGACGTGAAAACACAGCTAACAACAACAATAGAGTCTTTATTCCAAATTGAACCACACAACTCATGGGGAAAAAAAAGAAGGGAAAATAGCACATTAGTACCCCAAAGTCTCATACGAGTTGCAATTTAGATCCTAATGTTCCAATTTTGGCAATTTGGTGCCTAATGTTCACCTTTTGTGGCGAAATGGGTCTTTTTTGGATGGTCATGGATGGAAGCTATCGAAATTAACGAAAAATTTAACAAGCTTCTTTAAAAATTGCATTTCTTACCCAGAAAGGCAAGTTGGCGCTGTGGGAGTAAGAGAAAGCATAGGAGAAGAAGAGATGTGAAGGTGGCCGGTGGCTGGCGTATGTGTGTGTGTGTGTGTGTGTGTGGTGGGTGGGTGGGTGGGGTGGGGTGGGGTGGGGGGAAGGAGACGAAGAAGGTAGAAGTTTAGGTTTGATTTTTTATTTTCCCTTTTCAAGCAAATTTAGGTTAAAAGATATTTTTTAAGGCTAAACTATGGACTAATATCTAAATTTAGCCCTTTACTTTTTTTCTAAACATAATTTTAGCCCCTTTACTTAATGAATTAGAATTATAAATGACTTTAGTGTAATGTATTTTTATTCTTATAATTTTTACTACTATTCAAAAAAATAATTATTTTAAATGATAAACAATATTTTACTTTGATATTTATTATGTTTTTTGGGTTAATTAAAATATACATTATTTTATTAATATAATATAATGTGTATATATATATAATTTTAGGAGTTGTAAAGTTTTTAACAAAATGGGGTCAACATAAATAATTATTGAACTTTATGGTTAAGAAATGCAATTTTTAAAGAAGTTCGTTAAATTTTTCGTTAATTTTGTTAGCTTCCATCCATGACCATCCAAAAAAGACCTATTTCGCCACAAAAGGTGAACATTAGGCACCAAATTGCCAAAATTAGAACATTAGGACCTAAATTGCAACTCATATGAAACTTTGGGGCACTAATGTACTATTTGCCCAAAAAAAAATTGTACACGGACGGATACATCCACTTGCTATAGCGCATCAATGAGATGACTTGCAATGATTCTAACATTAATCTTTTTGAAAGAACTTATATAGATACTCAAAAACTATAGTTCCTCTATTATCTTTACTAAGACCATTTTTCTTTTTCTTTTTTATCAGAAAATTCTCTTCTTTTTTTTAAAAGATATAATGAAATGTCAAAATTTTACATACAAGTTAGTTAATTAATCGATATAATTTATCCATACCCTTAAATTACTTTGCTACTAATTGACAATGTACTTAAAATCCGAATAGTGAAAATTAGAAAAATCAAGAATATCAATGCATGCTGAATTAAATTCTATACCCTTTATTTGGGTGGAAGTTGAGTAGCTGATTGTGAACTTTTCTATGTTGACCACTTGGAAATAGGCTCATTTGATGGAGAAAGAAAATTAATATAAAGATAACTTACTAAAAGGGGAATTTCATTTAGATATATGAATTTAGTTGCATAATATAAATTTATAATTGTAAGCGAAAAAGAACAAACTGATAAATTAATTAAAAGTAGAAGCATTCTATCATTGTGTAGACAGTAGACCTAAAGTGCACTAAAAATATAGTTATTGAGACAGTCATTTATTTTTCATATATAATTTTTAATATTATTCATGTTTGAACATAGGACAACAGACACGGAAATATGGATCTCATTAAGTGTCACAAAGACTTTAGAGAAACAATAACAGTCTCTAACATAAATATAACATGTTAAAATAGCGACCATTTAAAAAATATTCTCTCAAAATAAAAATCATTAGAGAATGATTTAGTGATTTAACATTCACGTTGCTTCAACTTGAAAATGAAGTAAATTATATTGCTTTTTTCTTAGAAATTTTTTTTAAATTTCAAAACTTTTAAATTTTTAACTGGGGGGGGGGGGGGTGAAGTAGAAATATGTATTGAACTAGTTTAAACCCGTGCGATGCACAGTATTTTTTAAATTTATTGTTAAAAATATCTTTAAAAATGAGAAATATATTTTTAAATTAAATTTTATTATAATTGTTGGAGAGGAGGAGAGGGAAGAAATTAGGATTGGTAGAAAAAATAAAAGGGGAGAGTTGGGTTTAAAATGTACTTAATATGGGGTATTAATGCTAATATGCTGATGTCAGCATTTGGTTTTGGAGGGAAAATATCTCATGTAGAGCTGCCACATGTCATTGCTGACATCAACGGCTTCTACTTTAGTATATAGTTATAGTGCTCGTTTGTTTTCACTTAATTACAGTGGCTTATGGCTTTTGGCTTAAAATAAGTAATAATTGTAGTGTTTGTTTTCACTTAAAAGCCAAAAGCCAATAAGTAAAGTACAACTTATCTATTGCATAAATAAGTAAAAGCCAAAAAGCCCCAAAAATGTTGCTTTTTTCTCATATATGGAAACACATTTATATTCACTCTTAACAAAAAGTTTACATCCCAAAACTACCCACCCTTTCCATATATTATTATGGCAGTTTTAAAATTTCTATATATGAGATTGTATTAACTATATCAAAAATCTCACAAGGAATTAATTTTTTTTTTTTTATAAATGCTCGCTAATTAAAAGTTTAGTCTACTTTTTTGGCATGTATTGTGAAGAATATTATGTTGATTTAATTAATTTATTTAATTTTTTTTCTTTTAAAGATTATTCATTTTTATATTTTATTTCTATGTTAAAGACACATTGTGGGATATAAAAAAAGGTCATGAAATTTTAATAAAAATCAATTATTTTGGAACAGAGGTTTTATTTAAGTTTTTTTTTTTTTTTTTTTCAAGATTGTTGTATTTTGAATCTGTAAATGAAAATTTCTATAATTTTGAAATATAATGTCCTTATTTTAACTTGTCTTATGTTTTAGTAGGTGTATGTATTCTTTCATTAAAGAATATTATGAATATATTTTACTGGAAACAAAAAATGGAAAATAAATTAACATTCGATTTGAATGAAATTTTACGACTATATTATATTTTTTGAAAAATAATTTACACGCTTTAATCATTTTGTCGATCGACATGCGTATGGGTTTAGTAGGGGCATTTCAGTATTCTTATCACAATTCAGTAATTTTTTAGCTTTTTTAACAAACAGATACAATTAACTTATAATCACCATAAGTTACTTCAAAACAGCCAAAACAAACAGTATTCAGTTTATCAGCTACAAGTCAATCAGCTATCAGCCATAAGCAATCAGCTATAAGTTATCAGCAATCAGCTGCAACAAACGGGCCTATAGATAGATAGATAAAAGGGGAGAGTTGGGTTTAAAATGTACTTAATGTGGGGTATTAATGCTAATATGCTGATGTCAGCATTTGGTTTTGGAGGAAAAATATCTCATGTAGAGTTGCCACATGTCATTGCTGACATCAGCTGCTTCTACTTTAATATATAGTTATATATAGATTATAGATAGATAGATTCATTCACATGAATTAAGAGATTACAAAGATATAAATTTCATCTCATATATAAAAATAGAGATACATAAAAATTATTTAAAAGCACAAGCAACCCTATTTGAATTAACTAATAATTAAGTTTAACATATAATATTATATTCTTCAAAAAAAAACATATACTATTATTTATTAATTGAAACATCATACTAATAGAATATTTTAATTTCAACCATTTGAACTAATACAGTATTTTTTTTTTGTTTCAATCACATGATTTGAGCTCCAGAAACCATCATTACAATTGGTTCACAATAGCGTCTTAACAGAAAAAGAACCTCTTGGAAAAACTGTTTCACAATAGCGTCTTATCACTTGAAACCTGGTCAGAAGGGAGGCGAGGTCGGAGGTGACCGACCGTCCACCGTCAATCAAAACCCTCAAAACAGAGGAGTGAAACAAAAAGAGGAAGAAGCAGCAGAGGCGATGGTGGTAATGAATGTTCGGCGGCAGAATATGAGAGAGGGAGTAGAGGGTTGGATATGGGTTTGGGATACCTCTACGTTTGAGGAAGAGGAGATCGGTGAAGGAATGGAAACCGTCGATCTAGGGCCGTACGATGTTTTCCTAGAATTAACGTGAGCCATTGAAAAGAAATTAGATAAATTAAGAGGAAGTAGGAGTCGTTGGATTGGAGCAGTTATGGGTAAATCCTAACCCTTGTTTGTCTATTTTCAATTGGCAGTTAAAAGCATTCCCTTTTGTATTATAGACCAGTAGTCGTGCCCGTGCCCGTGGCACGGTAACAGTACATCTAGGTGACGGTACATACAATATAAAAGTATGTAATATGTCTTCCTTAAAACCATTTTCCTATACACACTCTGAATTGACTCTGCCATCAATCATCTTAAATCTCATAATGCTATTCCATGTAGTAGTACTACACGAAGATGCCAATGCTTGTTGCTGATTAGTACCAATTTAAACATACATCCCTCTGTTATTGCAACCCGAGTAAATCTGATTGTCCATTGTCCCTGGAATCCCCATCATTTCCTTAATGAGTAGGGGTAATTTAAGAAACCACCCCAAATCATGAAATTTCCCAGAGTTGAAGACAATCAGACACAAATTAACCAAATGCTGACATCAGCATATTAGCATTAATATGCTGATGTCAGCAAAAAAAATGTGGCGGCTCGGCTCCTGGCGCCGTCGCACGCCGTGCGGCGGCCGCAGAGGAGAGTTGCTCGAGAATATACTGTATTAGTTCAAATGGTTGAAATTAAAATATTCTATTAGTATGATGTTTCAATTAATAAATAATAGTATATGTTTTTTTTTTGAAGAATATAATATTATATGTTAAACTTAATTATTAGTTAATTCAAATAGGGTTGCTTGTGCTTTTAAATAATTTTTATGTATCTCTATTTTTTATGTATGAGATGAAATTTATATCTTTGTAATCTCTTAATTCATGTGAATGAATCTATCTATCTATAATCTATATATAACTATATATTAAAGTAGAAGCAGCTGATGTCAGCAATGACATGTGGCAACTCTACATGAGATATTTTCCCTCCAAAACCAAATGCTGACATCAGCATATTAGCATTAATACCCCACATTAAGTACATTTTAAACCCAACTCTCCCCTTTTATCTATCTATCTATAGGCCCGTTTGTTGCAGCTGATTGCTAATAATATATAGCTGATTGCTTATGGCTGATAGCTGATTGACTTGTAGCTGATAAACTGAATACTGTTTGTTTTGGCTGTTTTGAAGTAACTTATGGTGATTATAAGTTAATTGTATCTGTTTGTTAAAAAAGCTAAAAAATTACTGAATTGTGATAAGAATACCGAAATGCCCCTACTAAACCCATACGCATGTCGATCGACAAAATGATTAAAGCGTGTAAATTATTTTTCAAAAAATATAATATAGTCGTAAAATTTCATTCAAATCGAATGTTAATTTATTTTCCATTTTTTGTTTCCAGTAAAATATATTCATAATATTCTTTAATGAAAGAATACATACTCCTACTAAAACATAAGACAAGTTAAAATAAGGACATTATATTTCAAAATTATAGAAATTTTCATTTACAGATTCAAAATACAACAATCTTGAAAAAAAAAAAAAAAAAAAAAAACTTAAATAAAACCTCTGTTCCAAAATAATTGATTTTTATTAAAATTTCATGACCTTTTTTTATATCCCACAATGTGTCTTTAACATAGAAATAAAATATAAAAATGAATAATCTTTAAAAGAAAAAAAATTAAATTAATTAATTAAATCAACATAATATTCCTCACAATACATGCCAAAAAAGTAGACTAAACTTTTAATTAGCGAGCATTTATAAAATAAAAAAAAAATAAAATTAATTCCTTGTGAGATTTTTGATATAGTTAATACAATCTCATATATAGAAATTTTAAAACTGCCATAATAATATATGGAAAGGGTGGGTAGTTTTGGGATGTAAACTTTTTGTTAAGAGTGAATATAAATGTGTTTCCATATATGAGAAAAAAGCAACATTTTTGGGGCTTTTTGGCTTTTACTTATTTATGCAATAGATAAGTTGTACTTTACTTATTGGCTTTTGGCTTTTAAGTGAAAACAAACACTACAATTATTACTTATTTTAAGCCAAAAGCCATAAGCCACTGTAATTAAGTGAAAACAAACGAGCACTATAACTATATACTAAAGTAGAAGCCGTTGATGTCAGCAATGACATGTGGCAGCTCTACATGAGATATTTTCCCTCCAAAACCAAATGCTGACATCAGCATATTAGCATTAATACCCCATATTAAGTACATTTTAAACCCAACTCTCCCCTTTTATTTTTTCTACCAATCCTAATTTCTTCCCTCTCCTCCTCTCCAACAATTATAATAAAATTTAATTTAAAAATATATTTCTCATTTTTAAAGATATTTTTAACAATAAATTTAAAAAATACTGTGCATCGCACGGGTTTAAACTAGTTCAATACATATTTCTACTTCACCCCCCCCCCCCCCCCCAGTTAAAAATTTAAAAGTTTTGAAATTTA
Source organism: Campanula takesimana (assembly GCA_026119855.1). Classification (NCBI taxonomy): domain Eukaryota; kingdom Viridiplantae; phylum Streptophyta; class Magnoliopsida; order Asterales; family Campanulaceae; genus Campanula; species Campanula takesimana. The sequence goes on along the minus strand of JAOWBW010000036.1, from coordinate 791,963 downwards.
AAAAAATTTTCTAAGAAAAAAGCAATATAATTTACTTCATTTTCAAGTTGAAGCAAAGTGAATGTTAAATCACTAAATCATTCTCTAATGATTTTTATTTTGAGAGAATATTTTTTAAATGGTCGCTATTTTAACATGTTATATTTATGTTAGAGACTGTTATTGTTTCTCTAAAGTCTTTGTGACACTTAATGAGATCCATATTTCCGTGTCTGTTGTCCTATGTTCAAACATGAATAATATTAAAAATTATATATGAAAAATAAATGACTGTCTCAATAACTATATTTTTAGTGCACTTTAGGTCTACTGTCTACACAATGATAGAATGCTTCTACTTTTAATTAATTTATCAGTTTGTTCTTTTTCGCTTACAATTATAAATTTATATTATGCAACTAAATTCATATATCTAAATGAAATTCCCCTTTTAGTAAGTTATCTTTATATTAATTTTCTTTCTCCATCAAATGAGCCTATTTCCAAGTGGTCAACATAGAAAAGTTCACAATCAGCTACTCAACTTCCACCCAAATAAAGGGTATAGAATTTAATTCAGCATGCATTGATATTCTTGATTTTTCTAATTTTCACTATTCGGATTTTAAGTACATTGTCAATTAGTAGCAAAGTAATTTAAGGGTATGGATAAATTATATCGATTAATTAACTAACTTGTATGTAAAATTTTGACATTTCATTATATCTTTTAAAAAAAAGAAGAGAATTTTCTGATAAAAAAGAAAAAGAAAAATGGTCTTAGTAAAGATAATAGAGGAACTATAGTTTTTGAGTATCTATATAAGTTCTTTCAAAAAGATTAATGTTAGAATCATTGCAAGTCATCTCATTGATGCGCTATAGCAAGTGGATGTATCCGTCCGTGTACAATTTTTTTTTTCCCCCATGAGTTGTGTGGTTCAATTTGGAATAAAGACTGTATTGTTGTTGTTAGCTGTGTTTTCACGTCTATTTCATCAACACTAACCTGATTTGGAGTATCTGCAGTCAGACTATACATTAGTTCGTTACTTTATAATAATATAGTTGGACTCTAAAGTAATATGAATGATATCGTTTAATGATACAATGCTAAAAACATAGTAACTGAGATAGGAAGTGGTCTCATTAAGTACATTTTAATTGTAACGACCCCAAAACCCGTCCCTATTTATTTTATATTTTTGGGGATTTTAATTTGACATTATGTGTGCATTTTATGTGTTGCATCATATTTATGACTTGCACATCTTACTTGATTAAATGTGCTATTTACTTAGTTAGTAGTAATAATGGTTAAAGGAGTTAAATGATTAAGTTGAAACTTTAGGGTCCTTGTTAAAAATATAAGTTAAGGGGCTAAAGTGTTAAAAATGGAAGTTGGGTGACTAAAGTATAAAAATAAGGCAAAATATCTTTATAACATGCTTCTTCTCTCCTTTCTCTGTGTTCATTTTTTCTCTGCAATTCTCTCGTACTTTCCTGGGAGAAAAGAGGCGTTGAGTAGGTCATTTCTACCCGAACAAAACATATTTCTGCGATACTTTTTCGGGAAATAGATAAAGGCGAGTCCAGGGTATAGGACACCTTGGCATGGGAGGACGTTAAAGTGGTAAGAGTTGGGATTTGTTTTGTAAAGTTTACATTACTTAGATGTATAACCTTTTTGGTAAAGTTTCCTTGACTTTATCATCTTGTAACACCTATATTTTGGATAATGTCGTTGTATGTACATTTGTATAAAAGTTTGTAAGGCTTCGGGCTAAATACTTTCGTTTGTGAAAGTTGTTTGAAAAGTTTGTTTGAAAGTTAGTGGAAGTCTTTGAACTTCAAGTGTGAATTTTGTTAAACTTTATGAAAGTATATTTCGAAAAATTTTCTAAAAGTGTTTTATAACGTCTTCCAATCGTGTCCCAAGCGTGGGGCCAAGTAGGACCACGGGTCAGGGGCGCGACATTAATGTCATCTATAACCGTCCATGTTTGAATTAGCATACAACCGAGACTATTTAGGAGTCTCAAATAAGTGAGTATCAAAACCATTTTTGAGACATGTTAGTAAATCAGATCCAAGAGATAAATAATAATGAACACAAATCAACACAGAATTTACGTGGTTCACCAATCTCTATTGGCTACCTCCACGGGCAAAGGGAAACAGATATTATTATGGCGGATAAACAATTACAAGAAGATAATCACACTAATCTATGTTTGCACGAACTTTGATCACAAAGTTCCTAGCTATGCAAATCCCTAGAACTAGAATTATTGATCTCTCTCTCTCTCTCTATGTCTTCGATCACACAAGAAACAAGTACTACTTTATGGCTAGTATTTATTGGGACTAGCGGGCGAAACCAATACTATGTCTTAAAAAATATTTTAACTATAGTTAATTAATATAGTAATCATCATTTTAACTAATACTATTAATAATAAAAATTAATCTATATGATTACTATTATTATAATAAATATTATAATCAATTAATACTATTGATAGTAATAGTTAATATATATTAATAGCAATAATTAATCTATATAATAATAATTATTATAATAAAATAATATTATTAATAGTAATAGTTAATTGATATAGTAACTATTATGATTAATATTAAAAATTAATAATCTAACTTATATAATTAACTAATACTAATAATAGTAATAGTTAATGTATGTAGCCTATTATAGTTAACCAATACTATTAATAGTAAAAAATAACTTATAAAGTAACTATTATGGTTAACTAATACTATTAATAGTAATAATTAAATTATATATAGTAGCTATTATAGTTAACTAATACTATTAATAGTAATATTTAACTTTTATTGTAACTAATATTGTTAACTAATACTATTAATAGTAATGGTTAACTTATACTATTAAAGCAAAACTGCACCAAAAATCACTCAACTATGACCAGTTTGGGTATTTGGTCACTAAACTAATTTCCTTTTGAAGCAACACATTCAACTTATTTATTTTTGCATCCATAGTCACTATCACTAACCCCGTTAGATTTTTGGCGTTAAATAGTCATGTGCACCGCATGTAACCAAATTTGAAGGGGTAATTTAGGTAATACAGTCTAAATAGTATAAAAGAAATTATAGGGTTTTTTTTCAATTTTATAAATTTGAAGGGGTAATTTGGAGAGAGTCGATTCTTAGAAGATTTTCGTCAGAATTTTTCCGGCGGCTGTTTCTCCTGCTCCGGAGATTATTTTCAGATCCCAACGGTCAGAATGTGAGCCTAAGTGATGCGAACATACCCCAAAAGTTTTAAGACGATCTAATGGTTAACGAAGCGGGAATTTCATTTTTTCTGGTCCGGGTTTTCATTTATAATGTTTATTTAGTTTGTAAAACCCTAGATCCACCATTAGTGCCTCCAACACCATCAAACCCAACTCCAATCCCCTCCTTCACCATAGCCGATCCTAGGAAAGATCTAGGCACCGGCCACAACAAGCAAATGGCGAAGAAATTTGACCAAAACAGTACAAATCGAAAGAAAAACAAAATTCGTCACCTCCCAAAATGGGACCAGAAAAAATGAAATTCCCGCTTCGTTAACCGTTGGATCGTCTTCAAGCTTTTGGGGTATGTTCGCATCACTTAGGCGCACATTCTGACCGTTGGGATCTGAAAAATAATCACCAGAGTGGGAGAAACAGCCGCCGGAAAAATTCTGGCGAAAATCTCCCAAGAATCGCCTCTCTCCAAATTACCCCTTCAAATTTATAAAATTGAAAAATAAACCCTATAATTTTTTTTAGACTATTTAGATTGTATTACCTAAATTACCCTTTCAAATTTGGTCGCATGCGGTGCACATGACTATTTAACGCCAAAAATCTAACGGGGTTAGTGATAGTGACTATGGATGCAAAAATAAATAAGTTGAATGTGTTGTTTCAAAAGGAAATTTGTTTAGTCACTAAATACCCAAACTGGTCATAGTTGAGTGATTTTTGGTGCAGTTTTGCCTACTATTAATAATAATAGTTAACTTATACTATTAATAGTAATAGTTAACTCATATAATTACTAATATGATTAACTAATAGTATTAGCTAAGAATGAGAATATCAAAAGTCATTACATTTTAGTCTGATGTTGATGTGGCTTCTCCAAATTCAAGCTTTTACTAAAACATGTACACATGTCAAACCCACAACTCTCCTCACCAACTTTAATATATATATATATATATATATATATATATATATATATATATATATATATATATATATATATAGATTTTAGAGACCGAATTCAGAAGATAAAAGGAGTCCTAAACCAAATCCCTAAATGACTTGATTTACTTTCTACGCAAGCCAGAACAGTACCAGAATTCGGAATTGCCGAAATTGCCTAGGTCCGCCCGGGTCTAGGACAAGATGCGCCCGGATCTTGCTCATGGTCCGGCCGGACCTCCCAAGGTACCCGACCGGATCTTCTCCTGTTGCTACTGCGTTGTTTCTTCTTCCTTCAAAATCATTCTTTTGTTCTAACAAGACATATATTACAGTGTCAGATATAAAAATAACATTTTAAAATAGAGACCATTTGATAACGGTGTCCCAAAATAGAGAGTATTATATAAATAGTATCTCAAAATAGGGATTATGAGGCATGCTGTCCTAAAAATGTTAAAATAGGAACTACTCACTCCATCTCATTTCAAATTACAAAATTTGCCATTTTAAATTTCCTATAAAAATTGCAAAATTCAAAAGTAAAAAATATTTTATATTTTTAATTAGTGGGTCAACTTGCCATATTCACTTCAGCTAAGCCCACAAATTATTCTCAATTCACGTTCGTTCTCCTATCCAACTATCTACACTCATAATACATTACTTTTTTCACATTTTTTTTTTAATTCTAGTGCAATGACGGTTTTATGCAATTTAAAATGAGACGGAGTGAGTATTAAATATTGCGGTCACAAACAAGTAGTCTATAAAAGACATTTTTCTAGTAATGATATGAGTTACATTTTAGCGGTCATCTGAGAATATTACGGTCACATTTACTTGCATCTTATATTATACTCCCTCTTCCTCTGACCCAAAAAGTTTGTCTCATTTGACTTTTTAGGGTCAACACAAATGAACTTTGTCCAAACATTGATGTCGATATAATTGATAAATCATTAAGTGATTTACGAAACAATTTTTATAATTTCATTGTGATAACAAGATTGACACAAATTTACTGATTGCGCAACGATAGACGGTTCAGCTATTACTTACCCTCAAAATGGAAATATCATTTGTGGGACAGAGTGATCTTTACCTTACTGAACTCCATTTATTGCCTGTTTCAAGAAGGCATATACTCAATACGTCCAAGCTTACTTGACACTTATTTCTATTTTGAATTGTCTCAGCTCACTTGACACTTCCCAAAATAGCATACTCCCTCCGTCTTTTTAGTTTGTTCACACTTTGACCAATGCACAAGTTTTAAGAAAAAATGTTTTATATTAGTAGTTGAGTGAGTGTTGTGAGTATGAAAAGTATGATGTGATATGTGAGTGGAGTTAGAATTGTGAGTGGGATAGTTGTTGTGAGTATGATAAGTGGGTCCCATTGAATAAAAAATAATATAAACTTTCCTCTTTCGGATTGTGAACAATCAAAATGGGACACCCAAAATGGCAAAAAGTGAACAGACTAAAAAGACGGAGGGGGTACTTTTTATAAATTTATATTCACTCTACCCCACCACTCATTTTCTCTATTTATTTTCCACCACTCAATTTATTCAACTAATAATACTATTTACCCACTCATTCTCTCTCTTCATTTTCTACCACACATTTTCCTTATTTTATTTATTCTCCTTAATTATTGTGCCCACCTCATGGGTATCAAGTGAGGTGGGACGGAGGGAGTATACTTATCAAGACCTAGCTTCCATTTTCATTCACGATTTTTCTAATTTGTGCTCTAAAGGCACATGTTAAGTGATTTAAATATGCAAATCAATGTATTTATTAAACTTACTTTAACTCATTCATTTCCGTAACTATAGCGATATATTTTGTATGTAAGTAAACTTACATATTTATGGAAGCATATAAATGTGGAGAATTACTTATTTAAATCGCTGAACATGTACTCTTAGGGCACATGTTAGAAAAACCAATTCATAAATTTACTTTCTAGTTTCCATTTCCATTTCAAATCCTGAAACCAAATCAATGTCTCACAATCCCGTAAAATTAATTTTGATTGAGCAATTTAAAGAACAAAAGTGTGATCATATCACAAAAATCTTCAGCGTAACAAAAAAAAAAAAAAAAAATGGAGTAAAATTAAAATTAGAATTTTGAGCGGGGCAATTAAATTGTAAGACAATCTAATAAAGTCTAATAATAATCTAGCCGCACAAAGTTGAAACCAATAGATGAGATGCAAGTGGATGAATTACATGTTATACTATACTAACAGAATATTTCTCGTCTTATACTCCCCTGATCCAAAATAACTGTCACTTTTGGTCAATCGGATGTAGCTTTGACCAATAATTTAAATAAGAAAATAATGCTAATAAAAATCTAAAATTTGTCATTGTATTATAATTAATAATACTTTTAATAACATTTTTTAGATTTTTATTAGGATCATTATTTTTGGTTTAAATTTATTAGTCAAACTTACATCCGTTTGACCAAAAGTGCCAGTTATTTTGGACCAGAGGGAGTAACATTTTGCACCAATTTATTTTTTTAAATATCTAATACCTCCGTCCCACCCGAATTAGGATTTTTGGGTTGGGCATGGGGATTAAGGAAAAGAGGTGGTCTCCCATGAGAACAAGGGGATCCGTCTCATGCATGAGACGGGTCGCCCCATGACCCATGGGCCGAACCCGCCACGTGGCAACCCACCATTGGCCGATTTTATTTATTTATTTATTTATTTATTTTTTTTTTTTTTTTCCGGCTTTTCAGTGGTTTAGCAAAAAATAATAGTTACCATCTCTTAAAGTAACATTGTTCATAAGTAAACGTAATACTTGTTTTAAAAAAACAAAAGCTCGTTTTTACCCATTTGAAAAAGTAATAACTTATGTATATGAATGTAATAGTAAGTTTATACAAGTAAATGTAACACTTTGATTGACGAAATTGTAACAGATTTCTATAGATAATGTAATACTTTTACATGTATCATGATAAATTTGACCACATTGTAACTTATTGTTTAAAAACATATAGATATCTATACATATGTATTACAATTATGTACAAATACTATTACATATAAATAACACGTTTGTTACATTTTAGTTATAATAAGTATTACTTTTGGCAAACGAAGAAAACATAGGAAAAACACTATTACTTTAAGAGATGGTAACTATTACTTTTCACAAACCGAAAAAAAACCAAAAATAAAAAATATAAAAATTTTAAAAAACGCAAAAAAAAAATAAAAAAAAATCGGCCAATGCGGGGCTGCCACGTGGCAGGGTCCCCCCATGAGTCCTGGAGCAGGGTTGTGGGTCGGGTAATGGGTCAAAAAAATGACCCGTCTCACCCATGAGACGGGTTGGAGTGTTCTCACCCAAGTTTTTGTCTAAGGAAAAAGTGTTAGTGGAGTAGGTGTTGTGAGTATGAAAATTGTTGTGAGTGTGAATGTGGGTCCCATTAAATAAAACACTTCCATTTTTGGGTTGTCCTAATTCGAATGGGACACCCAAAATGGAAATTTGTCCTAATTCGAGTGGGACGGAGGGAGTAATTGATAAGTCTCAGTTTTTTTTTTCCTTTTAAATATACAGTTTTAAGCTCATCCAACGGTCAAACAACCACGAAACTTCGGGATCCACGCAATGGCCGGTGCACCTGTTACCCATCCTTGAAAGTGGTCTCTCCATTTGTGGTCCATAACTCCATTTGTTGCATGAACATGCATGGAAGCATATATGTATATATACATATATACATATACTAATATGTATAAGAGAGACCAATATTAATGCATATTCATGCATCTTACACAATTGCTAAACTTTCATCTCTTTTCTCCTTATACAAATCATATAAATTTATGTATTCACATTTCCATTCCATATCCACAAAGAATCCAAAATGTCTCGAATAGTAGCCATGGATTCTCCGGTCAGCTACTGTAACAGCCCAACTCTTAGCGAGCTTCTCAAGACCGCCGGCTCTTTGGATGAAACCGTCCTACAAATGACTGACCCTCGGTCACCATCTCACTTTCCCCTCCTACTTTCCTTCACAAACCTCACTTACAGCGTCAATCTTAGCCCCAAAATATCGTTCACTGCCGGAAAAAGCTCAAAAGTCCTTATCAGTGACATCTCGGGCGAAGCCCGGGACGGAGAAATATTCGCAATACTCGGAGGCAGTGGTTCCGGAAAGTCAACGCTGATAGACGCGTTAGCTGACCGGATGGTCAAAGGAAGTTTGAAGGGTAAGGTGATGGTCAACCGGGAGAGGTTGGATTCGGAGGTTTTCAAGTCTATTACCACTTATGTAATGCAAGATGATGTGTTGTTTCCCATGTTGACGGTCAGGGAGACGCTGACTTATGCTGCTCAGTTCCGGCTTCCTGGAACTGTCTCTGAGTCTCGCAAGAGACTCAGAGTTGAAGCCCTAATTGATCAGTTAGGGCTTCATAGAGCAGCTGATACTATAATCGGTGATGTGAGCCACAGAGGTGTCTCGGGTGGAGAACGCCGCCGTGTCTCCATTGGGGTCGATATTATACACGAACCCATGATTTTGTTACTCGACGAGCCCACTTCTGGGCTCGATTCGACTTGTGCATACAAGGTGATGAAAGTGCTGAAGAAGGTGGCGGAAAGTGGGAGCATAGTTGTAACATCGGTACACCAACCGAGTTCACGGATAGTTGGCTTGCTTGACCGCATCTTGCTCTTATCATTCGGGCGAGTTGCGTATTATGGATCTCCAGTTGAGTTGCCACTGTTTCTTGATGACTTGGGTTATCGGGTTCCTGAAAAGGATAGCCCGATCGAGTTCGCCCTTGATCTTATTAGCGAACTCGAAGCTTCCCCGGGTGGAGGTGACAATTTGGTTGAGCACATTAAGCATTGGTCTCAAGACCATTCCGATAAAATGTTTCCAAATTGCTTGTCATTACATGACACCATGCGTGCCAGGGGAAGGTCAGCCTCTGGCGCGACAACATTTCCAAATCCTTTCTGGACCGAAATGTGGATCCTAATGAAAAGATCCACCAAGAATTTATTTAGAATGCCGGGTCTACTAGGCATTCGCTTTGCAGCCGTAATTGTCACGAGCTTCATCTTAGGGACAATCTTTTGGCACCTCGAAAGATCCCCGAGAGGCATACAAGAAAGGGTAGGGTTTTTCTCATTCGGCATGTCAACAATGTTCTACTCGTGCGCTGACGTCTTGCCTACATTGCTTCAAGAGCGGTTCATTTTCTTGAGAGAGACAGCTTACAACGCGTATCGTCGTTCCTCATACGTGCTCTCAAACACAGTCATGAACGTGCCTCCATTGATTTTCCTCTCTATACCTTTCACCGTGATTACATTTTGGGGGGTTGGCCTAGAAGGCGGAGTCTCGGGTTTCGCCTTCTACTACCTAGTAGTCTTATCTTCACTTTGGTGCGGGAATTCATTCGTAACATGCCTTTCTGGACTCGTGCCCAACGCAATGATAGCCTACACGGTAGGGATTGCAATGGTAGCGTACTATCTAGTCATGAGCGGATTCTTTATAACTCGCGACCGAATCCCATCTTTTTGGATTTGGTTTCATTATTTATCCTTGATCAAGTACCCGTACGAAGCAGCCATGCATAACGAATTTGACAACCCGTCGAGGTGCTTTATTACGGGTTCGCAGATTTTTGATAGCTCGCCGTTAAGTGCAGCGCCGGATGTCATGAAAGAGAAGGTGTTGGAATGCATGGGGAGCACAATGGGGGTTGAACATAAGTCGTACGACTTGTATGGCTACGGGTGCGGAAATATTGGGGCTTCAAGCTGTGACACAGTTGAACAAATGGCAATGCCTTTGGGTCACTTTTGGTTGGGGGGTTTTCTTCAGAATTGTCTATTATTTTGCATTGTTAATTGGAAGCAAGAACAAGAGGAGGTAATTAAGGTGGTCAATTACTTTGGAGTTTCGTTTGACTTTAGAGTGGATTACATGTTTTTTCTAAAGGTTATTGTATTTTGTTAAAAAAAAAAAAAAAAAAGCAGTAATATCTTATCTTATACTCCCTCCGTCTCACTGAAAGTGATAGTTTTTTCATTTTTCATTCGTCCCATCATAAATCATAAATAAGACTGCACAAAATGGTATATTTAATTTTCATACTCACAACCTCTCCTTCTCTATTAATATTTTACTCCCTCCGTCTTAAAATAATGGCTACTTATTTTCATTTTAGGGTCTTATACTAATGGCTACTTACCTAAAATGTTCAATTTTTTTCTCCCCTACTTATTTACTTACGTAATCACTCACAACAACTGTCCACCATTTTACTTTCTCTCTCCGACGGTACCAACAAGTTAAGTCTCGGTGGGACGGAAGGATATGTGTCTCTCTCTTTTCATTAATGTAAACTTGACTTTATAATCTTTTTGTGAAAATGGTTGGAAGTTGGAACGCTTTAAATATAAAGGAGTTTTTAGTCAAAATTATGAAAGGATGATTGAGCAATGGAAAAGGAGAAAGATTAATCTTTTGCTGTAAATAAACCTCATTTGTTTCCGAGGAACATTTGTGTGAGACGGTCTCACACGGTGAGACGGATCTTGTTGAGAGAGGAAATGGGTTTACCCATCCCCACCCATAAGGGGCAAACCATTTACTCTCTCATAAAGATCCGTCTCACATGTGAAACCGTCTCACACAAGTTTTTGTCTTTGTTTCCATAAATAAATGAACGGCTTTCAATTTTTGGAGGTTCACTTTCGGCAGGCGTTTGCCTAGTCCAGTGTTTTGCCCTAATGGCTAATGGTACCAGATTAGCAAGTTGCCTGTGTTGACTCATTTGTGTGTAAAAAAGTAGTACGAGTAGTATTATTCCCAAGGTTTTCCTATTTTCTTTTTTATACATTTTCATAGTCCTATTCTCAAAACGGTAAATAAATATTATAAAAAATTATTTTAATAATAAATAATTTTGAAAAAACTAACATTGATTTTTTTATTTTTTTAATTGCTTGCATACACTACAAGAAAAACCTAAAACAGAGACATTTAATAATGCCATATTTATCTACTTTAGTGGCAATATTGGGTTAGTGGCATTACATAATTAATGTAATCTATAGTGGTGTCACGGTAGACCTAAATGCCACTATCCATATGTTGGTGTCATTTATATAAATGACAGTGTGTTTAATTAGTGTCACTGATTTAAATGTCACCAGACCAAATTAATGTCATTAACTAAGTACCACTATGTCAAATTACTGTCATTAAACTAAATGTCACTGTGTCAAAATAGTGTCATTGAACTAAATGCCTCTATGTTATATTAGTATCATTAATTTAAATGTCACTTTATAAAATTAGCCTCATTGTTTGAATGTCACTAGCTTAATATTTAGCATCAATGACGGGTCTAATGTCCTATGACATTTCCGAATGTCACTTACAAATTGTAATAGATTTAATATTCTAAATATGCCACTTTCTATGTTGTTTATGTTGGAATATAAATTACGCAACAAGTAGATTAAACAAACAATCAACGGGGCAATCATGCATTCAAACAGTGTAATCGCAGTACAACCAACAATTAAAGTAACACGCAACAAAGCATACTATAACAACACGAAAATTAAAGAACAAGTTAGAAACTTATCGGGGTTGATCGAGTCGCCTTAGGAAGACTTCCCTAAGAGAAATTATTGCCTCCTACTCGTGCGATTTCGGATACAGACAAATTCCTCCGAAGATAAAACGATCTCAGAATTTGAGTCAAGAACGATGCACACAGACTCAAATCTAACTGCGGCTCTATCTCATTCACCTGAGTCTCTCGTGATTTCACCATGGATTAAGGATTCAACATCAAGTATATGAATCGACTGTAAAGACAAGCAAACAGAAAACAGAGCTCGGAATAGGAGAGAACAACACATGAGACTAACGACACAGTGAGTGTACCAAGTACTGCTTACTGCGCTGTCAACCAACGGTATATCCTTTTCCTCTTTCTGCCTTTCATCTTATACGGACCAGTATTTGATTCCTTAATTGTTTTGTCCACTTACATTGGATTAGAACTCTTAATCCTAGTTAAACTAGGTTAACCCATTTATCCTTCCTTTGTACTGAGTATATAAAGTGGACATAGACTTGTACTAGTATGGAAACTCTTGAAACTTAGCACATGACCAACAACTTTCGGTCAACCATGGGCTATGTATAAGCTCTTGACTTAGTTATATTAATTATCCAAGTCAAACTTAACTCCTTAAAGTCCATCCCAATTAAAGGACTATTTACTTTAGTTAAGTTACAAGTAATTATTAAACTATCTTAAACTCTTAAACATACAAATAAACTTATTTAATCATAAAGATAATTATAATAAATATATACTTCCATTAAATTAGATTATATAATCTAAAATAACATATCAAAGTATAGATTATCCTAATTATCTTTAATAAGTAAGTTTATCACGTATACGTCTTTGAGCTATGGATTTCTACCATTAAATGGCTTTAATCCCAGTTTAATATTACAACTTTAACCCATATCAAAGACATAAGTTTCCAACAATCCCCCACAAATCCATAGTGAAAAGACGAGTAAAGACTATCCATGTCATGCTTTCAGTAGAACGGTACCTCCCGGTGATGGATCGGTATACACATGTATTATCTCTACATTTTCGTACTAATTTCATAGGCTTTTGGTTGTAATCTAGTTTAGATTGGATGTATTTTGGTCTTTTATGGTTTATGGAACTTTGTTGGATTTGTAATGTTTTAAGACACTTTGTAGTGTATTTTGTGTGGTTGCAAAGTCCGTGGGTTGTAATTTGTCGAAGACTGAATATTGTTCGAGTCAGAGTCAAAGGTCAACCGTGGTCAAGCGAGTCAAAGAGGTGAAGAAAAGAAGAAAAATGAAGGAAGTCCATTCCAAGAGAGTGGGCGGTCGCCCACTCTGACCCTGGCGGTAGCCCACTAAGGCGATTTTGAGATGTTCCAAACTGATTGAAGGGGCGGTCGCCCATAACCCTTCTGGGCGGTCGCCCACTTCTACGCACTGATTTTCGGGATTCCTCTCCAAAGCGGGTTTTAACCCAATTTTCCCTATTTTTGGCCCGAGTTTTCTCTATGTATAAATATTAGACTGTAGCCTTTAGTTTTTTTATGCTTTTGTTTTAGGTTTTATTCAAGTTTCAAGTTGTAAACAAGATTTGGGAGATTATTCATCATCAAGCGTTTATCCAGGTTTATGATTTTTAATTATATGCTTGTGTTTATTGCTATGTCGATGAGTAGATAATTTCTTTGTTCATGGATTGGGAGTAATAACTATCAAATCTCTATGCTAAATTGGGCTTAATTAAATATTAATCTTGTTCTTGTTCATAAGAATATAGCTTAATTAATTTAAAGATTTCATTAATATGACTTGATATTCTTGATCTTTAAATTATCTTGGTTTAGATTGTTTCACTAGCGTGAATAATTTATATATTGAATCATATTCTTGTGATTAGATTTAATTGAGGACCTCGCGGAAATCAAAAGAATTTAAGATCAAGTGTTCTTAAGAACTTAATAAATTATTTGTGTGTGTTGTTGACTTAGCGGAATTCATCACATAGAGATAATAATAGGGTTGTAATTCGGTGACCAGACCGTCCCAAATCTTAAATAAGTGAACGATTTCTTGAACAAGTTTAATAATCTCTTTAATAAAATAGCATAGAGAGGAGATAGTTGTGAACCCCAATCTGTGAATCTTCGTAGTCTTGAATTAAATCTTTGTTTGCTTAGTGATCTTTAATTTAGTAATTTATTTTCATTGCTTAGTAGTTAATTTAGTTTAATCAAAATCAATCAAAACCCCCCCTTGGTTCGTTTACACTAATTAAATAAACTTATTTGTCCAACAAGTCTCTGTGGGATCGACCCTCGCTTTCGCGCGTTACTACTACGGTAACTAGTGCGCTTGCTAGGTATTTATTACTTGGAATTTTATCCATCAAGTTTTTGGCGCCGCTGCCGGGGACTTGTTTTGATTTACAAGTTAATTTAGTCGGTGTATGTTTGGTAGGCGTTCATTGAACCCCGAGTTGGTTCCTTTGGACGATAATATCGATAGACTTGACAGGGGCATTCCCCCTATTTCTGAGTCTGAGTCTGAAGCTTCTGTCACCGAGACAGAGGTATTTTTAAGTGATTTTGAAACTTCTTCCACCGGGGGAGAAGAAATTGAAGTTGTAATGGCTAATCCCTTAATTAAAGAATATGCTAGGCCTAAGGTTGACACATCGGTGTCATGTATTGTCCTGACTGAGGCCGCTAAATCTTATGAGGCGAAGGGGCATTATTTCAGTCAGTTGCCCAAGTTTCAGGGTCTTCCCGCTGAAGACTCTTTGAACTTCTTGAGAGAGTACATGATGATTATATCAGGATTCCCTGTAAAAGAGGGGGTTACTGATGAACAATTAAGACTTAAGTATTTTCCTTTCTCTCTTTAAGGGGCAGCTAAAACTTGGCTTATGTTACTTCCTGCTAGGAGTATCACTACATGGGATGGGTTGCATGATGCATTATTAAAGAAATTTTTTCCGCATGCTACTTTGGCCACCTTTAGACAGAAAATCATAGGGTTTACTCAAGAGGTAGGTGAGCCATTTCATGAGGCTTGGGATAGGTTCAAAATGTTGCAAGTGCAGTGCCCCCATCATGCTTTTCCTGAGGCCCTTTTACATCAAACATTTTATGGTGGGTTAACTGCAGCAGACCAAGCTATGGTCGACAACGCAGCAGGCGGCTTTCTAGGAGCCAAAACTGTTGACCAAACCCAAGAATTATTTGAGATGTTGGGGGCCAATTCGCAAGAAAAAGGCTCTAGAGGGAAACCTAAGGGAGTGCATGAGTTGAGTGGTATGGATGAGTTCACTAGGCAGGTGTCTTTGTTAAACCAAAACATGGCTAAAATGAATTCTAATATGTCTTCCTCAAGTGCTAATGTGGTATCTGATTTCTGTGCTAATTGTGGATCTAACACTCATGCTACTAATGGTTGTCCAGTTGTTGCACAGTTTGATTCTGAACAGGTAAATGCGATGCAAGGGTATCCCCCAAGGCAAAATCAAGGTGGTATGTATTCTAATACGTATAATCCAGATTGGAAAAACCACCCAAATTTTTCTTGGAGGGGCAACCCAGGAATTCAGTACCAGCAGCAGAAACCTCTCTATCCTCCTCCCCCACAAGGGAATCCAGAACAGCAGCCTAAGCAATCACTGGAGGATATGATGAGGTCCATGATGCAATAGCAGCAACAAATGAAGTTAATGATGGAGCAGCGTGAGAAGCAGCAGGACGCGGTCAACAAAAAGCTGGAAACCCAAATTGGTCAACTAGCTGTGGGTCAGCAAGGGCATAAACCCGGAACCTTCCCTAGTCAAGGGGAGCAAGCCAAGGCCATTATGACTCTGAGAAATGGCAAACAGGTAAGTAATGAGGTATGTCCTAACTCTCCTTCTGAAACTGCTGAACCACCTGTTGTTGAGAATGTTGTTGATAAGAGTACTAATGGCATGGGGGAAATTCCTGTTACTGATTCTTCCACCCCCAAGCCATATGTACCTCCTGTACCGTTTCCTGGTAGATTCATGAGAAACAAGCTGGATAAGCAAATGTCTGATTTATATGACATGTTTTCTAAAGTGAACATCAATCTTCCTTTGTTAAATGTCATTAAAAATATCCCAGCTTATGCAAAGTTTTTCAAAGAACTTAACTCCAGGAAACCCAAGTATGGGAATGATGAGAAATTGGTTATGGGTGAAAGTGCCAGTGCTGTGGTACAACAGAACCTCCCACCTAAATTGAAAGACCCCGGAAGTTTTAATATTTCTATATCTATGGGGGATTCTAAAAAGGTGAAGGCAATGTAAGATCTCGGTGCTAGCATTAATTTGTTACCTCATCATTTGTATCTTGAGTTGGGTTTACCTGAGCTAAAACCCACCACAATGACCTTGCAATTGGCCGACCGTTCAATCAAGAGGCCATTGGGAATTGTGGAGGATGTTTTGGTGCAGGTAGCCAATTTGATTATCCCTGTGGATTTTGTTGTGCTTGAGACGGTGAATGGTGTTGGGAATAGTCAGGATTCTCCCATATTGCTTGGGCGTCCATTTATGGCTACTACTAACACCATCATTAATGTGGGTGATGGGACTCTATCTATGTGTGTGACTAATGAGAAAATAGAAATATCTGTGTTTGATGTCATGCAAAGTCCCATAGATGATGAGTCTTGTAACTGTGTGGATATTATTGAGGATTGTGTGAGTGAAGTTCTGTGGCATGAGAGAGACTGTGAGGAGTTAGAGTCTTTGTTGTCAACTGGCGGTGAGAAACTTAGGGATAATGCGGATGTTCAACTGATGGCTGTGGAAAAGGCCGACGAACACCATCCTAGTGATGGCCCGTTTCACCCCCTAGGCCACTTCAATGAGAAGTCGGTGCCTTCTATTGTAACCCCTCCAGCTCTTGAGCTGAAAGCCCTTCCCTCCAATTTAAAGTATGTTTTTCTTGGGGAGGGAGAGACTTTGCCCGTGATAATTGCCTCAGATTTGACCCTAGAACAAGAGGCCAAGTTGATCAAAGTGCTTCATGAGCACAAGCAGGCCATAGGGTGGACCTTAGCAGATATTAAGGGTATAAGCCCCTCCATGTGCATGCACAAAATTAATCTCATAGATGGTGCTAAACCGTCTAGAGAGAGACAGAGGAGGTTAAATCCTCACATGGAGGAGGCGGTTAGGAAAGAGGTCTTAAAATTGTTGGATGCAGGCATTATCTATGCCGTTGCTGATAGTGAGTGGGTGAGCCCGGTTCAAGTCGTTCCTAAGAAATCGGGCTACACGGTCACCACTAATGAAAAAGGAGAAGAAGTGCCAAAAAGGGAAGTGACTGGTCTGAGAATGTGCATAGATTTGCGCAAACTGAATGCTGCAACCAAGAAAGATCACTTCCCTTTGCCCTTTATTGATCAGATTCTTGAGAGGTTAGCGGGACATGAGTATTATTGTTTCTTGGATGGTTTTTCGGGGTATAACCAAATCCCCATTGCACCAGAGGACCAAGCCAAGACCACTTTTACTTGTCCTTTTGGCACATTCGCATTTAGAAGGATGCCCTTTGGGCTTTGTAATGCACCTGCGACCTTTCAAAGGTGTATGACCTCTATCTTCTCTGATTTGATTGAGCGATGTGTCGAAGTCTTCATGGATGAGTTCTCGATATTTGGTGACAGTTTTGATGGGTGCCTAGAGAATTTGACAATGGTATTAAATCGTTGTTGTGAGACAAATTTGACCCTTAGTTGGGAAAAATGTCATTTTCTTGTAAGGCATGGCATTGTGTTAGGATACTTGGTGTCAAACAAGGGGATTGAGGTAGACAAGGCTAAAATCGATGTGATTTCAAAATTGCCTCCCCCTGTGTCGGTTAACGGTGTGCGAAGTTTTCTAGGCCATACAGGTTTTTATAGGAGTTTCATAAAAGACTTTTCAAAAATCTGTAAGCCTTTATGTAACCTGCTAGCTAAGGACACTGAGTTCATCTTTGACCAAGAGTGTTTAGAGGCCTTCAATCTGCTGAAGGAGAAGTTGACATGTGCCCCCATTCTATCCAGCCCCAATTGGTCTCTACCATTTGAGATCATGTGTGATGCATCAGATTTTGCGATTGGGGCTGTCTTGGGGCAAAGAGTGGATAAATTGCCTCATGTGATTCATTATGCAAGTAGAACTTTAAATGATGCACAACTGAATTATACTACCACAGAAAAAGAATTTTAAGCAGTTGTGTTTGCTCTGAAAAAGTTTCGTTCTTACTTGCTTGGGTCTAAGGTGATTATCTACTCTGATCATGCTGCACTTAAATATTTGCTAAATAAAAAGGATGCTAAACCTAGACTTCTTAGGTGGATGCTCCTACTGCAGGAATTTGACATTGAAATAAAAGACAAAAAGGGGACCGAAAATGTGGTGGCGGATCACTTGTCTAGGCTAGAGAACTTTACATTTACTAATGTGATAGATGGTGCGATTCCGGTTAACGAAAATTTTTCGGATGAGCAACTATTTGCTTTACATGTTCATGAGCCTTGGTATGCGGATCTTGTGAATTTCATTGTTTCTAATATTATGCCACCTAACTTCACTTACGATCAAAAACGAAAGTTTAGATCGGATGTGAAGCACTACATTTGGGATGACCCTTATCTGTGGAAAGTTTGCCCGGACAAGATAATCAGGAGATGCATTCCGGAGCATGAGCAAGCTAGCGTGTTGAGATTTTGCCACGAACTCCAATGTGGGGGTCACTTTAGTGGGCAAAAGACCGCTAGAAAAGTATTGCAAGCGGGTCTATATTGGCCCACTTTATTTAAAGATGCTCATAATTTTTGTGTGAGGTGTGATAGATGCCAAAGGACCGGCAACATAGGAAAGAGAGATGAAATGCCCTTACAACATAATTTAATTGTTGATATTTTTGATGTGTGGGGTATTGATTTTATGGGTCCTTTTCCCCCTTCCCAAGGCTACTTGTACATTCTTGTTGCTGTAGATTATGTGTCTAAATGGGTGGAAGCAATTCCTACCCGGACTAATGATGCTAATATTGTTTGCAAGTTTGTGCGTGAAAATATCTTTAGCAGGTATGGAGTGCTGCGCGTCATTATAAGTGACCAAGGGACGCACTTCACAAACAGAATGTTCAATCAAGTGCTAAAAAGATATGTGGTGGGTCACAAGTTGGCTACGGCTTATCACCCTCAAACATCGGGCCAAGTGGAGGTGAGTAATCGCCAAATTAAGGCGGTGCTTGAGAAAACGGTGCGTCCAAATCGTAAGGACTGGGCTGACAAATTGTGTGATGCACTGTGGGCTTATCGGACTGCATACAAAACCCCCATTGGAATGAGCCCGTACCGGATTGTGTATGGAAAAGAGTGTCATCTGCCAGTGGAACTAGAGCACAAAGCATATTGGGCAACCAAGCAGCTAAACATGGATTTGACTTTAGCAGGGGAGAAAAGATTGCTTGACTTGGATGAGCTTGCAGAAATGAGGCAGGATAGTTATGAGAGTGCAAAGTTATACAAAGAGAGGACAAAAAGATATCATGATAAAAACCTTAAACCCAAGTTTCTCAAACCGGGTATGAAAGTCCTCGTTAACTCTCGCCTCAATCTTTTTTCCGAAAAACTGCGTTCACGGTGGACGGGTCCTTATGAATTGGTTCGAGTGTTTCCCCATGGAGCTGTAGAGCTTAAAGATTTGAAAGATGGGACAACATTTAGGCCTCGTCTGGTATCCCGTTCCATTCTCAAATGGAATTCGAAACGGGGCTTTTAGTCCAGTTAAGCGTATCACTACTGCGTTCCGGCTTCGCAACGTTCTTGAACGGAAGCACCGTTTCGAATGCTATAAAAGGTAGCGTTTACTTGAACGGTACCTGTGGAATGGAGCATACAATTGATGTGGACCAAAATAACCATTTAATTTCAGGAAAGAATGAGCTTCAGATGTGAATTTTTTGGATCTTGGAAAGAACATGATGAAGAAGAATTAAGGGCCTTGATTTTCAGATCCGTGATTGTTGAAGGTGGGTTACAGGAGTGTTTATATTAAGAGAACAGTAGTTTGAGGGAGGAAAAATTGAAAGATGGGTTAATGAATATAAAGAAAAAAATTGAGATCATACACTGGAAATGGAAGAAATGAAGGAAGAAGATGATACTGATAGAAAGGGGTGGGGGAGGGCCGGAGGGGTCGGTGGGCATGGGAAAGAGCTACTGGTAAATAGAGAGAGAGGGAAGGAGATGAGAAGACAAGTACAGGGGAAATTCGGGATTTTCTTTTGTTTATTCATCTTTATCATTATCACAATTCACAAAGGTTCAGTAAAACTGAATAGTCAAATGTAATTATTTTACTGCAGGCCATTTCTTTTATTAAACATTAGTGTTTTTTTTTCTTGCTTGAATAATACTACCTCCGTCCCACACCAATGGGCACGTTTGGTCAAACCTACTTGAACTTACTTTGACTAACATTTTATGCTAAATAATTTATCTCCATAAAAATTTAAAAATAGTTTTGATAATGTTTCTATTACTAAAAGTTCAAGTTGGTTTGAGCAAAAGTGCCCATTGGTATGGGCCAAAGGGATTATATGTGTATAGCGTCAATTTTTTTTAACAACACTTGTGTTCTATCGCAATGTGGGTAAAAATGTCAATATAAATAAACATTTAAATATCAAATTAGCGTTTTAAGATGATGCACCAAACACATTCACAGAAAAAATATTCCGTTTCAGAAAGCTCCGTTTCAAAATGTGCTATGTTTGCAGAACTCTCCGTTTGTAAAACTGTGTACCAGACGAACCCTTAAAGTGAATGGACACCGAGTGAAGCCTTATTATGAGGGGCTGTCTATTTTGGAAGACATCAATGAAATTGATGTAATTGATTTGACGGACCCGGAGGGAGCCACTTAATATTTATGTGGCATTATGTCGAGCCAAAGACTTAAAACAAAGGCGTTTGTTGGGAGGCAACCCAACCAGGTATCATTTTTATTGCTTTATGTTTTTCCTTTCAGTTTATCATCATTTTTGAATTGGGAGTGTGTTGTTCTTCAATGCCATGAGGACATAGCACGTTCTAAGTTTGGGGGGGGGGGTGGTATTCATAAAAAAAAAAAAATTATTATTGCTTTCGTGTCTTTTATTTCCGGGTCGGTTCGAACTACGGTGACCTGAGCCCCTTATTGTCCTAGGGGGAACGTAGGCAACGAAAGTGCGGTCAGAAAATTTGTCTGTGTCATCCTTTTTGGATCTCTCCGAGTTTGTGGGTTTATAGGGGAGTGTAAATAGTGTCACCCTCCAAAAAGATTTTTATTCTTTGAGTCATTTTTATTTTTTATTTTTCATAATGGATATTACGCTTGTGATGTTTGTGGTGATGTGAAGCAATGGAGTGCGAGGTGGCTTAAAAAAAAAAAAAAAATCTATAGGAAAGTGGGCGCTCGCCCACTATGGTTATGGGCGGTCGCCCAGGAAGGTGTAAACGGAGGAGTGCAAACTGATTGAATGGGTGGTCGCCCACCAAGACTTTGGGCGGTCGCCCACTAAGCGAACTGGGCGGACAAATTCCGGATTTGGTCAGAATTTGGACCCTTCCCCTTCATTCTTCAAACCCTAACCCTCCACCCTCTTTCTCTCTCTACAAAAACCGGGCCCTTCCTCCTTCTCTCTACAAATTCTCCCATAAATCACCACCTTCTTCTCCCTTAATCACCAAAATTGTCATACCCATCCCTCCTCCTCCATTAATCTCAAAGAATTCAACCCAAAAACGCCATTAAATCTCAAGAATTGGAAGAATTGTTGAAGTTGTCAAGAACACAGAAAAGGGTGAAATTGGGCAACTTGGAGCGAGAATTGAAGGTGCTTCTAGAAGGGAAAAGTGATCGTGTGAGCAAGTTCTTTCTTCCGGTCATCTTCTCTTACTCCGGTGAATTTTCCGGCGAATTTCCGGCGAGTCTCCGGCGAGCACGTAAGAATCCTTTTTTTCGCTTAATTCTCTGTGGCTGTTGGGTAGTCTTGTATTGTGTTATGGCTAGAGGTCATGCTCCCCCTAGAGAAGTAGCTCCCCAACCAAACTTTGATCGAACCCGTTTTGTGGGTGAGAAGGCCGAAATTTGGTATAACCGTTGGTCCCATAAACATTTTAATGTTGAAAGGGAGTTCAAAAAGAAGGATTTGGGACTTAATGAGTTGTTTACCCGGTATAAGTGGAATAGACTTGCGGCTCACCCGGCAGAGAATGGGGTAGAGGAATATGTTAAAGAATTTTATGCAAATGCCGCTGAGAAGGGGAATGATGCAACGTCCCATGTGCGAGGGACTGACATTGGCTATTTGGGCACGGACATTAATGCGTACTATGGGATGTCTAATCCGGTCCAACCCGAGGATTGTGCGTATGTCAGAATGGTGAGGCAAATCCAAGGGGATTATAGGCATAGGCTGGATGTTCTGGTCCCAACGTTTGGGGTGCTTGACTTGACAAACAAGAGGAGTGGGCAAATATTGTTCACCCGAGACTTAGAGCCCAGGTTGAGATACTTGCACAGGTTCATTTGCGAGATGATTCTCCCCACCACACATTTCAATGAAGTTCATTGAAGACGGGCGGTGCTTTATGCACTGTGTGTTGACAGGAGCTAAAATAAATATGGGGCATATTATCCGTGCTGAAATTTATCACACAATCCAGAACATGAGCAGCTCTAATTTTAATTTCCCGCTGCTCATTACTGGATTGATTGGGAAGGCAAGAGCAGATTTGTTGCAAGTCCCAAGGGATCTCTTTCTGGGTCCAGCGGTTGATGCTAAATTCCTCACGAGGGGCAGTGCACATGGGGGTGCGAGCACATCCCAAGGGCCACAACCGATGAATGATGAGCCAGTTGGTGATGAAGAAGAGTAAGGTGCTGGGGGTGATCCGTTTGAGAAGGAGATTGGGGGAGATGTCCCACATTGAATATACGCATTATCTATCGGGACGGATTCATGCAGTGGATAGGCGGGTCCAGGATATGGATCAGAGGATGCAATTGTGGGAGTATAACAGGAGCTGTTGGGAGGACAGGATCGAGGATAGATTACAGAGTCAGGAGAATGCCCAGCAGGAGTTTTTCAGAGATGTGCTTCAGAGGTTGCCACCACCGCGACCGTTTGACCCATATGTCCCACCACCTAACATGCAGTGGCAAGGGTCTTCATGGGGAGGACAACAAGCGGCACAGCCACCGCAATGGCCTGGGAGTAGTTCGAGCGGTCAAGGGCAGGGCAGCAGTTCCAGTGGTGCTTGGGACCACTTCTTTCCGCCACCTCAGTAGTGTTTGGAGGTATCCCTTCCCCACCGACTCTTTATTGTTTATGCATTGTGGACATTGTATGGTTTTAAGTGTGGGGGTGTGGGGTATTATTATTTGTTGTTGTTGCTGTTATATCACCGTTACTTGTTTTTAGTTATAAAAAAAAAAAAATTAAAAAAGAAAAGAGAGGCTAGGTGAAAACCCGAAAGGGCGCCTAGGCAAATGGAGAGAAATAGAGTGAGTTATTGTTTTTACTTGGCATGGCGTCCTAAGGGAGGTTCGGAGAATTGGGTAGGATTTCTGTTTGGTGTAGGAGGTTTGGTTAGAGGCGAATAGGATAGAAAATCCTCATATTTCTTGTTGGAGTCATAAGGGGGCGTTGGAGATTTTTATGAGGTAAATCATTGCTAAGGATTATCCTAGCTTTGATTTCTTTTTGAGGGAGAATGTAGTGAAAGATAATCGTGGGGGAAACATAGGTCATTTTAGTTCCCCCTATCTTTTTGAGTGGGCCCTAGTTGGATATGCGTATTACTTTCTTATTATTGGAGTGCTATCAATTAGGGCCGTTTGTTATTGATTATTTGTTGTTTTGGGGAGTTATAAGGAGCGGAGTCCTTTACACTCCGGTTGATTTTCTTTATGTTGTTTTGGCTTTGTTTGATGGGAGTTGTAGAGGAGATAGGGGTCATTTTCCTCCATGCTACGCTAATAGACCGGAGATTAGATGTGGGGTTAGGAATATTACTCTGGGACGAGTAATGGTCTAAGCGTGGGGGAATTTGATGGATCGGTATACACATGTATTATCTCTACATTTTCGTACTAATTTCATAGGCTTTTGGTTGTAATCTAGTTTAGATTGGATGTATTTTGGTCTTTTATGGTTTATGGAACTTTGTTGGATTTGTAATGTTTTAAGACACTTTGTAGTGTATTTTGTGTGGTTGCAAAGTCCGTGGGTTGTAATTTGTCGAAGACTGAATATTGTTCGAGTCAGAGTCAAAGGTCAACCGTGGTCAAGCGAGTCAAAGAGGTGAAGAAAAGAAGAAAAATGAAGAAAGTCCATTCCAGGAGAGTGGGCGGTCGCCCACTCTGACCCGGGTGGTCACCCACTAAGGCGATTTTGAGATGTTCCAAACTGATTGAATGGGCAGTCGCCCACTTCTACGCACTGATTTTCGGGATTCCTCTCCAAAGCGGGGTTTAACCCAATTTTCCCTATTTTTGGCCCGAGTTTTCTCTATGTATAAATATTAGACTGCAGCCTTTAGTTTTTTTATGCTTTTGTTTTAGGTTTTATTCAAGTTTCAAGTTGTAAACAAGATTTGGGAGATTATTCATCATCAAGCGTTTATCCAGGTTTATGATTTTTAATTATATGCTTGTGTTTATTGCTATGTCGATGAGTAGCTAATTTCTTTGTTCATGGATTGGGAGTAATAACTATCAAATCTCTATGCTAAATTGGGCTTAATTAAATATTAATCTTGTTCTTGTTCATAAGAATAGAGCTTAATTAATTTAAAGATTTTATTAATATGACTTGATATTCTTGATCTTTAAATTATCTTGGTTTAGATTGTTTCACTAGCGTGAATAATTTATATATTGAATCATATT
This sequence comes from Campanula takesimana, assembly GCA_026119855.1. Taxonomy (NCBI): domain Eukaryota; kingdom Viridiplantae; phylum Streptophyta; class Magnoliopsida; order Asterales; family Campanulaceae; genus Campanula; species Campanula takesimana. The sequence continues at coordinate 767,169 of JAOWBW010000036.1, read as the reverse complement.
CTTGTGATTATATTTAATTGAGGACCTCGCGGAAATCAAAAAAATTTAAGATCAAGTGTTCTTAAGAACTTAATAAATTATTTGTGTGTGTTGTTGACTTAGCGGAATTCATCACATAGAGATAATAATAGGGTTGTAATTCGGTGACCAGACCGTCCCAACTCTTAAATAAGTGAATGATTTCTTGAACAAGTTTAATAATCTCTTTAATAAAATAGCATAGAGAGGAGATAGTTGTGAACCCCAATCTGTGAATCTTCGTAGTCTTGAATTAAATCTTTGTTTGCTTAGTGATCTTTAATTTAGTAATTTATTTTCATTGCTTAGTAGTTAATTTAGTTTAATCAAAATCAATCAAACCCCCCCCCTTGGTTCGTTTACACTAATTAAATAAACTTATTTGGCCAACAAGTCTCTGTAGGATCGACCCTCGCTTTCGCGCATTACTACTACGGTAACTAGTGCGCTTGCTAGGTATTTATTACTTGGAATTTTATCCATCACCCGGCTTGAACCACTACCTAAGTTAGTCAACACAAACCCCCAGGATCAGATGAACGGGTGTCTTGAATCTGATGCCTTTGGATGTAGAGGTCTTTGATGGTAACAACACGACAAAGGTTCTGATAGGTCCTCCATCATAAATTTGACGCATAATAGGCCATACGTCCCGATCCTCAATCATGAGTGCTTTTAAGGAATAACCCATTTCCTCTAGTTGCGGCCAACAACAACACTCACTTAGCTGGGCCTCTCCAAAGATGTACTGCTAGCATCTTGTCTAAAAGACTTGATCCCATTCAAAGTTCTAAAAACTTTTACTAAACTTGCAGTAATGAGCACCTTCCAGTTTAATCAGGGGACAGACTCAGACATAAAATATGTCAATCTGTTTTGGTGCTCCGATCCACCCCACAGCTTGTTATTACCACATTGAACCTTCTTTGTGGGATCTCCACTCAGATAGGTTGGGTTGCTACTGCGTTTGAATCAGTCGGGGTTCAGTCCCTTCCCCAACCTGGATTTATGAACAAGAACTAATTCAAGTTCTTTTGGTTAAAAGGTTAGTTGTGTTATCATTGGTACCATCATAATCAAGACCTACCTTTATATAGACACAAGATCCTTTATAGATTTTAATCTAAGTTGGATGTGTCACAAATATTGTCTTATTATTTAAGTACTTATAATCTTTAGACATACTGTCAAAAGTTACTAACAGTAGATATAGTTGATCATGGCTAAATACAGACATTTTTATCAATTAATCCATTCAACTTTATCATACTCACACGTACTTATAATAAGTCGCTCAACACAATGAGCCTTAGTACAATATATTGTTTAACATACCTCCAAACGACGGGCCCATCGACTAAGGTAGCTAAAAACAAATATATTCATTAATGATTGCAAGAACCATTAATCATTCCTGCTTTATATTGAGATTAACTCAATATGTAGCACAAGAGAAACGATTCCCTTCAAGTATTTAAAATACTTAATTAAGAGCTCCACCAAGAACTCTAGTTGGTCAACTAGTGTCTACATAATTTAGTACAAATAGAGACGTCTCTCTAAATAACTAAATCTCTAAGACACATCAAATAACCAGTATCTGAGAATATTACAGTTTAGCAAATTCACATCCTTATAGAAAGTTAATAAAAGGAACAAATTATCTTTTTAACGATTCTAATTTTCTCAAGAATACATTTAGTATAATTAATTTAAGAAAATGTAGCACCTCAAATGATCGGTTTGAAGCCGAGAATCTCGTTAAAAATTTCATCCTTATATTTCAAACTTACTATTCAAGACTGACATGCGCCCATTAATTTATCTCGATAAATTTCAACTAAATGAATACAAACCAAATTTACAGCACAGACAAATACGTTTATTAATAATTATTTTGCAGCAGACCAACTTTTCAAAATCCATGCATACTAAGCATACAATGAAATAAATAAATTATTTCATCCCATGTATAAGGGTTTGTCAAAGTGTATTAAACGACTTAAACAAATTAGAAAATCACAACATTTCACTATGGATTACAAAATCACTTGACTGATCCGTATATATTTACTTATTTTCCATATACAATGAAATAAGATAGCATCCATGTAATGGATTTTTAAATCATATACTCAGTCAAATATTAAATTGTAGAAAATAGTGACTTAAGAAAATAGATATAATCTATTTCTTACTATTGCTAAAACCCTTTCACAACCAAACTAGTCTTAAACTTTTTCATGGTTACTTTAAAATCTTAATTAATCATGAAGACTCGCATCAATTCATTCATAGGCAATTAGGAGTGAGCTAAAATAGTTTCATTACTCATATAGAGACAATGTAAATTATCTAGCTCTTAAAACATCCTTAAACATTAAAGATCACACTTGATAGTAACTTTTAAAGTAATAAAGTTACTTTTCACTATCCTTAGCAATCTTAAGTTTCATGTTTCTCCTAAACTCATCTAACTTTCAAAGTTAGAATTACATGAATTTACCCCCACATTTGTTGTCCTTTTCCACACGATTAGTATAAGGATTAAATCTATATATATATATATATATTAAAGTTGGCCAAAAGAGCTATGGTATTGACATGTGGACAAACAATGGAGAAAACTTGCATTTGGAGAAGCCACATCAACAACATACTAATAAATAAGTGACTTTTCATTTTCTTTTCATTAGCTAATACTATTAGCTAATAATAATAGTTACTAAAAAGGGTAACTATAATAGTTAACTATTATAGTAACTATTACTATTATTAGTAATAGTTAACTATAATTGTTAACCATTATAGTTAACTATTACTCTTATTAGTAATAGTTACTATTATAGTTAACTATATTAGTTAACTATTACTATTAATAGTATTAGTTAACTATAATAGTTACTATTATAGTTAACTATATTAGTTAAATATTACTATTAATAGTATTAGTTACTACTATATTAGTTAACTATTACTATTAATAGTATTAGTTAACTATAAGGATTAAATGTAGGAATGAAGTCTAAATCACTTCTAATTATATGGGATAGACATCTTTATAGAACATAGCAATGAGAAAAATTCACATGTTAGATTATGTGCCAAAGATTTCACAACAGAAGATCTTAAACACGTTGGCATCACATATCTTAAAAGATTACATGAATAGTAGTATTTCTTACAATTTTAGCTTTTAGCCTTTTAATATGAAGTACGTACTTTTGAAAGATACCCCCACATTCTAAAAGATATTTAAGCTAAAATACCACCTTATCAAAGCTTGAATTTGGAGAAGCCACATCAATATCATACTAAAATGTAATGAATTTTGATATTCTCATTCTTAGCTAATACTATTAGTTAATCATATTAGTAATTATATGAGTTAACTATTACTATTAATAGTATAAGTTAACTATTATTATTAATAGTAGGCAAAACTGCACCAAAAATCACTCAACTATGACCAGTTTGGGTATTTAGTGACTAAACAAATTTCCTTTTGAAACAACACATTCAACTTATTTATTTTTGCATCCATAGTCACTATCACTAACCCCGTTAGATTTTTGGCGTTAAATAGTCATGTGCACCGCATGCGACCAAATTTGAAGGGGTAATTTAGGTAATACAGTCTAAATAGTCTAAAAGAAATTATAGGGTTTATTTTTCAATTTTATAAATTTGAAGGGGTAATTTGGAGAGAGGCGATTCTTGGCAGATTTTCGCCAGAATTTTTCCGGCGGCTGTTTCTCCCACTCCGGTGATTATTTTTCAGATCCCAACGGTCAGAATGTGCGCCTAAGTGATGCGAACATACCCCAAAAGCTTGAAGACGATCCAACGGTTAACGAAGCGGGAATTTCATTTTTTCTGGTCCGATTTTGGGAGATGACGAATTTTGTTTTTCTTTCGATTTGTATTGTTTTGGTCGAATTTCTTGGCCATTTGATTGGTGTGGCCGGCGCCTAGATCTTTCCTAGGATCGGCTATGGTGAAGGAGGGGATTGGAGTTGGGTTTGATGGTGTTGGAGGCACTAATGGTGGATCTAGGGTTTTACAAACTAAATAAACATTATAAATGAAAACCCGGATCAGAAAAAATGAAATTCCCGCTTCGTTAACCGTTGGATCGTCTTCAAACTTTTGGGGTATGTTCGCATCACTTAGGCGCACATTCTGACTGTTGGGATCTGAAAAATATTCACCGGAGCAGGAGAAACAGCCGCTGGAAAAATTCTGACGAAAATCTCCCAAGAATCGACTCTCTCCAAATTACCCCTTCAAATTTATAAAATTGAAAAAAAACCCTATAATTTCTTTTAAACTATTTAGACTGTGTTACCTAAATTACCCCTTCAAATTTGGTCACATGCGGTGCACATGACTATTTAATGCCAAAAATCTAACGGGGTTAGTGATAGTGACTATGGATGCAAAAATAAATAAGTTGAATGTGTTGCTTCAAAAGGAAATTAGTTTAGTGACTAAATACCCAAACTGGTCATAGTTGAGTGATTTTTGGTGCAGTTTTGCCTTAATAGTATAAGTTAACCATTACTATTAATAGTATTAGTTAACAATATTAGTTACAATAAAAGTTAAATATTACTATTAATAGTATTAGTTAACTATAATAGCTACTATATATAATTTAATTATTACTATTAATAGTATTAGTTAACCATAATAGTTACTTTATAAGTTATTTTTTACTATTAATAGTATTGGTTAACTATAATAGGCTACATACATTAACTATTACTATTATTAGTATTAGTTAATTATATAAGTTAGATTATTAATTTTTAATATTAATCATAATAGTTACTATATCAATTAACTATTACTATTAATAATATTATTTTATTATAATAATTATTATTATATAGATTAATTATTGCTATTAATATATATTAACTATTACTATCAATAGTATTAATTGATTATAATATTTATTATAATAATAGTAATCATATAGATTAATTTTTATTATTAATAGTATTAGTTAAAATGATGATTACTATATTAATTAACTATAGTTAAAATATTTTTTAAGACATAGTATTGGTTTCGCCCGCTAGTCCCAATAAATACTAGCCATAAAGTAGTACTTGTTTCTTGTGTGATCGAAGACATAGAGAGAGAGAGAGAGATCAATAATTCTAGTTCTAGGGATTTGCATAGCTAGGAACTTTGTGATCAAAGTTCGTGCAAACATAGATTAGTGTGATTATCTTCTTGTAATTGTTTATCCGCCATAATAATATCTGTTTCCCTTTGCCCGTGGAGGTAGCCAATAGAGATTGGTGAACCACGTAAATTCTGTGTTGATTTGTGTTCATTATTATTTATCTCTTGGATCTGATTTACTAACATGTCTCAAAAATGGTTTTGATACTCACTTATTTGAGACTCCTAAATAGTCTCGGTTGTATGCTAATTCAAACATGGACGGTTATAGATGACATTAATGTCGCTCCCCTGACCCGTGGTCCTACTTGGCCCCACGCTTGGGACACGATTGGAAGACGTTATAAAACACTTTTAGAAAAAATTTCGAAATATACTTTCATAAAGTTTAACAAAATTCACACTTGAAGTTCAAAGACTTCCACTAACTTTCAAACAAACTTTTCAAACAACTTTCAGAAACGAAAGTATTTAGCCTGAAGCCTTACAAACTTTTATACAAATGTACATACACCGACATTATCCAAAATATAGGTGTTACAAGATGATAAAGTCAAGGAAACTCTACCCAAAAGGTTATACATCTAAGTAATGTAAACTTTACAAAACAAATCCCAACTCTTACCACTTTAACGTCCTCCCATGCCAAGGTGTCCTATACCCTGGACTCGCCTTTATCTATTTCCCGAAAAAGTATCGCAGAAATATGTTTTGTTCGGGTAGAAATGACCTACTCAACGCCCCTTTTCTCCCAGGAAAGTACGAGAGAATTGCAGAGAAAAAATGAACACAGAGAAAGGAGAGAAGAAGCATGTTATAAAGATATTTTGCCTCATTTTTATACTTTAGTCACCCAACTTCCATTTTTAACACTTTAGCCCCTTAACTTATATTTTTAACAAGGACCCTAAAGTTTCAACTTAATCATTTAACTCCTTTAACCATTATTACTACTAACTAAGTAAATAGCACATTTAATCAAGTAAGATGTGCAAGTCATAAATATGATGCAACACATAAAATGCACACATAATGTCAAATTAAAATCCCCAAAAATATAAAATAAATAGGTACGGGTTTTGGGGTCGTTACAATTAAAATGTACTTAATGAGACCACTTCCTATCTCAGTTACTATGTTTTTAGCATTGTATCATTAAACGATATCATTCATATTGCTTTAGAGTCCAACTATATTATTATAAAGTAACGAACTAATGTATAGTCTGACTGCAGATACTCCAAATCAGGTTAGTGTTGATGAAATAGACGTGAAAACACAGCTAACAACAACAATACAGTCTTTATTCCAAATTGAACCACACAACTCATGGGGGGAAAAAAAAAATTTGTACACGGACGGATACATCCACTTGCTATAGCGCATCAATGAGATGACTTGCAATGATTCTAACATTAATCTTTTTGAAAGAACTTATATAGATACTCAAAAACTATAGTTCCTCTATTATCTTTACTAAGACCATTTTTCTTTTTCGTTTTTATCAGAAAATTCTCTTCTTTTTTTTTAAAAGATATAATGAAATGTCAAAATTTTACATGCAAGTTAGTTAATTAATCGATATAATTTATCCATACCCTTAAATTACTTTGCTACTAATTGACAATGTACTTAAAATCCGAATAGTGAAAATTAGAAAAATCAAGAATATCAATGCATGCTGAATTAAATTCTATACCCTTTATTTGGGTGGAAGTTGAGTAGCTGATTGTGAACTTTTCTATGTTGACCACTTGGAAATAGGCTCATTTGATGGAGAAAGAAAATTAATATAAAGATAACTTACTAAAAGGGGAATTTCATTTAGATATATGAATTTAGTTGCATAATATAAATTTATAATTGTAAGAGAAAAAGAACAAACTGATAAATTAATTAAAAGTAGAAGCATTCTATCATTGTGTAGACAGTAGACCTAAAGTGCACTAAAAATATAGTTATTGAGACAGTCATTTATTTTTCATATATAATTTTTAATATTATTCATGTTTGAACATAGGACAACAGACACGGAAATATGGATCTCATTAAGTGTCACAAAGACTTTAGAGAAACAATAACAGTCTCTAACATAAATATAACATGTTAAAATAGCGACCATTTAAAAAATATTCTCTCAAAATAAAAATCATTAGAGAATGATTTAGTGATTTAACATTCACTTTGCTTCAACTTGAAAATGAAGTAAATTATATTGCTTTTTTCGTAGAAAAACTTTTTAAATTTCAAAACTTTTAAATTTTTAACTGGGGGGGGGGGGATGAAGTAGAAATATGTATTGAACTAGTTTAAACCCGTGCGATGCACAGTATTTTTTAAATTTATTGTTAAAAATATCTTTAAAAATGAGAAACATATTTTTAAATTAAATTTTATTATAATTGTTGGAGAGGAGGAGAGGAAAGAAATTAGGATTGGTAGAAAAAATAAAAGGGGAGAGTTGGGTTTAAAATGTACTTAATATGGGGTATTAATGCTAATATGCTGATGTCAGCATTTGGTTTTGGAGGGAAAATATCTCATGTAGGGCTGCCACATGTCATTGCTGACATCAACGGCTTCTACTTTAGTATATAGTTATAGTGCTCGTTTGTTTTCACTTAATTACAGTGGCTTATGGCTTTTGGCTTAAAATAAGTAATAATTGTAGTGTTTGTTTTCACTTAAAAGCCAAAAGCCAATAAGTAAAGTACAACTTATCTATTGCATAAATAAGTAAAAGCCAAAAAGCCCCAAAAATGTTGCTTTTTTCTCATATATGGAAACACATTTATATTCACTCTTAACAAAAAGTTTACATCCCAAAACTACCCACCCTTTCCATATATTATTATGGCAGTTTTAAAATTTCTATATATGAGATTGTATTAACTATATCAAAAATCTCACAAGGAATTAATTTTTTATTTTTTTTTAATAAATGCTCGCTAATTAAAAGTTTAGTCTACTTTTTTGGCATGTATTGTGAAGAATATTATGTTGATTTAATTAATTTATTTAATTTTTTTTCTTTTAAAGATTATTCATTTTTATATTTTATTTCTATGTTAAAGACACATTGTGGGATATAAAAAAAGGTCATGAAATTTTAATAAAAATCAATTATTTTGGAACAGAGGTTTTATTTAAGTTTTCTTTTCTTTTTTTTTTCAAGATTGTTGTATTTTGAATCTGTAAATGAAAATTTCTATAATTTTGAAATATAATGTCCTTATTTTAACTTGTCTTATGTTTTAGTAGGTGTATGTATTCTTTCATTAAAGAATATTATGAATATATTTTACTGGAAACAAAAAATGGAAAATAAATTAACATTCGATTTGAATGAAATTTTACGACTATATTATATTTTTTGAAAAATAATTTACACGCTTTAATCATTTTGTCGATCGACATGCGTATGGGTTTAGTAGGGGCATTTCGGTATTCTTATCACAATTCAGTAATTTTTTAGCTTTTTTAACAAACAGATACAATTAACTTATAATCACCATAAGTTACTTCAAAACAGCCAAAACAAACAGTATTCAGTTTATCAGCTACAAGTCAATCAGCTATCAGCCATAAGCAATCAGCTATATGTTATTAGCAATCAGCTGCAACAAACGGGCCTATAGATAGATAGATAAAAGGGGAGAGTTGGGTTTAAAATGTACTTAATGTGGGGTATTAATGCTAATATGCTGATGTCAGCATTTGGTTTTGGAGGGAAAATATCTCATGTAGAGTTGCCACATGTCATTGCTGACATCAGCTGCTTCTACTTTAATATATAGTTATATATAGATTATAGATAGATAGATTCATTCACATGAATTAAGAGATTACAAAGATATAAATTTCATCTCATACATAAAAAATAGAGATACATAAAAATTATTTAAAAGCACAAGCAACCCTATTTGAATTAACTAATAATTAAGTTTAACATATAATATTATATTCTTCAAAAAAAAAACATATACTATTATTTATTAATTGAAACATCATACTAATAGAATATTTTAATTTCAACCATTTAAACTAATACAGTATATTCTCGAGCAACTCTCCTCTGCGGCCGCCGCACAGCGTGCGACGGCGCCAGGAGCCGAGCCGCCACATTTTTTTTTATTTTTTTTTTTGCTTTTTTTTTTTGTTTCAATCCCAATTTTTTTTCCTCCCAACAAAAGTAACACTTCTTATAACGAAATGTAAAACTTTTTTTTTTCCAAAAATGTACCACAATTTTGCTTCAATAAATTAAAGATTGACAACTAAATTGGTGTAACACTTTCTATAAAGGAATGTAACACTCATTTTTTTCAAATGTAACACTTTTTTTCACCTAAAATTGACATATGATTGACAACTAAAACTAATGTTACATTTTATAAAAAAATGAATGTAACATTTTTTTTTCTCAATTATATCAGTTTATATTCTTAAATGTAACATTTTATATGAAATGTAACAATACTAGTATCCAAAAGCCCGTGCCAATGGCACGGGTCTGTGCAAAAACAATGACGGTACAAAATGATGATAATATGAAAATGGGTTATAGACATGATAATAATACAATGAGTGACATTATAGACACGATGACAGTGTGAAGTATGTCTAAAATCATGTAATCTACCTTATAATTCCAACCTATAACTCCTACCAAATAGAAGAACAATGTCAGTTTCTCCCCCGTGACCATTAGCACGGTGACAGTATGCAATTGGTCAGTCCTATAATAGTGCACGACGTACTATTGGGAGATTTGAGAGAGAAGATTGATTGTGTTAAATCATTTACACCACCACCACAAACACAAACACAAACACAAACACGCATGGAAATATTTACACCTTAAAAGTACAAACAAACAGGGTAAATTTTATTAATATCACCAAAAATTTAAATATCCCAATTACATTTTACTAAGAAATAGTCTAAGAGCTCAGAACAAAAAATAAAAATGACAAAAAAGTACCTCAAAAAAGACCCTGAAACTAAAAACATGCCCCATGCCCCTCCCCAACAAAAAAAAAACACCTACTTTACTTACTCTATCCTTTTACCAAAGAAAATTCATAATGAAAAACAATTCAGAGTGCAAATAGAAGGACCATTTATATGTCTAATCATGCAAATAAACCAAAGGGAAGACGAAGATCTTGGTCATTTCACTGTAAGTGCAACGTGATTGCTTATGACATGATAGCGTGAACTAATTGAAATATAGACTTCAATAGTATCCATTAGATTAACTAATTCTCTCTAGGCTTACTGCGTCAATCAAAAACTTTTGAAAGATGCAAATATTGTGAAAATGATACCAAGACAGGAGGCTAGGAGCACTGAATCCAGCAATGCAATATATATAAATGGTAGACCTTCTCTAGAATCCACTTCAAAAGCAAAAGTGGCATTTTTACTTACCACACACTATTACTACGTAATGTATTTCCCTTTTTATTTAATTCCATGTATTTAACCCCGTTATTGCTCGAACTTTTGCTGCATCTACGTTGTTGAGCCACTAAAGATGATCACGACAAATGGTAACATAACATGAAGCCACAGCAGTAGAACCATGGTGTCACTATCACCTTCTTCCATATATAAGCATTTGGGTTTCACCAGTAGGAAGCGCTTATATCATCAATTAATTGAAGTAGCAAACATAAAGAAAAATAGATACATATACTCCCTCCGTTTCAAAATAAATATCCAAATTTTCTCTTAATCAAAAGCAATTCGGACATTCAGTTTATATTCTTAAATGTAACATTTTATATGAAATGTAACAATATTTTATTGAGAAAGTAACAATTGGAATGCAAACCCATTTTTTTTGTTGTAAAAAACTGATGTTACATTTAACAGTTTTCGTGTTACATTTTGAAGATGAATTTGTTACTTTTATCAGAACAGAGTGTTACATCATAGCTGAAGGAGCAGCTCAAACTTTTTATGTGTAAAAAATTATATTTTTTTAAAAAAAAAATCAAACCATATCATGACCTATGTAGTTTTATTCGTCTCGTTGAGACGAACACAACGGTATTTTAAAATTTTTTTCTGAGTTATAAATCTAAAGATATAGCATTTTAAAATTATTGGAGGTTTTTTTTTTTTTTTTAAGGACACGTGTCACGACGGGAGAGGGGGTAGGAGCCGGGCGGGGCGGGTCGGCCTATGGGCCAAGCCCACCACACGCCATACACCGGATGTATCCAAGAATTTGTCTATATTATGATATGATCAAATATTTGTACTTTCATTGGCCCTGAACCCTGGTTGGAAGGTGGTGTAATTGTCCTACTATTAATAGTGTCGGGGCCACCGTGGAATTTCAATTCATGTCAGCAAAGTAAATTGCCATTTAGGGTACGAGATGGTGTGGCAAAGATAAAGATTCATTATTATTATTACTAGTAGATCTATTCCGTTAATATTTTTGTATTTTTATTTTTTGATGTTTTTAATTGATAAATTAACATAATAATTATATTTGAAAAAATATGTATATTTTAAATTAATCAAAACATTTTCATAGCTTTGGGTGTACATAGTTGTAATAAATATGTTTTTTAACTAATTTAAAAGTACATTTAAGTTTGTTGTGTGAATATTTCAAAAAACTTAATGGTATTAATAGTAATAGTCAACATATCTATTAACTATTATGATTAAATAATATAATTAATAGTAATAGTTAATATATATCGTAACAATTATGATTAAATAATACTATTAATAATAATAATTAACTTATATAGTAACTATTATAGTTAACAATTATATTTAATTATTATAATTAATTAATATTATTAATAGTATTAGTTAGTTATAATAGTTAAATAGTATTCCCTCCGTTCCGGAGTAAGAGTCCTACCTCCCATTTGCACGGAGATTAAGAAATGATGGAAGTAAAGTAAGTGTTGTGAGTGTAAAAGTAAATTAGGAGAGGGAATGATTTGGAGGGAATAATAAGTTGATTGGTTTTGTGAGTATAAAATAAAGTAGGAGAGAGAATGAGTGAGATGAATAGTAAAGATTCTTTGCCATTTTAGGAAAGAGACTCTTATTCTGGGACGTACCAAAATAGAAAGTATGACTCTTACTCTGTGACGTGGGAAGTAATAGTTAACTACAATAGTTAACTATTATAGTTACCTAATAGTTAACTATTATAGTAACTATTACTATTATAAGTATTAGTTACTATAGTAGTTAACTATAATAGTTACCTAATATAGTAACTATTACTATTATAAGTATTAGTTAATATAGTAGTTAACTATAATAGTTACCCTATATAGTAACTAATACTATTAGCTAATACTATTAGCTAAGAAAAATAATTTGAAAAGTCTCTTATTTATAAAAAGCTTATTTTTTAATATAGTTTCACTTTTAAAATAGTGAATTTAAGCCTTAAAATAGTGAGTTCACGCCTTAAAACAACTAAAAATAAAATAGTGAGTTTAGGTCTTAAAAATGTGAGTCGAGTTTAAACCTTAAATCACTTGGTCAGTAGATTTAAGAATATGATTTTTTATAACTTATAAAGGGAACTAGTTTCCTCCAAAATTTCCTTCTTTTTTTTTCTACGTGTCTTGAATTAGAGACAAGAAATAGGATTCAACACTAGGCCTTATAAATTGTGAGTATAAAAGTAAAGTAGGAAAGAGAATGAGTGAGAAAGATAGTAAAGATTATTTGCTATTTTAGGAATTGGACATATAAACTGGGACGGAGTAAAAAGAAAAAGTGGATGTAGTATATAATTTGAGACGGAATTAGTATTAATTTTTATATTAAATTAATATATTATACAGTATTATTTTAACCAGAGATTTTTATTTAAGTGTAATCGAAAAAAAAAAATCTTATTGATCATGTTTGTACATGAGTGCGATGAAAATTTGATTTTATTGTTCATTTTCTATAACGATTTAGAAGGTGAAAAGAAAACTTTTAACAGTGCTCAAAAATAAGCTGGTGGGGCATGGAAGGGCCGGAAGTTAAGCAATGTCATAATAAAGACATTGGAATTTGGAAATAATCTCTATATTATAATACAGCTCAAAAGAAACCGTCAATTGATGAGAGACAACAAGCGGCCAGGATTTCTTCAGAACCGCTCAATCCAGCGGCTGTTATTGACCTATTTCTTCTCCTGTTTCCTTCTCTCTCCAGCGAGTGGTTTGGATTTAACGTCGACAACATCATCCTACGGCCTTGATGGTGCGGTTACCATTTTCAACCCAGCGGTTTGTTTTGGATGAATGGAATGTTTAACGAAGGAGAAGGAAGCGACGATGATGATGCCGAATTTTTGTACTAGGAAAACAGAGCTCTCTTTGACATCAGGTATTTCGTGATTTTTCATTTCAAAAGATTTTTCTTTTATTTTCAGTTTTCCCCAATTGTTGATTGATTTTCTCTACTGCTTAGGGTTTATCTCATTTCATAGGTTGTCGATTTCAATTGAGCCACCACTTCGATTTTGAGAGGGTAGGAAACCCTTGCTAAATTTCCTTTTCGGCCAAACATGTACTTTCAAAATTGAGTTTTAAATTGCATTAAAAGATGAAGCTTTGGCTGCAATAGATGTAATGTGGGCATTTGAGCTATCCTTCTAAATCCAACCCTGACACTGTCATCCATTCATGGTATAATTGTATCTAGAGGCTATAGGATTATAGACACGGTCATAGGCAAGTGTTCGAGTCTAAACTGCGCAATTACATTTACCTTCTAACACTTAAGCGAAACTCTTTGCTCTGCTGTTGTCAGGCTAAAAAAGACTATGGATGTATCCTGACAATAATAATATTCAATGCTATTAGAATATTGAAAGATAGAGAAAGAAACCTTAGGCTTTTCCATGTCCTGTAATTTAAAACAACCATACTAAATAATCAACTTTTTGTTTTCTTGAATGTCCATTTTCTGGAAAATGTTGCTCCAACATGATTGTCATTTTTCCAAATAATTTTGTGCCCGAAGGATATTTATATATATTCACTACTAAATTTTCTCATACGTAGAGTGTCTCTAGAAAAATAATGACATTCATTTGGGACGAGGGAGTAGTAACTCTTAATTACATAGACTCTTCTCCCAGGAGATGTGGAGCAGTCATCAAAGTAGTTGATGTTTTTGTTAATTCATATGGGTTTTGTATTGTTAGTCATAAAAGAGATAAATATACAACTTAAAGAACAAAGTAGCTGATTTTTTTGTTCATTTATATGGGTTGTGTGTTGTTAGTTGTTAAAAAAAATGGTTTGTTTTAATTTTGTTTTGGTGGGTACATGCAGGTTCAAACTGAATTGTCATGCCTTTTATGAATTTGATTGATTTCTGAACTCAATTGATTATGTCTCTGGATATAACCTTGAAATTGGACAAAGTAAAGTTATTGGAGTGAATAATTTTATCTAATTTGTTATAAGTGTGAGTCTGATGTCCTGTTATGTTTTCTTTGAAGATGATGCTCTTTTACAGCTGTTACTATTTGCATATGTACTACAATTTGTGTTGTTGGTGAATGGTGGAGCTAAGATTCTAATTGAAGGGGATGGAAAGCCTCTATCCCAAAATGAATGACTTCTATAAAAAAATATGTACCTAAATGATTTCTACCTTTTTTTTTCAAATTTCATCGAGTACGTGCAAAACTAATATTTTTAAAGTTGATAACAAGGAGATTAATGTTTTTTTTATTTATTAAAAGTCAACTATTTATTGTGTCCCTTAAATAAAAAAAATGTTAATCATTTTGGGACAGAGAGAATACATGATATAGTTATTTTAAAATGTTCATGAGTTACAAAAGTTTATGCACAGTAGAGTAAAATTAATGGATCTTCTATTGGGTTGGAGGGGGA
Source organism: Campanula takesimana (assembly GCA_026119855.1). Lineage (NCBI taxonomy): Eukaryota > Viridiplantae > Streptophyta > Magnoliopsida > Asterales > Campanulaceae > Campanula > Campanula takesimana. Next base: position 752,059 of record JAOWBW010000036.1, on the reverse strand, counting down.
GGGGCCGAGGTGGTTAATTTGTGTCTGATTGTCTTCAACTCTGGGAAATTTCATGATTTGGGGTGGTTTCTTAAATTACCCCTACTCATTAAGGAAATGATGGGGATTCCAGGGACAATGGACAATCAGATTTACTCGGGTTGCAATAACAGAGGGATGTATGTTTAAATTGGTACTAATCAGCAACAAGCATTGGCATCTTCGTGTAGTACTACTACATGGAATAGCATTATGAGATTTAAGATGATTGATGGCAGAGTCAATTCAGAGTGTGTATAGGAAAATGGTTTTAAGGAAGACATATTACATACTTTTATATTGTATGTACCGTCACCTAGATGTACTGTTACCGTGCCACGGGCACGGGCACGACGACTGGTCTATAATACAAAAGGGAATGCTTTTAACTGCCAATTGAAAATAGACAAACAAGGGTTAGGATTTACCCATAACTGCTCCAATCCAACGACTCCCACTTCCTCTTAATTTATCTAATTTCTTTTCAATGGCTCACGTTAATTCTAGGAAAACATCGTACGGCCCTAGATCGACGGTTTCCATTCCTTCACCGATCTCCTCTTCCTCAAACGTAGAGGTATCCCAAACCCATATCCAACCCTCTACTCCCTCTCTCATATTCTGCCGCCGAACATTCGTTACCACCATCGCCTCTGCTGCTTCTTCCTCTTTTTGTTTCACTCCTCTGTTTTGAGGGTTTTGATTGACGGTGGACAGTCGGTCACCTCCGACCTCGCCTCCCTTCTGACCAGGTTTCAAGTGATAAGACGCTATTGTGAAACAGTTTTTCCAAGCGGTTCTTTTTCTGTTAAGACGCTATTGTGAACCAATTGTAATGATGGTTTCTGGAGCTCAAATCATGTGATGGTTCAACTTTATTACCCATTTATTACCCATTCGGTTACAATTGTTGTTTGAGTTTTATCGCAGAACCTTTTGAAGATGCAGCAGTGGTGGGTTTTCTTCTTTTTTATTTTTTCTTTTGTGGGTTTTCTTCTTTTTTATTTTTTCTTTTGTGGCTTTGGTGTTCGTGGGTGGTGATTCCAGTCATCCAGATGATCTTATTAATAATCTTTCCGTCCCAAAATGATAGTCCCGTTTGACTTTTCAAGCATTTTAAGTTTCAGAAATTCGATGATTTTGAAGTCTTAATTTTGAAAATAAGACTTTTTTTTTTGGTGGGGGGGGGAGGACAAACAAAATGAAGAAATGATATTATCATTTTGGGATGGAGGGATTATCTATAATGGAGATCAAAGGTGGGGGGAAGGTTACATTATTTTTTCTGATATAATACTCTGTTTGTTTTGTAGTTTTATGTTAATAAGAGTTCTTACTAATCTTGCCTAAGTCTCCCATAATGTTATTCTGGCCTGATTGGAATCTTTTTTTTTTTTTTTTTTTTTTTGATGATGCTTTCTTATTCTGCAATGTTAGTGATGAATAGTTTCTTTTCTGTTTCTCTTTCGATCATGATTTGTTATTTTGTAATTGATATTTGTTTGGTTTTTCCTTTTTCCTGATGAGGTGGTCTCCCATGAGAACAAGGGGATCCGTCTCATGCATGAGACGGGTCGACCCATGACCCATGGGGTATGACCCGCCATGTGGCAGCCTCCCAGAGGTCCTTTTTTTTTTTTTTTTTTTTGAGTTTTTATATTATTTTTTCGGCTTTTCAGCCGTTCACCAAAAGTAATAGTTACCATAACTTAATGTAATGACTGTATACATATAAAGTAGCATTGTTCATAAGTAAACGTAACACCTGTTTTACAAAAACAAAAGCAAGTTTTACCCATTTTTTCAAATGTAATACTAACTATAATTACATGTAACCCAAACAATATATAAATGTAATTATCATTTATACTGAAATGTAATAATGCTTTTGAAAAAATGTAAAATATTGTGTATTTTGATTTAATTTTTTGAAAGAAAGTAACATTTGAAAAGTAACAACTCATATATGAATGTAATTGTTTGTACAAGTAAATGTAACACTTTAATAAAAGAAATTATAACATATTTCTATAGATAATGTAATACTTTTACATGTAACACTAATCAAGTGTTTTTAGCTCTAAAATGTAAATGGTTGAATTATTACTTTGTCTATACATATGTGTTACAATTATGTATAAACATTATTACATATAAGTAACACGTTCGTTACATTTTAGTTGTAATAAGTATTACTTTTGGCAAACGAAGAAAACATAGAAAAAAACACTGTTACTTTTCTGTATATATGTATTACTTTTATGTATAAAAACTGTTACTTTATATGAATACAGTCATTACATTAAGTTATAGTAACTATTACTTTTGACAAACCGAAAAAAAACCAAAAAAATATATATAAAAATAAAAAAAAAAGCAAAAAAATTTTTTTTTTTTTATGAGAGGCTGCCACGTGGCAGGTTCGACCCCTGGGTCCTGGAGCCAGTTCGTGGGTCGGGCGGGTGGATCAAAAACCGACCCGTCTCATAGATGAGACGGGTATGGAAGGTCGCACATGAGTTTTAGTCTTTCCTGATAGATGATTGAAGTTAGTTTTATATTCATATAATGAGGATCAATGCTGGAAAATATACTTGGAATCCTGTAACTTGAAATGAATTATACTCCCTTCACTCCAAAGCACGAGAGTCCAACACGGGCACGAATACGAGTTTGTAGCCTGAAAATCTCAAAATAGGAAATCATGACCGAAGTTAGAAGTCTCGTGTACAAAGGCATATTATTATGTGGCATACCAATTCCATTTTCATTGATAGCATAGTTAATGTATTTTTTAAAAATAGTGGTATGAAATATGGTATAATGAGCCTATTGATTTGTTGTATAGTATATTTTATTTGGATTCAGGTCACCAATAAAAAGCTTCTGAACTTCTTGAATCCCTACTTGAATTAGCTTAAGTTGCTAAGCTTATAGCATAAATTTAGGGAGTTCCACAATGTTGTTACTTATATGTTAATTGATGAATGTTTTTATTTGCCATGTGTGATTGGTAAGATGTTAGGTTGAAATGTTCTTTACTTATATTGTTCTTTATTTATATTACCACTATCTCCGTCCCATCATAGAAGTTCATTTTATTTATTGGTCAAAGCAAAAAAATGGACATCTATTCTTTAGGACTAGGACGATTGGTTGGTACTTAAAGCTTTTAAATTTTGCGCTACAATGGCACTAATGGTACTGACCTTTCCGAAGAGAAAATGAGAAGAAAGAAGAGGTGTGTCTTTGTATAAGTTCTTACATTTTTATTTTTTTGTGTGTATATTAGAGTGTTTTTAGGTAGAAGGGAGAAGAGCTGGCTAGCTTTCTTCTTAAAGCTTTATGATGGTTTCTCTTGCCAATCCAGAGAGGTGTCCTCTTTTCTTTCTGTCAGCAGCTTCTTTTGAAGATGATGAAACTTTTGGTTGATTTTGAGGTTTGGTGTAAGCACATATAGTGTTTAATATTGTTCCCCAAGTTAAGAATTGTATGTAAATATAGGAGGGGCAAATTGCAATTTGGTTCCTGACATTTACAAACTTTTGCAATGTTGCTCCCAACAGTTTTTTTTCGCCAATTGGTTCCCAACATTTACATTTTTTTGCAATGTGGCTATAAAAGTAACTGAGCGTTAGTTTTCTAACAGATTTTATGTCATGTGACTAGCACATGACGTTTTAAAATATTCTTAAAGCTACACATATCCGATTAATATGATTCTTCTTTTGAACTGAAGCTAATATTTAAATCTACAACATATATTTTTTTTGGAAATTTATTGGGTAGTTGGATTATTTTTACATTTAATCTTAATTTTAAATATTAAAAAAAATAGAAAACACGTAAAATATAATCTAAAAAAGATATTAGCCCAAATATGTTCCATATGAAGTAAATTCTATATGTAAATTATCAGTTCGTAAAAATGTTTGATAGAAAAAAAGGGAGAAGAAGAGGACGGTGAATCGAGGGAAGAGTGTATGTGGAATGGGTGTTGCGGGAAAGTGCCAGAGGGGTGGAGAAAAATAAACTGTAGGAAAGATACATACAGAAATTACTTCATATGAAACATACTTGGGCTAATATCTTTTTTAGAGTATATTTTACGTGTTTTTTATTTTTATTAATATTTAAAATTAAGATTAAATGTAAAAATAATTTAGGTACCCAAAAAATTTCCGAAAAAAATTATATTGTAGATTTAAATATTAGTTTCAATATAAAAAAAGAATCATATCAATCGGATATGTGTAGCTTTACGAATATTTTAAAACGTCCTTTAAAACGTCATATGCTAGTCACATGACATAAAATCTGTTAGAAAACTAACGCTCAGTTACTTTTATAGCCACATTGCAAAAAAATGTAAATGTTGGAAACCAATTGGCGAAAAAAAACTGTTGGGAGCAACATTGCAAAAGTTTGTAAATGTCAAGAACCAAATTGCAATTTGCCCAATATAGGAGTATTGGAATTTCACCCTTTTTGTATTGCACAACTGATTTGATACCGACACCGTGCCATCGGCACGGGAACGGTACTAGTCTATAATACAATACACTGCTGTTTTAACCGCTTCTTAGCCTGGCTATAAGTGGTGGCTCAGATTAAAAGTTGGAAAACTAAGGGCCAATTGCAATTCGGTTACCTAAGTTTTACAAAATTTTGCAATTGGTTACCAGGTTTGTCAAAGTTGCTATTAGGCTCCTCTGTTTACTGAACCGGAGCAATCATGTGTAAATCCCTTTACGTAGTTAAGAAACTAACGAAATGGAGCCCATGTGCGAAACATGTGAGATTTTAAGAGGGCAAACTTGCCAGTTCATCAGGAAATTTAACAAAACTAACAGGTTGGGAAAATTTTGATCAAATGTATCCATATGTGTTAAAAATTTAACAAATTTGTTAAATTGAGGAGCCTAATAGAAACTTTGACAAACCTGGTAACCAATTGCAAAATTTTGTAAAACTTAGGTAACGGAATTGCAATTGGCCCAAAAATTAATCCTACGGCTTAGAATCCCTTTCACTCCCACGATCTCGCCTCTCCGACGTATGACTGTGACGATGACTACTGGATATAAGCGGTTTCTGTTTCGTTTGCCGCTCTTCCTTAGTATTAGTTTTCAAGCCGTCGCTTTCCATCTCTTCTTTTCACGCCAGCATCCTACCCCTAAATTCAAATATGTGTGTATTCTTCGATTTTGGTCAGAATTGAATTCGGTTGATGAGAAACCCTAGGCCGCAGGTAAACAACCCAAACACCTGTTGCTATCGATGTGTGGCTCTTATAATCTAATTTAAGTTGTGTGTTGTTCTTGGTGTGATGTTGGATATTTTTACAGCATAGTTGCACTGAAAAAAATTGTATCTGACGGCAACCAATGGAGCGATTTCCTCCACCTCATTGCATCCCTTCCATGAACGTCAGTTTTCTCCTCTAATTAGAAAATCCATCTCCTTCCGCACTTGCTGATACGTCATCTGAATCGGCTAAGTCGTTCGTCGCAACACGATGGCCATGACAGCGGCCCAACCATCTGTTCATCCTTTCCTCTTCAACCCTAACTCTTCTATTAACTTCCTGTGACGGAAATAGGTTAGTGTTTCACTTCTACGCAAACCCAATCTTTCATTTTTTGTCCGTTTGTCTGTGAATTGCTGTTTGATGCTTTTTCTATTTGTTTATTAAAAAAAAAAAAAAAACTTGATTAGTTCTTCATTCCTCCATTGGGTACAGGGATGGATTCGAATTTCTCCTACATCTTTGTCTTTCGATTGAAAGAACCCTGAATCGATCTCAACAATCTTAAGCATATCTCTCAAGGTTTGTGTTTATGTGTAATTCCATGTCGTTTAATGCTTTTCTATGTATTTTTTTTGTTCTTGAGCATTGGTTGATTAAAAGGCTTACTGTTAGTGACATTAGTAGGTTATTGGGTTAATTTACTGTTCTTTGGAATGTGTGTCTCCAGTTTAGTGAAGAAGAACGAACCTGCTGCCTAACTTTCTCACTGATTGTATAAGAACGGTGATGGTATGGAAAGGAAGTAACGAATCAAACATGGCAATAAACACAATTATCAACTGGAAAGTTGAAATAGGGCTCAAGTTGTTGGAATTTATGAGACGTTGGTGATTGTTAGTTATGAGAAACACTTTGTGGAAATGACGCCTAAGAAATGTGCTGATTGCTATGGTGCTAATTTGGATCCGTCTAATGTGAAGTCTATAGGAGGGAAGTAAATTTTGGTTATTTGACGATTACAAGTAACATATAATTTGAGTTTTTCCTAGCAAAAGGACAGTATGGATGTAAATTCTTTTGGGAAGTAAATTTTGCTTATTTGACGATTACAAGTAGTATATAATGGGGCACGGGGATAAACTGTTTCGGTTAATGATGGTGAGGCGAAAACTAGAGTTAAGAACACAGATAAATGCATAAAAATCAAAAGTGATTACCAGCTAGATTAAGGGGTTGCGGAGGTTGGTAAGATAGAAGGAACCAACGATTGTGTCGGGAGTTTTATCAGATGTATAAGGTCTTTTTTTTCTTTCACCTCTACATTCCCAACAAACTTTCTCAAAATAACATATTGAGCTTATTCTTCTCATACATGTACCCAATTCCGCTATGATTATTTTTTATTCTGTCTAATTTCTACAATTTTCTATGTTTTGTAGTTTCCGATTGTTTCTTAATCCTGTTGTAACTCATGTGAAAGATAGCTTATGTTTGTATTTTGGGCTAATTAGATGAATATGTAGTTGGACTGTTTGTGTTTGGGCAGTTGATTTCTTATGTTGTATTTGCTTCTTTTGATTGTAAAACAAGCTTATTCATAGGTTGTTGCAAATTCGTGGAATAGAGGTTGGTGTGATGTAAGGTTCAGTCTCACAATCAATTTTTTTCTTTCCCTTTTCCTACCAGGCATCAAAAACACATTCCTAAATTTTCATGGATATTTTATGAACCATTTATTTTGGCCACGTTTGACTTTTTCAGTCAACACAAGTCAACTTTGAACTCATTGAATCCTTCTGGTCTTCTCCCTTCAGACTTGCAATTGTGTTGGGTGTCAACCCAAGTCCCACATTGGCAATTGAAAGAAGAATTGCTTAGTATATAAAGGTGTCCACCTATTCCATCAGTATGAGGCCTTTTGGGAGATGACCCAAAAACAAATCCGTGCGGGCTGGGCCCAAAGCGGACAATATCATACTAATGTGGAGTGGTGGGGGTGGTCGCTGTCCCAACAACTGAAGGGATAGTCTTTGCAATGGAACAAGACTAAGGGTAGTTCGATGTGGGCAACATATTATTTGGTAGGGGTTACAGGTTTGAATTATAAGGCGGATTACATGATTTTAGACATACTCCACACTGTCATTGTGTCTATAATGTCACTCACTGTACTATTATCATGTCTATAACCCATTTTCATACTATCATAATTTTGTACAGTCATTATTTTTGTACAGACCCGTGCATTTGGCACGGGCTTTTGGATACTAGTGAAGTTATAAAAGATAACTATAAAATGTGGTTTACAAAATAGGGTGTCATAATTGTGTTGGTGTTTTAATTGGAGTGTGTTGGGTCCACTATCGATGTAGTCAGTGAAATATCGTCACCACATCTTGTATATTTCATTTTGTAAACTTTTTTTGTAAGGATAGCACATCTTGAAAGTACTACTATGCCATGAAGGCGGTTTTAAAACACACACAGAGAGTGAGAGTACGTATATGTATCCCTTCTCATTAAAACTCCTCATCTTCTGAAAAGTTTATTTTATTTTGATTTTTTTTAATATATGTTAATTTTGATCAATCGTTCGTGTAAATATAGTAAGTGAAAATCTCTTGTTTTACACTAGCTTTAGTGTAAAACTTGTTTTTCATCCCTTATAGAAAATCTGTTTTTTCAAAAAAAAAAAGAAGTTTTACACTAAAGTTAGTGTAAAACAGGGTTTTCAGAAGACTTACTCATATAGTAATCATAATAAAATTATAAAAAATGTTATTCGTTAATCACTTAATTAGTTTTTATTTTCCATTTTTTAGAATTTCACTAGAATGATTAGATCGGTATCAATGCTTGGTCAAAGTTCATTTGTGTTCACAATAAAAAAGTCAAAATGGACAAACTTTCCAAAACAGATGGAGTATGATATTATCCGTTTTGATCTCAGGGCTCATGAATTTGTGTTTAGGCATCTACCAAGGGCGAATTACATTTTAGGCCCCAAAGTTTGGGGGTCGTTCCTATGATGGGCTCTAAAGTATATCCGTTAGCATTTTGGGCCCCAAAGTTGTCATTTTTTTGTCGAGTTAGGGTTTTTAACCAATTTGGAAATTGATTTAACTTATAGGGGGTTTACTGCACATTCTTAAATTTAATGGGCTTAAATATTAAAAATTCTTTTCCAAATTTTAAAAACCACAAATGACACCCACACACACGCATACAATACAGAGATATTCTCTATCCCTCTCTCTCTCTAATTCCCCACTCCGGCAACCTTCCACACACCACTCCGGCGACCTTCCCCTCCCCACTCTGGCGACCTTCCTATCCAGCCGGATTTAACTTCAATCTTAGAAGTAAAATACAAACCTCACACACAGCCTCACTCAGGCCAATTTTTTCGGCGGGACTCTTATATGGTCGTCCCATAGCCGATCTTGCAGCCGACGACCATCTTCCCCTACACCGGCGACCTTTAATTCATGTCCAAGTTCAGATCTACGAAACCCTATCCCTATCTACTCATGTCTTCACCGACGTCGTCTCTAACTTCGTCGCCGGTAAATCCGAAAATCCCATATCTGGTGTTTTGCTACAGATTGAAAGCCCCAATGTTGAATTTCTTGGGGTGGTCCTTCTTGATTGTTGTGGAAAAAGCCCTTCCCAACCCAAAACCCAAGCAAATCGCAAGAAAACCCAGCACCACAAACAAGCACAAGAAATAAGAAACCCAAAACAAGAGACAAAAGAATACAAGAAATTGTTTACCCAGTTCGTCAATATGTTTGACTACGTCTGGGGGCACTACCAAGCCAGGATCTTGCACTATAATATGTTAAATCTGAGTTACAATGAGTATGGGGGCGGAACATTGCTTAAATACATGCCCTAGAATGAATCCTAAACCTAAACAAAAGAGAAAACCCAAAAAACCCGAATCCAGGCCGCGGCACCAGGCGCCCGCCTAGTCCTATGCAAGCGCCCGCCTGGATTAATTTTCAGGAGACGCAAACCTTCTGCCCACTTCAGGCGCCAGCCTGGTTGATACCAGGTGCCCGCGCGCTCTTCCGCCAGATTTTCTTCCCTTCGTTTCCATTAGGATCTCTACTCCAACAATCTCCCACCTAGAGATCAACCGCGTATATCAGCCCCGTATCCATATTCAACTCATCCTTGGTGTCATCCTAGTGCTCACCTTGATCATGGTAGTGCCGTCCTCCTCCCTTATTCTCCAAGCCCCGTTGAAGCTATACCCAGCTTCAACTTCACCTTGCTTGAGAAACCTGGAGCCTTTGCCGATCTACACACACTGTTAGATCTGCGCAGCGGAATATCCGGTCCTGGAGTATTTGGTTCATCTTCAGTGACCCCTTTACCTTGGTCATCATGAACCGTGCCGCTCCCACCCGAGTCTGGAATATCCATGCAAATCTCACTCGCATCGCAGTATCCCTTAAACTCCATAAGCTCATACTCCCCACCATTAACAAACCTCAAGCATTTATCCTTGAGTCCAATCCGATTCTCCACCAAGGCCTTCCACTTCTTAAATATCCTGAAAGCTTCATCTTTCCCCTTTAAGAAGTAATCCCGGACCTTCCTTGTCGAATCATCAATGAAGGTCATGTAATATGACACACCACCCCGAGAAGTTACCGGGGATACCCCCTTCTCACCCATGTGACCCAATCGACAGTGCCACAAATCTGTATCACCCTTGGCTGAGGCCACCGCGATACTATCCTTGGTTTTGTTCGTCAAATACAATCTTCCTTCCCTATTACCCCGAGCGATCTTTGAATCCTCCTTGGTAATAACCCAGTTCCTGCAGCTAAAAGTTACCATGTAACCTTCTTCACCCAGCTGCCCAACTGAAATCAGATTCTTTTTCAAATCCGGAATGTGTCTGACCCCGTGTAGATGTAAGACATTCCCGTCCGATGCTTCTATTCTGACATCCCCCTTCCCCTTGATTTCCAAAGGCTCGCCATCCGCCAGATAGACCTTTCCGAAATCACCGGAAGTGTAATTTTCCATCGCCCCTGCATGCCCGCATGAGTGGAATGATGCCCCCGAATCCAGCACCCATGATTCTAGCGCACTACTAACCGCCTCAGAATCAGTACATCTTCATCCTCAGTTATCACATTCGCCGAATTATCCCGTCGCATGGGACAATCCCTCTTGTAGTGTCCTAACTCCTTACAATGATAGCACTCAACCGATCCCTTGGAAACCCTTTGTGCATTCTTGTTTTCCACAGACTGACTCCCACCCCCGATTACACTTTCCCTTGACCCTGTTCTCCCTTTATTGCTAAAACCGCCTTCCTTTACTAGTTGTAGCCAAGACCGATTCCGAAGTAGACGGTGTCCCCAACTTCTTTATGCGATTTTCCTCGCCCAAGAGAAAGTCTTTAACATCATCATACTTCAACTTGTTCTTACCCGCTGAAGCATTTAACGCTGTCACTGTTCCACTCCAACTTCCTAGTAAAGATGCTAGCAATAAACACGCATGAACCTCGTCACCGAAAGTAATCTCCAACGCAGCCAATGAGTCTATAACATCCATAAACTCATCGATGTGTTTAGCTATGGATCCTCCCTCTTGCATCTTGAGATTACCCATCTTGCGTATCAAATCAACCTTATTTGTAGCAAATGGAGTTTCAAATCTCTCAGTAAGATAATCCAATAGCTCCTTGGTGGTTTTCGCCTTCTTGGTAGTCTTCGCGATCCACTTTGACAAAGTAGATCGAACCACCCCTAAGGCTTTCCGATCCATGAGATCCCAGTCTTCCTGTTTTTCGCTTTCCGGCTTGACTCCTGATAAAGGCTTATAGAGATCCTTACCATATAAGACATCCTCTATTTGCATCCTCCAATATCCATAGTCAGAGCCATCGAATTTCTCTACCGCTTGTTTATCCTTGCCCATTCTTGATTGCTTGATAAACCCGGATCGTTAAACCGGAGCTCTTGATACCAGTTGTTGTGGAAAAAGCCCTTCCCAACCCAACACCCAAGCAAATCGCAAGAAAACTCAGTTCTACAAACAAGCACAAGAAATAAAAAACCCAAAGCAAGAGACAGAAGAACACAAGAAATTGTTTACCCAGTTCGTCAATATGTTTGACTACGTCTGGGGGCACTACCAAGCCAGGATCTTGCACTATAATATGTTAAATCTGAGTTACAATGAGTATGGGGGCGAAACATTGCTTAAATACATGCCCTAGAATGAGTCCTAAACCTAAACAAAAGAGAAAACCCGAAAATCCCGAATCCAGGCCGCGGCACCAGGCGCCCGCCTGGTCCTATGCAAGCGCCCGCCTGAATTAATTTTCAGGAGACGCAAACCTTCTGCCCACTTCTGGCGCCCGCCTGGTTGATACCAGGCGCCCGCGCGCTCTTCCGCCAGATTTTCTTCCCTTCGTTTCCATTAGGATCTCTACTCCAACATTGATTACCCCCATTTTCTGTGGGATTTTCTTGGATGATTTTGATTGGTGTTAGGAGGGCAGCGGCGGTGGTGGTGTCGGCGGTGGTGGTCGCAGTGGTGGTTGTGTGATGGTGGTAGTATGGAGGTGATGGGTTCGTGGCTGTATTTGTGGTGATATGTGGTGGAGCAGATTTTTTTTGAAAGATGGTGGAGCTGATTTGCTTGAGAAGTTAATATTTATTTACGGATATTAATTAAAAAAAAACACATTTTCTACTAAGAAAACTATAACAATGTCTAAAAAATAAGTATAATAGTGACAATCAACATACTCCCTCCGTCCCACCCGAATTAAGATTTTTGGGTTGGATACGGGGATTAAGGAAAAAGTGTTAGTGGGTCCCACCCGAATTAAGATTTTTGGGTTGGACACGGGGATTAAGGAAAAAATGTTAGTGGAGTAGGTGTTGTGAGTATGAAAAGTAAGTAGAAGAGAGAAAGTATGGTAGATAATAATGAGTTGAAAATTGTTGTGAGTGTGAATGTGGGTCCCATTTAATAAAATATTTCCATTTTTGGGTTGTCCTAATTCGAATGGGACACCCAAAATAGAAATTTGTCCTAATTCGAGTGGGACGGAGGGAGTATTGACGAATATTAGATTATATGAAAAATTAAATCAGTTTTTTAAATAATTAAACTCTTTTTTTTTAGAAATCATTTGTGGTTTTTTAAATTTGAAAAATAATTTTTAATATTTAAGGCCATTAAATTTAAGAATGTGCAGTAAACCCCCTATAAGTTAAATCAATTTCAAACTATCCTCCGTTAGGTGGCATGTGCGTGGCACGTGCCTATTTAACGAGTTTTTCTATCAAAACTGGTTAAAATACCTAAAATGCTAACAGAATGACAACTTTGGGGCACAAAATGCTAACGGAGATACTTTAGAGCCCATCATAGGAACGACCCCCAAACTTTGGGGCCTAAAATGTAATTCGCCCCATCTACCAAAAGACTTCATACTAATAAAGTTGATGGACACCTTTATGTATTAGGTAATTTTTCGTCTATATTATTAAGTAATTTTTCTTAATTAACGATGTGAGACTTGAGTTGATGTCACAACACGGTGCCGGAATGAATATAAGCTTATTAAAAGGGAGCGTGAGTTGTGCTTGTTAGAGAAACTTTATCGTTTTTGAGATCTTACTTCACCGGACTAGACTAAGAGCATCCACAATGGTAGAGTTATTTTAAAAGTTTTTTTTATGGTCCCACATGTCACATCCTCACAAAATCACTATATAAAAAAGCTCTAAGTTTTACTCAAAATGATAGAGCTCTTTTTTAACATGGGAAATTGGTTAAAATTAATGGTAGTGTTTCTAAAAGAAGTTTTTTAAGAGCTCTTTCTACAAAGAGTCACTCTTTAATAAAGAGCTCTTTAAAAAACGTCACAATGGTAGAAAGCTTTTAAAAACTTTTTCATAAAAATGAGAAGCTCGTAAAAACCTCTTATCGTGGATGCTCTACATTTGATTGAAGAAAAAAAAATAATAAGACCAAAAGATAGAGACAAAACAGATGAGTGGAATTAAATACATTTACATAACAAATAAAGTCAGGTAATAATTTTCCGGTGGTTGAATCTTATTCTGAAGTGGCCATACATCAAACTGTAAATGTATTCGTACAATAATTTATATTCTTTTAATAAATTTTGGGTTCCCGACCGAATTGCTCTTCCCAACTCGGACCATTTTAAAAAATTTAGTGAAGGGTTAAATGTTCAGGTAAAAGAAGATGTTCTATAAACAATTAATTTTTTCTTAAACCTCAATAATCAAAATGACAAGTAGGCCATCGATGTTAAATTACAACGATCAAAACCTTTAGGGAAATAAAGGAAGAAGTTAAACTGTTAAACAAACAATTCTCGATCCAAACCACTGGTCAATTGTCATCAACTCTCAGTTTTCCCGTTATTCTCACACAAAAAAAAAAAAAAAAAAGGAAAGTGATCTTGCCCAATGGCGTATCCAGGATTTTAGTTCAGGGGGTCAAAATAAAAACAATAAAATTTAACGAAACATATAAAGCCTAAATTTTTCCCTGGACTTAGGTTATAAGCGGGTTTGGACAAGATGACAAATTGTCATCCCTAATACTCCCCCGAGTTCGAAACTTTAGCTACTTAAGCTATATCACTGCTCCCTCCGTCCTTTTTTAATCTACAAAAATTGTCATTTTGGTTGTCCCTCTTTAATCCGCAAAGTCTTAATATAGAAATATTTTAATATTTTTAAAAAATGAGACCCACTTGTTATACACACAACAACTATACACTAAGTATTTTCTATCCTAATTTCTCTCTCCTACCCAAAATCTACACTCACAACGAATCATCTTTTTCACGTTTTCCTTAATTAATGTGCCCAACTCGTTTTTTGTAAGTTACAGAGGGACAGAGGGACTATCTTTTAATTGTAGTCTGAATAATCATTTAATGAAGCAATGTTTTCATGTAATTTAAAAAAAAATAGTACTTCCACACCTTTAGCTGCAAGTTTTAGTTTTATATGGAAAAGATATGGCAGAATATCATTTTTGATAAATTCGTTTCATGAAACAAAATTCTCATGTAACTTAAAAAATAGTAGTACTTTCAAACAGAGTGTATCAAAAATTGATAAACTCAATCTCCTCACTTTGACTGCATAATTCCCAACTTCCTCCGAAGCAAAATTTTAGAGCTTAAATTACTTTAACCTAACTTCAAATTTTTGACTAATTATATTTTGATTACATGTATAAAGTTAGAAATGGCAAATCCCCTTTACGGTTTTCAACTTCCAGTTGAATGAAGAGAAACTAACCTAATAAATTCCATAATCTTGGCTAGCCTCCAAGATTTTTTCGGTTCATATTAGTTTTGTTCCATTTCAAGTTAATCAATGGCAAAGAAATCAAGAAGAATAAAAAAGGGTTTCTAATTTCAAAACCCTAAATTAGGGTTTTAGTAATTTGCGGATTTGTGGGAGAGATGATAGAGGGAGAGAATCACGTACCTGAACTTCGTCTTCAGCCACGCCAGAGGCCGGATGGATGATGTACCCATTGGTCGCCGTCGCCGTCTTTGAGTCGCATATAGCAGGGGAAACGAATTGCGGTCGAACTCCAGCCGAATTGAGAGATGGGGTGTATTGTGTAATTGTTGTTTGAGGTGATATAATCATATAAAATCCTTCTTTATATACGTGGGTTTGAGTGTAAAATTTAAGGGGGGTCATGTGCAATTTTTTAGGGGGGTTAAATTAAAAATTGCTACTGTTTTTAAAAGGGTACAAGTGAATAAACGGGAAAGTCATGGGGGTCAATTGACCCCCCACCCCACAACGTGGATCCGCCACTGATCTTGCCATTATACCTATTAACATTGCAGAGTCAGTTACCACAAAGAAATGTATAGCCATCAATATACTGAAGGCATCAATATACTGAAGGCACAGTAAAAACTCAGGAAAAAAAAAAAAAAAAAAAAAAAAAAAAGGATGTTGCTACAGTCAATCAAGAAACATACATGTCACAATTTAACAAATAACAATTGAACCTCAAACAGGTTCCCTCAGAAAGGCAAACTGATGTTGATACAGTATATTTTTCTCTTTAGAAATAGTATAGCAACATCTATAACTTCTTTCTATGGAATATATTACAGTCTTATCTAAAGCCCTACCGATCTATCATATGGTAGTTTGCTTGTCATAGACGTCTAAGCCCTACCGATCTATCATATGGTAGTTTTCTTGTCATAGACGTCTCCCAAGGGAGAATCGAACCCAGGACCTCCCCTTTAAGGGAAGCCCTTACACACCCACCCGATACCACTAGGCCAGAAGACCATTGGTTCGTTCAACATTTGAAACACCAAAAACATGCCACGAAAATCAAATGAATTGAAACAGAGTTGCAGGCTGTAAAAATAATTACAATCCATTCAATTTTCAAGTTTACGGTTCACTAATACAAAGATAAAATTAAACTAAATTACAAATCAACAGAATAACTAAGTACAAATCGTGAAATTAAGGGTCAGACTAATGAAAAATTTGTTTTACATTAATAGAGGTGTGAAACCTGTTTTACATTAGGAGAATTATGTTTTATATTAAGGATGAAAACAGTTTTACACTAAGCGAGTGTAAAACAAGTTTTTCTCGAGATTTTCACTGAATTTAATGAGAATTAGAAAAGGGGTTTCAATTCTAAAGCCCATAATTGTGTTAAAGATTTAGAAATTTCGGATTATAGAAATTAGAAATTTGAGGGATAGCGGACGACGATGGTGCGGTGCATTCCCTTCGCCAACTTTGTACGTATCTTATGCAACGAACAGCGTGACAAAAGTTTTTTCTTCTTTTGACATTTTTAATCTCTATGAATTCAGTATTACTCCCTTTGTTCTGAAATGATCTTCTCATTTGTCACTTTTCATTGACCCAAAAATTTCTTCTCATTTCTTTAATTTGAGTTTAAATGTGCATAAACACAACATGACTATTGACATATTCTTAAAAAGTTTGAATAGTCAAATGTGAAAATCAATTTAGAACGGAAGGAGTATATCAGTTGATTTTGTTTATTTTGAGGGGGGTCGGCTATATTTTTTCAGGGGTCGGGAGTCAGCTATATTTTAGTAAGGTGTTAAGATGCTTATTACAAAATTTTCAAGGATCAAATCAACAAAAAAGCAAAATTCAGGAGATCAGTTGACCCCCCCCCCCTCCAATACGTAGATACTCCCCTAACTAAGATTTTACTTAACACAAGATTTGTTTGTGTACCAAAAAAAAAAAACACACAAGATTTGTTTGTAAACAATTATAAAAAAAAGTGCGACGTTTATTTTGAGACAACGGAGTAAGTATACAATTTTAAGGGGCCAATAACAAAATTTGAGAGAGGTCAATTGCAAAGCGTAAAGGATAAAATGTAGTTTTGTCAAGGGCCAATGTGGAGAAAAATGAGAACCTAGAGGAGTCAATTGAACCCTTTGATATCTAAGTAGATCCGCCATTGCCTCAACTTTATTAGAACGCTGTTTTTTTTAGTCTTGGACCTTTTCTTTTTATAGTAATCATTTTCCATAAGTTTAATTAATTTTTAACTCATCTAATATATACTCCCTCTGTCCCATACTAATTGGATATTTTTGATCAAACCAACTTAAACTTTGACTACCATTTTATGCTAAATTATTAATCTTCATAATTTTTTTTTTAAAAAAAAGTTACTAAATTAGTAATAGAAACATTATCAATAATTATTTTTAAATTTTTACAGAGATAAATTATTTAGCATAAAATGCTAGTCAAAGTTTAAGTAGGCTTGACCAAAAGTGCCCATTAGTGTGGGACGGAGGTAGGGATGGCAATTTGTCTGAACCCGATCTGTTCCGAGGGCGATCCGATCCGTAATTTTCGCGTTCAATATGCATTTTCAAGATCCGTTCGGATTTCGGATCGGATTCGGCTATCTCTTCTGATCCGATCCGATCCGCCCCGATCCGAATTATGATCCGATCCGCCCCGATCCGCCTCGATCCGATCCGATATAATGTTGCCCTATTTTTATTATCACCTTCACCCCCTTTAGTTTTCAGCATTTACATAATTTGCCCTACCTATATATTCCAAAATTAGGGCTCGTCATAACCAGATCTCACATTTCGTAGTTCGCACGACTCTACGAAAGTGATGCCGTTCCTCCTGTAGCCTCGCCGTTCCGACCTGGCCGTTCCAACCTCGCCGCCGACCTCACCGTTCCATTCCTCGCCGGCTCCATTCCTCCAAATCCTCCTTAATTTCATCATTTATTTGTGTTCTCTGGTAGCCGAGCTCGCCGACGACGTCGCCGTTCCATTCCTCGCCGGCTCGTCATACCAGATCTCAAGCTTCAAGGTTCATTCCTCACTTCCTCCTCCTTCTCTCTCAATCTGTAGAAAAAATGTTTATTTATGCTTAATTAGTTAATTTCATCATTTATTTGTGTTCTCTGGTAGCTCAATTTCATCATTTATTTGATGCCGTTTCTGAGTTGAAGAATTTACTTTTCTTCTCTGTTGCTATAGTTTGGGCTTTACACATTCCTTGTGTTTCTTTAGCTGTTTGTCAACAATGGGTTCTCTGGAAATTTTTATTCTGTTGGGGTTTTGTTTTGGTCGGACCAGTACTCGCGGGTCGGATCGAAACGAATCGGATCACGGATCGGAGCAACACTCGGATCGCGGATCGGATCGGATCACGAACACGGTAGTTCGGATCGGATCGGGTTCGGATGTGTAATTCTATAGTTCGGATCGGGTCGGATCGGTACTGATCCGACTCGAACCCGACCCGTTGCCATCCCTAGACGGAGGGAGTATTAATTTAATTATATTAATGAAAATATAAAAATTGTGATTGGTAGAAATTATATGTTTAATGGTGTCCCAATAAAAATATTAAAATTTCATTAAGATATTATTTTCTTTCTAAAATCTTTAACAAAGTTCAATCAAACTACTCTTTAGTTTTGAAAAAAAAAATGGAGAAAGACACGTTAAGTATTATTTATTTTGGCATAACGAGTAGGTGATATCCCACAAAGTAGTCCCCACTCCCCATCTTGCTAGAGAAATATACAGCACATCAGACAATTGACTAGTCACTATCCGTGTAACCAACATTTATGAGAAGGGCGAGCCGAGTCGAGCTCGTTTAAAATTTATCGAGCTCGAGCTTTTATCGAGCTCGAGCCCACTTGCTTGTTCGAGCTCGAGTCGAATCGAGCTCGCGAGCTGCTCGCGAACAACTCGAGTCGATATCGAACACGAGTTTTAACGAGCCGAGCTCGAGCTTAGACATTTTTTAAAGAAAATATGGTCTTAACGAGCTTATCGAGCCGAATTCGAGCTTATCGAGCCGAGTTCGAGTCGTTCGAAAATAAAAATTCAATTTTAATTAGGTTACCGAGCCGAACTCGAGCTTTTAACGAGCTAAACGAGCCGAACACGGTCGGCTCGATAACAAAAACGAGCTTGACAATCGGTTCGAAATCGACTCGAACTTCACCTCGACCTCACTCGAGCTCGAGCTTTCACGAGCCGAGCCCGAGCCGAGCTCGAGCCAGCTCAGTTCGTATAACAGCCCTATTTATGAGGTTATATTTAATATTCCATCCTTCCCAAAAGCTAATCTTTTAGGTAGTTTAATGCTTATATAAGTGATACTAATATAATAGTTTATAATTAATGAATGACGGTATAACAGATAAATAAGAGTAAATGTTCCTTGGTAATAGTATTTGAAATAAAAATTAACTCCTAAAACGACATGTATTTTGAAATGGAGGGAGTACCTAAATTTTTTTAGCGTTGTTAGCAGTAACGAAGTCAGAAATCTATTGGAAAGTAGTCGAAATTGTGATATAGCGTTAGTTATTCCAAAAATTAAGGGGGTCAAAATAGCCAAAATTGATATTTTTTAATGGTAAAAATGTTATTTTTCTAAATTTAAAGGAGGTAAAATGACACAACTCTAAAATCAAGAGGTCGGATTGTTGGGTTTTGAGGCAACATGCGCAGCAGAATAAAGCAATATAAAATAAACAAAACCCTAATCCCCAAGATCCATTCATGATGATTAAATTAATAGCAAGATGAATTTAGAATACTAACCGTTGTTGTGCATTTAAATTTTCCGGATCTCCAAATCTTCAAGTCTTCAAGCTTTAAGATTTGATCTCCTCGTTCTTCGCGTTCTTCGGATCAGGATCACATGAACACGAACTTGAGATGTTAAAGCAAACATCCTCTATGTGTATCCACACGCGGACGAATATCTAGAACCATTCTAGATCTGGATTGCTAGACCCATTAGAAAACACACTTCTCTAATATTCAAAGGTTATATGAATTTTGGTGTTCTTGATCATTGATTCTCAATCTTGGATCAAGAATTATGTTTCTCAAACATACTAGGTTGCATTAGTTTAATGGCTGATGAAAAGATGTATTTATAGTCCCTAGTCATTAACCCTTAATGACCTAGAAGACCTAAATCCCGTCACCCAATTAAACTGCACAAAATCTGACCTCAGGAACTCTGGCACGGTCGTGCTCACAAATTAGCACGGTCGTGCCAATTGTGTCGAGCCACACCTGCCCGAGAATAATACTGGCACGGTCGTGCGCACAGAATGGCACGGTCGTGCCATTTGGGTCGAACCTGCCAGTTTTTCACCTTTTTCCAATTTTAGCCTTTTTCTTGATTCGTCCTTTTGTGTGTGACCCCATAGGATTATATTAAGTTGGTAATGAGTCCAATCAAGGTCAAACTCATAAATCATGAGCGGACTCTAGCAAGCCATCATGACTACCCAATTAATATAACTTAACGACGTTCGTTCATCCTTATAGAACATATCACAATTCCTTTTGTCACGCGATATCATATTGGACATAAGTCATGGTCCACGTCAACTTATGTTGTCCAATGCTTTCTCGATCCCGAGTAGATTGATATGAGAAAATGACATTGAACACTTCAATTCATTTGGGTATGGCCATACACTATCATCAATCTCACTCATCAAGAGGACAAGCAGATATCTCTCTTGAGAGAGGGACAAATCCCATCTTGACTTATCATTCTTCCCTACGTGAATCCGATTATGCCAATCGTAGCCTTTATAACCACCCGGTTATGGGTAGGGTTTGAGTACGTCAAACATAATGCTCATCATGTGGAAGACTATGATAATCTCAGGTCTAAGGATAAATGATATAACTATCATGAGATTTATTTATGACATCTGACCATGACATAAATCTCATAAGTGGGTCAAGTCCAGTATTTGTTCTCCAACAAGTACGCATAAGCTTAATTTGTATCACATACATATGATCATCATATGATCATTGATTAAACTTATACTAGTCCTTCATAAGTACTAGGGACGGGGATTATTATAATAAACATGTAAAACATATAATAACCCAGAGTTGTTATCTCCATAACAAATGAGAACATTGTTGGTAGTGGTGCCCTAGGCACGTTTAATAAACGTTGTAATTGTTATCATTTATTTCATATCAATAAAGAGATGTTTTGATTATTATTGTTGTTCATGTTTACTTATAATAATCTCCGTCCCTAGTACTTGTTAAGCACTAGTATAAAGGCTAAATGATCATAGGATGATCATGTTAGATTTATGGGTACTTGTTTGGAACAAGGTACTGGACATGACCCGCTCTATGAGATTTATGTCATGGTCTATGTCATACATATATCTCATATTAGTTATGTCATTTGAATCCTTAGACATGAAGTTATTATAGTCTTCCACTTGATGAACGTTATGTTTGACATATTCAAACGCTACTTTTAACCGAGTGGTTATAAAGGGTATGATTGGCATAATCGGATTCACGTAGGGAAGGATAATAAGCTAAATGAATTTGTCCCTCCTCGGAGAGATGTCAAGCTTGGGCCACTCGTAGGAATGATGTTGATGAAATGTTCGGCCGGACTCAAGTGGATTGATTGGATCAATAGCATTTGAATTATCAACATATTCGGAATCGAGAAAGTATTGAACAAAACAAGTTGACTGTTTGACCATGACTTGTGTTCAATGACATCGTGGACAAAGGGATTATGACATATTCTAAGAGGAATGCGAACTTGTATCTAGTTATACTATTTGGGTAGGTATGACGGTTTGCTAGAACCTAATCATATCTTATGGGATCATGTTTGAGCCCATTGCCAATTTAGTATAATCCTAGAGGGTCACACACAATAGAACGAATCTTTAAAAGGACTACATTGGAATTTTGGAAATTCTGGACTTTCTGGGAAGTGGGCGACCGCACATAATGGACTGGGCGGCCGCACAATTATCTCAGAAATGTACCAGTTTTGTTTCAGATAGTTGTGCGACCGCACAGAGGTTTTTGGGCGGCCGCACAGTACTGTCGGGTGGCAGATTCCTAATTTGATTAGGAAACGAATTTTGGACGGATTTTGACACAAGTTTCCTATTTGGAATAGGTCATGCTTGTGTATAAAAGACCAAAATTCGGCCAGCACTCTAGGCTAATGATTTTGTGAGTCTCAAAGAGTTTGAGAGAGGGTTTATTTTGTTCCAAGACATTCTTGGTTGAGGAACAAAATAATACACAAAATAAATTCCATATAGTTCTTTTGATTGTGAAAAAGTGTTTCACAATTTGGTCTAGCAACCAAGATCAAAGAAGCTCCTTTGATATTCGTTCGAATTGTGGATACCGCTAGAGGGTGAAAATCATCATCTTCAAAGTTCGTGTTCAAGCTTTGTGATCGTGATCAAGTCTTCAAACCTCCACCAAAGACCAAGAGAATTTGATAGCCATCAAGGGTTAGTTTATTCCTTTATTCCTATGTTGTATTTGATTTAATCGTATGAACGGATCCATGGCTTTGGGTTTCAAAATTTTAAATGCTAAATTCTGCTGCGCATGTTTGATCGAAACCCAACAGTGGTATCAGAGCCCCGTTCATGTTGATTAATTCAATACTTGGATCATGTTATGTGTATATAAATTGTTTATGTGCCTTGCATGATTTGAATATTGGAATATATATATGTGTTATGTGATTTTATGTGGTTTATTGTTTTACAACTTTAATCGCACGATTCAATCGCAATAAATAAATTATGGTGGATTCAGAATTGTTGGTTATTAATTTTTGATTGGATCAAAGTTTTAATAATCGGGGAAAAACGATTTTGAGACAAAATTTTCGAACTTCAAAATTCTGTACATTCTGATCAGTTTATGCGACCGCACAAAATCACGTGGGCGACCGCACAGTGAGTTTTGGGCGGCCGCACATGAGGATCAGATTGTCTGATTTTTGGTTGAAAACAGAATTTGGAATTTTCGAGAGATCCAACAAAACCAGTAACGGAACCAGTCCAGACTTGCTGATCTGGAATGGGTTTTGGGTAGTTGGTTTATGTGAGGATCTTGGGGTTTGATTTTCCTATTTGTTTTAGTCTTGTGATTCTAAGATTGGTTCAAGTTTTGGATGGCTAATCTGCGTTCATCGAGATTGTGTTTCCCAAAATTGATCGCAATCAAAGTTTCAAAGATAAAACGAAGTTAGAATTATGAAGAGTTCATAATTGCTAAAATTGAGAAACAAAGTTCTTGATTCAAAGTTTGGAGATCCATGTGGAATTGTGAATGCAATTGGCCTACGTTCATCGAGACCATCTATTGCTTAGTTTCGGCCACATGGACTACTTTCTTGGTTCCTTGAATTAGTGCGGGATTGTGGTTGCCTAATGGCTTAGTTCGACCGCACCTCTTGTTGTCTTGATTCGGAAATAATAACCGAAGTTGAAATAGTCTCATCCTCATAATTATAGAGAAACTAATGACACATAAATATCATGCTTAAATTAATGAGATTAATTTAGTGACTAAACTTGATGTGTAACATGTTTATATTATGTGCTCATAAATATGTTATATGCTACATGTGATGAACCTTCAAAGAAAGTTTTAAGTCTTTTATTGCCATGCTATGATTAAAACACTTGTTAGTACATGAGTGATTTTAATGTAGATTCGCCCTAGCGAGGTGCATTAAATTTATTTATGTATGAGCAAGATAGATAATGTGGGCACGCCCTAGCGGGACACATTAACTATGCGTTTAAAATGGTTAGACTTAATTGGGCGTCAAAACAGTTTTGGGCCTAGGCAAAAGATGAGGTTTAACATGCTTTTTGAAATTGGATTTCTTAAAGAATCTCATAAAAGGAACTAAGAGTCATATGAGATATGATTGACAAGAGTTGTCTACCTAATTAATTTGATTTTGTGTAATCCGCCTTAGCGGACTTGAAATTAAATTAAAGTTGGATCTTAACCCATTTAAATTATATTATACATTGGATGTATATGAAGGTTATATAATTTAGTGGGAGTATTTTGTTTGAAAAATACATTATTTATCTCTTTAATGAAGATCGGTACTTATTAAATTTTGGAAATTTTGCATATTTGTAGATAATGACTAATAACACTCAATCAATGTCGTTGCGATCGATCCTTGAGAAGGATAAGCTCGAAGAGAATGGTACTAACTTTATGGATTGGATCCGTAGCATAAGAATTGTTCTTAGGCAAGAAGATAAGTTGTACATTCTCGATGGGCCTCTCCCTGCTGAACCACCGCCTACTGCCCCTAGGGTAGAAAGAGACAATTACAAGAAACATCGTAATGATTCTAGAGATGTAAGTTGTCTCATGCTTGCTGCTATGTGTTCAAAACTCCAACAAAGTTTGGAACATTTGGAAGCCTATGAGATAGGCGTGGAGTTGAGAACCATGTTTCAAGAGCAAGCTAGGCAAGAGAGGTACAAGACCATTGTTGCATTCACTGCTAGTAAAATGAATGAAGGGCAACAAGTGAGTCCTCACTTTCTTAAAATGAAAGGTTATGTAGAGCACCTTGAGAAACTTGGCTATCCAATCCCATTGGAGCTAGCCACGGATCTCATTCTTAATTCATTGCCTAAAAGTTATAATCAGTTTGTGATGAATTATAACATGCATGGAATGGATAAGAATCTCTCTGAGTTGCATGGGATGCTCAAGACTGCAGAGAGGATATTTGTGGAGAAAGGTTCTCCCGTGCTCTTGGTTCATGATGGGAAGAAGGCTGGTGCCAAAGGAAAGGGTAAGGCAAAAGTTGTCAAACCCAAAATAAGCAAGGCAAAGGTTGCCAAGGCTTCTGAGGCAAAACCTGATTCACAAAAGGATGCAATCTGTTTCCATTGTCAAGAAATTGGTCATTGGAAACGTAATTGTAAGGCTTTCTTGGAAGAGCAAAAGAAGAAGAAGAGCAGCAAGGCTGCGTCGACTTCAGGTATCTATATGATAGATATTCTCCTTTCTACCACTGATTCTTGGGTATTGGATACCGGATGTGGTTCTCACATTTGTCTAAATGTGCAGGGACTAAAGAATAGGAGACTGCTTAAAGAAGGTGAAGTTGATCTACGCGTGGGGAATGGAGCAAGAGTTGCTGCATTAGCCGTAGGGACTTATGAAGTCACTTTACCTTCCGGATTAATTCTTGTTTTGAACAATTGTTATTATGTTCCGGATTTAAGCAGAAATATTATTTCAATTTCTTGTTTGGATAATGAAGGTTTTAAGTTTTTTATTGAGAATAAGAAATTTTCTATTTATTTAAATGATGTGCTTTATGGTATTGCTAATTCATTTAATGGCCTTTATATCTTGGATGTCAAGAATGAAAATAATGTCTATCATGTAAATAAGAAATCTAAACTTAATGATGTAAATCATACTTATTTGTGGCATTGCCGTCTTGGTCATATTAATGAGAAGCGTATCTCAAAACTCCATGGGGACGGACTTTTGGGTTCATGTGACTCAGAGTCATATGATACTTGTGAGTCGTGTCTTCTTGGAAAAATGACTAAGACACCTTTTACCAAGTTAGGTGAAAGGGCAAGCGACTTATTGGGGTTGATACATTCCGATGTATGCGGACCATTAAGTAGCAATGCTAGGGGAGGATTTCAATACTTCATAACCTTCACTGATGATTATAGTAGATTTGGGTATGTTTACCTAATGAAACATAAAAGTGAAGCATTTGAGATATTTAGAATATTTCAAAATGAAGTAGAAAAACAACTTGGCAAAAGTATAAAGGCACTTCGATCAGATCGAGGTGGTGAATACTTAAGTCAAGAATTTGATGATCATCTAAAGAATTGTGGAATAGTTTCACAATTGACTCCGCCCGGAACACCACAATGGAATGGTGTGTCTGAGAGGAGAAATCGGACGTTGTTAGACATGGTTCGATCAATGATGAGTCAAGTTGATCTTCCAATATCCTTTTGGGGTTACGCCCTAGAAACCGCTGCTTTCACACTAAATCAAGTTCCAACTAAATCGGTTCCAAAGACTCCATATGAGATGTGGAGTGGAAAGAAACCTAGTTTATCTTTCATGAGGATTTGGGGTTGCGAAGTTTATGTCAAGAGACTTATCTCTGACAAACTAGCACACAAATCTGATAAATGTATTTTCGTGGGATATCCTAAGGAAACTAAAGGATATTACTTTTACAACCAAGAGGACAACAAAGTGTTTGTTGCCCGAACTGGTGTCTTTCTAGAGAAAGAGTTTCTCTCCAAAGAAATCAGTGGGAGTAAAATAAATCTTGAAGAAATTCGAGACCCAGAAAATAACATTGAACCAATAGTGGAACAAGAACAAGAACCACAAGGAGTTGTGGAACCTGTTCAAAATACACAAGCATCTCGTAGATCTAGTAGGTTACGATCCGAGCCCGAGAGATATGGATTTCTCGTAACGGATAGTAATGAGGTAGAAATCATTGAGAATGATGAACCGTCATCCTACCAAGAGGCGATGTCTTCTCCTGATTCGGACAAGTGGCTTGGAGCCATGGAATCCGAATTGCAATCCATGCAAGACAATCAAGTTTGGAATTTGATTGTTGCGCCCGAAGGTGTAAAAACCATAGGGTGCAAATGGGTCTTCAAGAAGAAGACTGACATGGATGGGAAGGTGCATACTTACAAAGCTAGACTTGTAGCGAAGGGTTATAGGCAAGTTCATGGTATTGACTATGATGAGACCTTTTCACCGTAGCAATGATCAAGTCTATAAGAATTTTGCTTGCCATTGCCGCATATCATGACTATGAAATATGGCAGATGGACGTCAAAACCGCTTTCCTGAATGGAAAACTCCAAGAGGATGTGTATATGACACAACCAGAAGGTTTTGAACAAGATTCTAAGGTATGCAAATTGCAGAGATCCATCTATGGATTGAATCAAGCTTCTAGGAGTTGGAATCTCCGTTTTGATGAATCAGTCAAAGAGTTTGGTTTCATCAAGAACGAAGATGAGCCTTGTGTATACAAGAAGATTAGTGGGAGCATAGTGCTATTCCTTATTTTATATGTGGATGACATATTGCTCATTGGAAACGACATTCCTACACTTCAGTCTGTGAAGACTTGGTTAGGAAAGTGCTTCGCAATGAAAGATATGGGTGAAGCCGTATATATTCTTGGCATTAAGATCTATAGAGATAGATCAAGGAGGCTACTTGGTTTAAGCCAAAGTACATACATTGACAAGGTCATTAGAAGATTCCGTATGGAAAATTCTAAGAGAGGAACCTTGCCCGTGTTACATGGAGTTTCTCTAAGCAAGACTCAATGTCCTAAGACAAAAGATGAGCGTGAGAAAATGAATGATGTTCCATATGCTTCGGCAATTGGGTCCATCATGTATGCCATGATTTGTACTAGGCCGGATGTATCTTATGCTTTGAGCATGACAAGTAGATACCAATCCGACCCTGGCGAAAATCACTGGATAGCTGTAAAAGCGATTCTTAAGTACTTGAGAAGGACTAAAGACTCGTTTTTGGTCTATGGAGGAATGGAAGATGATATCGTTGTAAATGCTTACACGGATGCAAGCTTCCAAACTGACAAAGATGATAGCCGATCGCAATCGGGTTTTGTGTTTATGTTAAATGGTGGAGCTGTAAGCTGGAAGAGTTTCAAGCAAAGTACAACCGCTGATTCTACAACAGAAGCTGAGTATATTGCTGCATCGGATGCTGCAAAAGAAGCTGTTTGGATTAAGAAGTTCATAACTGAACTTGAAGTGGTTCCTAGTATTGCTAATCCAATAGACCTTTATTGCGACAATAATGGTGCTATTGCTCAAGCAAAGGAACCAAGAGCACATCAGAAATCCAAACACATACTTAGGCGTTTTCATATCATTCGAGAGATCGTTGATAGGGGAGACGTAAATATATGCAGAGTACCTACTGATGACAATGTTGCGGACCCGCTAACAAAGGGACTTCCACAAGCTAAACATGATGGTCATGTTAGGTCCATGGGTATTAGATACATGGGAGATTGGGCCTAGGGCAAGTGGGAGATTGTTGGTAGTGGTGCCCTAGGCACGTTTAATAAACGTTGTAATTGTTATCATTTATTTCATATCAATAAAGAGATGTTTTGATTATTATTGTTGTTCATGTTTACTTATAATAATCTCCGTCCCTAGTACTTGTTAAGCACTAGTATAAAGGCTAAATGATCATAGGATGATCATGTTAGATTTATGGGTACTTGTTTGGAACAAGGTACTGGACATGACCCGCTCTATGAGATTTATGTCATGGTCTATGTCATACATATATCTCATATTAGTTATGTCATTTGAATCCTTAGACATGAAGTTATTATAGTCTTCCACTTGATGAACGTTATGTTTGACATATTCAAACGCTACTTTTAACCGAGTGGTTATAAAGGGTATGATTGGCATAATCGGATTCACGTAGGGAAGAATAATAAGCTAAATGAATTTGTCCCTCCTCGGAGAGATGTCAAGCTTGGGCCACTCGTAGGAATGATGTTGATGAAATGTTCGGCCGGACTCAAGTGGATTGATTGGATCAATAGCATTTGAATTATCAACATATTCGGAATCGAGAAAGTATTGAACAAAACAAGTTGACTGTTTGACCATGACTTGTGTTCAATGACATCGTGGACAAAGGGATTATGACATATTCTAAGAGGAATGCAAACTTGTATCTAGTTATACTATTTGGGTAGGTATGACGGTTTGCTAGAACCTAATCATATCTTATGGGATCATGTTTGAGCCCATTGCCAACTTAGTATAATCCTAGAGGGTCACACACAATAGAACGAATCTTTAAAAGGACTACATTGGAATTTTGGAAATTCTGGACTTTCTGGGAAGTGGGCGACCGCACATAATGGACTGGGCGGCCGCACAATTATCTCAGAAATGTACCAGTTTTGTTTTAGATAGTTGTGCGACCGCACAGAGGTTTTTGGGCGGCCGCACAGTACTGTCGGGTGGCAGATTCCTAATTTGATTAGGAAACGAATTTTGGACGGATTTTGACACAAGTTTCCTATTTGGAATAGGTCATGCTTGTGTATAAAAGAGCAAAATTCGGCCAGCACTCTAGGCTAATGATTTTGTGAGTCTCAAAGAGTTTGAGAGAGGGTTTATTTTGTTCCAAGACATTCTTGGTTGAGGAACAAAATAATACACAAAATAAATTCCATATAGTTCTTTTGATTGTGAAAAAGTGTTTCACAATTTGGTCTAGCAACCAAGATCAAATAAGCTCCTTTGATATTCGTTCGAAGTGTGGATACCGCTAGAGGGTGAAAATCATCATCTTCAAAGTTCGTGTTCAAGCTTTGTGATCGTGATCAAGTCTTCAAACCTCCACCAAAGACCAAGAGAATTTGATAGCCATCAAGGGTTAGTTTATTCCTTTATTCCTATGTTGTATTTGATTTAATCGTATGAACGGATCCATGGCTTTGGGTTTCAAAATTTTAAATGCTAAATTCCGCTGCGCATGTTTGATCGAAACCCAACAAACATGATGCAACGTAAGGCATTTCTCAAGGGCCTAGGGCATAATCTCCAACAATCTCCCACTTGCACTAGGCCCAATCAATGAGTATCCAATACCATTGAGCTTAGCTTATGACCATCATAACAGCTTGTGGAGGATCTTATGTAGGAAGATTTTCCTTGTTATCATCATAAAGTATTTTACATATTATGACATCTCCCATGTCAACGATTTCTCGTAGAAATGGAAATGACTGAGTGTGTGTTTGGATCATAGATGAGCCTTTGGCACCTTAGCTTGTGAAATAACCATTATTTCACAATAAAAGTCCATAGGATTAGTAGTACTATAAACTATTTCTAGTTATACTAATAATATTTATATTCAAACAACTCCCTTAGTTACAACTCTTGTAACTAAATACTCAATTTTATTCGTAGAATAAATTATAGTGTATTTGCTTGGAACTATTCCAACTAATAGCAATTACTTTAAACATATGTTTATATTGTGATTTAAATTACCCTTGTCAATGTGGAAGTATGCATCTATGTAACCATTTACTAGATCATATCCCATATCAACAACCATCAAGAATGCATCCTTAGTTCTTCTCAAGTACATAAGGACATTCTTGATCACTATCTAGTGACTTTCACTAGGATATGATTAGTTTGTTCTCATCATACTCCAAGTATACGAGTTATCCCGTCCAAGTACATAATACGACATATATGATAGATCCAATTACCGAAGCATATGGAATCTTAATCATGTATTCTTTCTCATTAGTCTTCCACTAAGACTAAGTCTTGCCAAGAATATTGTCATTAGACAACTTTACAAGTTTTTCTCCAAGAGACTTGCATACTGAACGATTCAGTACTTTGTCTTTATAAGTACTTTGACACAAATCAATCAACTTCCTATATTTATATCAATAGATATTAATTCCAAGGATGTAAGCGGCTTCTTCCTAAGTCTTTCATTAAGAAACTCTTTCAAAATGAATTATATGTCAACCACATATACCAGACTAGGAATTAGACTATGCTCCCACTAATTTCTTAGCAAACACAAGTCTCATCTTTGATGAATTTCAAACGATTTGAACACTTCATCAAAATGATTGTTTCAACTCCAAGAAGCTTGCTTCCATCTCATGGATTTCCACAACTAACATACTTTATTAGAATTTTCTAGACTATCAAAACCTTTAGGTTGTATCAAATACATCCTTAA
This sequence comes from Campanula takesimana, assembly GCA_026119855.1. Classification (NCBI taxonomy): domain Eukaryota; kingdom Viridiplantae; phylum Streptophyta; class Magnoliopsida; order Asterales; family Campanulaceae; genus Campanula; species Campanula takesimana. Next base: position 721,544 of record JAOWBW010000036.1, on the reverse strand, counting down.
GTTAATTCCTGTTAAGGAACTCTGTTTTGATATTCATTTGTCAAATTTCATATTCCAAATATGAGGATATGACAATGAGAATTCTAATGTCTTAAAACATGACTACGAGTAAGAAAGTTTTATCATAGTCGAAATATGAGTCAATCTTTCACACTTAGTCTTGCTTGAAGAGTATGTTCCTTTCTACCCATGTTAGTTTTCTCCAAGAAAACTCAACTTCATCATTTGGTTTTTACACCTTAGGTTAGAACGATCAAGTTCCAAACTTGATTATACAACATGGATTGCCTTTCAGATTCTATGACTCCAAGCCATTAATTTAAATACGGAGCGGACTTCGCATTTTGATAGGTGGTAAATATGTCATTCTCAATGAACTTTACCTCAATGCATTCTATTTTGAGAAATCCAGTATTTCTTGTTATAGATTGTATCCTATCATATATGCAAGTAACTTGTGTAACTTGAACGAATTTTCACAACTCCTTGTAAATATTTGTTCAATTTCCATCAAAGGTTCAATGTAATTTTCTAGGTCTCGAACCATTCGAGATATATTTTACTCCCACTGGTCCTTTTAGAGATAAACTATTTATCTAGAAAAGTATCATAATAAGGAACAAACAATTTTGTTTTTTATAAGTAAAATAATGTCCTTAAGTTTCTTTAGGACATCCCATGAAAATACATTTATTAAATTTAAGTGTGAGCTTGTTCCAAACAAGTCTTTTCGCAAAAGTCTCACTTTCTTAAATCTTCATGAAAGACATACCAAGTTTTCTTTCATTCCATATCATATATGGCACCTTTGAACTTATTTTGATGGAACTCAAATTAGTGTAATTATAGCGGTTTCCAATGTATAACCCAAAATTAAATAGTAGAAGATCAATTTGACTTTATTAATAATTATTTTTAAATTTTTACAAAGATAAATTATTTAGCATAAAATGCTAGTCAAAGTTTAAGTAGGCATGACCAAAAGTATCCATTGGTATGAGACAGAGGGAGTATTAATTTAATTATATTAATGAAAATATAAAAATTGTGATTGGTAGAAATTATATGTTTAATGGTGTCCCAATAAAAATATTAAAATTTCATTAAGATATTATTTTCTTTCTAAAATCTTTAACAAAGTTCAATCAAACTACTCTTTAGTTTTGAAAAAAAAAAAAAAAAATCGAGAAAGACACGTAAAGTATTATTTATTTTTGCATAACGAGTAGGTGATATCCCACAAAGTAGTCCCCACTCCCTATCTTGCTAGAGAAAAATACAGCAGATCAGACAATTGACTAGTCCTAGACGTGTCCATGCCGGTTAACCGCCGGTTAACCGGTTATAACCGCCGGTTAATTTTACCGGTAATCCCTAACCATGGAGTAACCTTCTAACCGCCACATCCGGTTACGGTTATCCGGTTAACGGTTAAACCGGTTAAGCCGGTTTTGCCGGTTAACCCGGTTATGAGACTTTTTCAATTATTTATTTTTTTATTTTAAAAAGAAACAGTTTTTTTTGATTTTGTTAGAAAACTGACTAAAAATCATTAAGAAACTAACTGAAAATGAAATAAAAACACCAATTTTGTTAGAAAACTAACTGAAATCGTTAAAAAACTGACTGAAATTGTTAAAAAAACTGACTGTAATTCTTAAAACTAACTCGAAAATGGTAAGAAACTGACGGTTAGTGTAGACGGTTGAACCGGCGGTTAGCTTCCCGGTTATAACCGCCGGTTGACGGACCGTTGTTGTGCATTTAAATTTTCCGGATCTCCAAATCTTCAAGTCTTCAAGCTTTAAGATTTGACCTCCTCGTTCTTCGGATCAGGATCACAGGAACACGAACTTGAGATGTTAAAGCAAACATCCTCTATGTGTATCCACACGCGGACGAATATCTAGAACCATTCTAGATCAGGATTGCTAGACCATTAGAAAACACACTTTTCTAATATTCAAAGGCTATATGAATTTTGGTGTTCTTTATCTTAGATTTTCAATCTTGGATCAAGAATTATGTTTCTCAAACATACTAGGTTGCATTAGTTTAATGGCTGATGAAAAGATGTATTTATAGTCCCTAGTCATTAACCCTTAATGACCTAGAAGACCTAAATCCCGTCACCCAATTAAACTGCACAAAATCTGACCCCAGGAACTCTGGCACGGTCGTGCTCACAAATTAGCACAGTCGTGCCAATTGTGTCGAGCCACACCTGCCCGAGAATAATACTGGCACGGTCGAGTTTTGTGAACTGGCACGGTCGTGCGCACATAATGGAACGGTCGTGCCATTTGGGTCGAACCTGCCAGTTTTCACCTTTTTCCAATTTTAGCCTTTTTCTTGATTCGTCTTTTTGTGTGTGACCCCATAGGATTATATTAGATTGGTAATGAGTCCAACCAAGGTCAAACTCATAAATCATGAGCGGACTCTAGCAAGCCATCATGACTACCCACGAAAAATTTAAATGCACAACAACGGTTAGTATTCTAAATTCATCTTGCTATTAATTTAATCATCATGAATGGATATTGGGGCTTAGGGTTTTGTCGATTTTATATTGCTTTCTTCCGCTGCGCATGTTGCCTCAAAACCCAACAGAAGCGAGGCGAACAAAAGCCATTATCTTTTATTTGGTAGAAGTGATCAACTTTGCATGTATATTTATTTATATATGATAATTTGTAGCTTTTTAAATTAGTGAAGAAAATAAATTTTGATATATATATAGTGAAAAACTACACATCTATCTACACTATATTAATACCAAGATAGTCACTTTCCCTCCAAAAAATGTCACTATCAAGGGCAAAAGTGTAATCTCCACCAAACAGGGACAAGCTTGTCATTATTTTTAATTTGGTACAAGTAGTCAACTTTGCATGTAAATTGATTTCTATATGATACTTTTTAATTAGTTTATTTAGTGAAAATTATTAATCTTGATCATTATATAGGGGAAAATACTAATTGATGCGGGCATAAGGCGATGAAGTTTTTGGAGTCATTTGAGCGCGTGCGCGGAAACGGTCGTAACTTTTTACTCCGGATGAACCACGAAACGCATCTCATATCAAATCGAACGTCGAAGCGAGGCGAACAAAAGTCATAGGGCGAAGCCCCTTGAGGCAGGGTCTAAATAGGGGGAAAATTATTTAAGGCCTCAAACATGCTTCCTTATTTTTTTATCAGTTTTTTTGTTTTTTCGTATTTTTTTGCTTAATTAATGTTTATTTTGTTTAAGGGTTGCAGAACATATAAACACATAGTTTTAGGATCTTTGAAGTCAATTTTTGAATTTTAATATATTGACCATTTATCACAATCTTAGTGCATGTTCATAAATTAGATAGACGGTTTTTGAATGACCGTTATGATGCGATTTATTTTCAAGAGAGTTGAATTTTGGCTCCAACGTTAAATGTTGTTAATGACTATGTATTATGCCATAGACAATTGTATGTCGCTTTATCAAGATTGAAATTGTCTTGATGGCCTGAAAATATTGATATGTAATGATGACATTCCAGGTTATTATGATATTTCTACTGGCAATATGTTTTTAAGGAAGTATTCCACAATTTGTAATGCAAACATGATTTCAGTTGAATTTATATTGTCTTTTATAAAAAAAAAATTATCTCATTTAAAATTTAGTAACATCCCGAGCATCGCACGGGTGTACACTAGTTGAGAAAATAAAATGATCGCCATATGAAATACTTTTTCCAATACTTTTTGAAGATTCTCGTGAAAATCTTTGTAACGACCCAGATTTTCATAAAGTAAACAAATCCATAAATCATGGAAATACCAACAGTTGTCTTACAAAATCCAACTTAAATAGCCCAACGGCTAGTCTCAACCATCAATTCAACCATAAATGCGGAAGTGAAATTAAATGCTAAGTCTTCAAGCCAGTACAACCACTAGCTAAACAAAATAAACCATAAAGTCTTAATATAACTGACACGGACAGCTTCATCTAGCGATCCGTCTACTTTTTTAAGTCGTTACCTGAAAAAGATTATTAGAGAAAGGGTGAGCGAACAATGCTCAGTAAGTTCATACGGACTTCTCTGATAGCTAAGGAGAAGTGACCGAAAGAACGGACTCAATTGATAATTTCAAAGATCGGATATCATTTCAAATACTAACTGCATATAACGAATACAGTTAACTACTCAAAGATTGGTGGTCCTATTTCCATTCCGTCAATTCCAAGTTCCAAACACCTTTTCAGGGTGTCACACCTTTTCAGGGTGTTAAGTGAATAAGAGACTGTTGGTCCCAGAGGGCAACAAGGGTATAGAACCGCTAAAGGGGGGTGAATAGCGGTCCGAAATTTTTTCTAAAATACCCTTTAAAATCAACCGAGTACTTATCAGTTTGGCCAACTGCGGTTCAAGGCACAAGAACCGAACTGATAAAAGCACAGCGGAGTTTGCGGTTTGGCCAAATAGGTTAGTTAAAGAGTTGGGAAGTTTGACTCGGGTTGAGAAAACACTATGATGCAACAGAATAGTTAAACTTAAAGTTTAAAGGAAAACACAATTCATCTTTCAAGTCATTTCGTGTATGGAAGCAAGTTCAAGACCACAAACAAGAAAGATAAATATCAAGACAGAAAATAAAGATCAAACACACAAATTGAAGAGGTTCGTTCTTAAATGAACTACGTCCTCTACCTAGATGGTTAGTCTAGGATTTTCTAATAGCTATAAGACTTGTATTAATTTAGAGGAGGTTTTACAAGATGAATCTAAACTCTAAACAATAAGTCTAACCTAAGCTATAATAACAACCGGTGTTTTCGAAGTATATAATCTATGTGATCATATAAATCGGGTGTGTGTGTGAAAAGAAATCAAATTCTCTAAGTATCTAAATGATGGTTGAGCAAATAGAATTCTTTCGGTGTAAAGGCTAAGTATGAATGGTTGTTAGGCTTGAAGCTTTGATGAAGAACTGGGTTTGCAATGGAGATGGTTTGAAGATATGAATATCTGGGTTTAAATCTTCAAAGCAAACTTGAATGCTTGGAAATGAATCCCTTGAAGCTCAGCAACCTTCATTATTGAATAATGGAGGCTATTTATAGGCAGAGCACCCTTGTGACCGTTGGGTAAAGATTTGAATCAAATCTGAAGGGTACAGTGCTGTCGAAATCCCATTGGTTGAGCTGTCATTTTCGTCCTTGGTTTTGTCTTGTAGTCCTAGGTAGTTGTTGCACCACTACCTGACATTTGTCCTTTGTTGCAAAAAGGACTAACGGTAAACAATTCAAACTGATAGAAAAACCGACATTCCTTGCAGAAACTCCAAGTTAACTTAGAGTTATTTTGACATGACATAACAACATCCTTTTACGGTCAAAAAGGGAATGTTTGTCTAAGGAATAAATGACATCTCTTTAATTCTTCAATAACTGATCTGCGGTTTCACCAAGCATAGGGGCGGTTTGAAGAATGATCTTGATGGGCGGTTTCATCAAACATGCAAACTGCAGTTTGATGAAAACTGAAGGGCTCCATGCTGGCGGTCTCAAGATGACGGTTTGAAGCACTAAACCGCTAATGATACAACCGAACTATACTCAGCCTAGACAACTAAAAACACTAGAAATGGACTTATCTAAAAATTGAAGTAGAACCTCATTACATGCGGTCCTAAAGTCCATAAAAAGACACGTGGCATGGATCAATCAAATTAAGGTGGGTGAACTAACAATGAATCCTAACAATCTCCCCCTATTTGATTGATGCCATTACCACACTATGATAATAGCAAAACATTGTACTTGATAAGAACATGTCAGAAATAAATTTCATGAAATTGCATGTCCCAAGTCAATGCACACACTATGCTAGATCATAGATTTCAAATCTATCAAAAACAAAGAGAATGAAGAAAAGATAGAAAAGAAATACATTCAGATGCATAAAAGATGATATGATTTTGAGGATCAGAAATGCATGTTTAAACTGAATGTTTAAACCATAATGCACTAAAAAGTATTTTCATGATGAATGTAGTGTATGAGGTTTGAAGAAATACAAGCATTGTTTCACAAACAAGCAGTTTGAATAAACAAAGTTTTGGAAACAGAATGCTATGCAGTCATTCTCATTATAATTCAATCATAAAGTATAGTAACTTACAATGTATGAATTACAAGAGACATCAAAAAGAAAGACTAAGAAATGAAATCTAGTCTACTTCATCTGCAACAGAACCCCTTGCAGCAGCAGCATCATCTGCGGTTTGGTTCTGAACGGTTTGAGCGTCTCGAGCAGCTTGTTCTTCTGAAACTTGATCATCAACAGCGGGGGCGGTTTGATCAACATTTATAGAACCGGATCCACGGGTGGCTTCAAAAACAAAGTCAGCTGCACGAAGCCGAACTTCAGTCGGTTCATCAATCTTTAATTCAATTGCAGCGGCTTGCTTGACAAGTTTCCCAGTTCTATGAAGGATAAGCTCAGAAGAATCAAGCGCATGCTGGGCCAAAATGTCAAGTTTCTCAACAACAGATTGAAGTGAAGCATCAACGGCTTGAAACTTTAAGTTGCAAAGATCATTGTTGGTTCTGACAAGATCTTGAAGAGCCAGTTGATTTTCCAAGATTAAGTTCAGTCTCTCATCTAGCTGTTGTTGTCTTGACCTATCATCAAATCTCTCATTCACTCTCTCCCCCTTAATGGCATCAAGATCAGATTGTAAAGTGAGGAGATGAGTGTCAAACCTAGAAGTGGCGGTTTGCTGATGAACTTGAATATTCCTAACCGCATCTATTAAGTCGGCGGTTGTAGCATGAAGAGGTAGAATTGGATAGGAAGGAATTGAAGAGGACGGTTTATCAGAAGGAGTATAGTCAGGGATGTGCTCATCACTGGAATTATCATCATCAGAAATTTGGATGGCATCATCAGATTGATGGGATGAGGAAGGCATTTTGGCTTTGCCTTTCAAAAGAATGTGTGCCTCTTCTAAATTTTCACCCATAGAGATCCTAAGGGCAGTTTCAAGCTCAATGGGATCAAAGTGAGGAAAAGAGTGAACAGGGATAATTGCAGATTGAGGAGGGGAAGGAGGAAGAAGAGGAAATCTCAAATAATCATCATTCAGAAGAATGGAAGGGGAAGGCACAAATCTCCAATTCAACATAGGAGGATAAGCTCTAGCAGTTAATTTTAGAAAGAATTGACTAGCAATAGTGGGATCCATGAGTACCTTATCGGCAATCTCACCCATCAATTGTTCTGCAACTGAAAGAATTAATTTTTCAACTGCTGCTTCCATCTCATCCTTGGGAAAAATAGCATAGGGGTTAGGGCGGCCAGCCTTCAAGAATCTAGATTCGGCTTTGGCGGCGGCACGAGCATGGGCTCCAGCCCTTCTTTCCCTAGAGGTTTCAGTTTTGAACCGCTTCAGATAGCGTGCTAAGTCAGCAGCATTCTTTCGTTTCTTTGTCTTCGGTTTAATGAATGAAACCGATGGCGGAGCAGATGGTGAAACTGAAGACTGAGCCATCGGTTGGACCGACGTAGAAACTGAAGGTTGAGCAGATGAAAGAACCGGTGAAGGTTGAACCGCTAAGGCATAAGGTAAGTCTGGAGATGAAGATGGAGTATGTTCTGGTGAATCAAAATCCATCTTTCTTTTAAGTGAAGGAGGAGAGACCTCAACCAACATTGGGTCAATACATGCCTTCCTCATCTCAGCTCTTTCTCTTAGCTCTTTTACAAATGCTCCTTCAAGTGGTGAGTGATCCCTTTTGTAGTCAGCCTCACTGAAGTCTACAGCTCCTGGTGGCCTTGACTGCCAATGCTCCACATAATCACTTTTCTTCACCAACTTTCTCTTATTCTTTGGCGGTTGAACCTCAAGAACTTCATCATCTTCCTCAGGTTCACCAAGTGTCTCAGACATACCAGTCTGCTCAGGCAATGCTACAGCCTCAAACTCACCGGTTTGCTCAGGCTGAACCACAATGGTAGATACAGCGGTTTGTTCAACTAGAACCGCATCCTCAGACACTTCGGTCTGCTCAGGATCGGTTTGAGAGGAAGGTTTAAGGTTTGGGAAGGCTTTGAAAATTTCAGCCAACTGTTCTTCAGAGAATTGAACAGAGGGCGGTTTAGAAGTGGAAGGTTTAGGAGGAGAAGAGATAGGAAGGAAAATATGAGGTGAAGGGATAAGTTCTGGAATGGATTTAGCCTTGGCGGCTTTAAGAGAGGAGGCATCCATAGCGAAATTTAAGGATTTCTCCACATTTTGATGTACTGGACAGATAGGTTTAACTTGAGGTTTGGGAATAGAGGGTTTAGAAGTGATAGGTTTTGAAAGAGTAGGAGATAGTCTGAAAGGGGGAAAAGAGGTTGAAGAAGATGAAGGTTTTGATGTCGGTTTGGATAAGGGTTTAGGAGGTGGTTTGGATAGGTTTGCTTTTGTAATAACTGAAGGGATTTGAGCAGTTCCCTTTCTTTTCCTTGGAGCAGCGGTTTCCTTGGGACGAGCCGCAGGTATAGACCGAACTGCAGGCTCCCCCTCAACCGCAGACTCCCCCTCAGCCTGTACCGCGGTTTGAGCTAAATGACTTAACCCCAGTCGGTTTAGAGTGGCAGTTTGACCTTCATTTCTTAGCATCGTAGCATGGGCCTGATCAGCAATCGCACCAGCATACGGTTTCCCAGATTTGTTGAGCCGAGCCTCAGGAAATGGGCCACGTTCGGCTTCAGGAAGAGGGTCCTCATTCCAAACAGTTTGAGCATACCGCCATCCAAAAGTTGTTCTGAAGGTATCAAGTCTTGACAATCCAAAGATAGATTTTTCACTTGGATCCAACCAATAGTCCTTGTTTTCAGCCGAGAACTTGAAAATGGCAGTATCTTGATGCAAGAACTTTGTCAGCAACCTACAATGAGTTCTGACCTTGGATTATCCAGCGGCTTTAGCAGCCTGGAGGCGGTTTAGAGTATTTATGATCTCCTTCATCACAACCTTGGGCCAGTGCAGTTTCTTCCCTTTAAGAATGGCCACACAGTAAGCATACTGTTCACTTGTAAAATTGTTGTGGTTTCCATTCTTGCACATAACTCCAGAATCCACCAATTCACATAGGTGAGCCATCACCTCTCCAAAGTCCTTTTTGGAAGGATTATTGGTGGAGAAAGAATTTACTCCAATCAACTCCATTGTAGTATTACTTAGAAGTTCCGGTTTTATCCCCATGACTCCAGAGTTCTCAAGACTAGCTAGAACTGCAATCTTGAAAGCGGTTAGGATCACTTGTTTGCCACAGACGGTGGACTTGATAGCATCTTCAAACTTTATCTCTCCGGATTCCAGATCCCTCATCGGTTCTCCTCTTACATCTAGTAAGGCAGCCTTTGTGGAGATCCCATTTTCAAAGAATTCGGCGCAGATAATTGTAACGAACTGCGGTTCATCCATAAGAAACAAAGGTAGCAGCTTTGCATCATTCAGCAGTTTGAGGATCTTTCTTCCAACTGCATCTTGTTTAATTTCATCCACAAGAATCCTAGAGCCGGGAACAAAGTTTGAGGGATCCTGAAAGATTTTCTTAGTTAGAAATAGCTTAAAGAATGATAGTTTGAATCCGTAAGCAAACCGTGGTTTGATTAAGTCCTACAAACTATAACAAGGAAACCTAACAATGAAAACATGCGGTTCAAGGAGAGCAAGGGTAAAAATGTAAAAACAAAGAATGAAGGAACAGTGAAGGCAAAACGGATCAAAGAGGGAAAATTTTGAAAAAAAGTTTGAATGCATGAAGAACACGAAGAACAGAGTATGAATGTGCAAAACAAAATCTTAACCAAAACGTGGAAAAAAATTATATCAAAATGATCACAAATGGCAGATTCTAACAAAGTTCTAAATAAACTAAAACAAATAACAACACATGAACCCAGAATCTGCAAAATTTCGCAAGAACACCAAATAACCCCAAAATTGATTTTGCTCAAAATTGAACACAAATCTTAAAACAAAGTGAACAAATAGTGTATATAAGTAAATGCGAGCACAAACCAACCAAGAAATTGAAGAAAAAGCATAAAATGATCAAAGGAAGATGAATCAAGCTTTTAAGCTTCAACAATGGCGGATAAATGAAGTATACTGAGTTAGGGTTCAGAATTTCATACCATATCAGGCTTCGATGGTTTGGACGATGTAGAAGAAGAAGCAAGATCAATTGATTTCTTTGGTGCCATTAAAAATTTTGTTTAAGTAAGAGAATTTTGAGTGAGAACAGAGAGAGAGAGATGAGTGCGTACAGAGGAGAGAGAAGGGGTTTTTGCTAAAAAGAGTAAGAAGGTAAAAAGATAAATTGAAAAATGGTTTGTCTTTTATACTCAATTAACCACCTCGGGTAGTGGAGCGGGCATGACGGCTGAAGGAAACTCAACCGTCAGTGTACCTGTCGATTCGCATTCAATGCGGCAGAGATAATTGCAAAAAGGTCCTTAATGAATGAAGTGACATAAAGTAGGGACTAAAATGAAATTTCATACCTGAGCGGTTTTGCGTAAACCGACTTACCTTTTCCTCATTATCGGTTTAGGTGAAACCGATATCTTCCAGGTCTGTCTTCGGTTTCAGTATAAAAACCGAAAGCTTGCTTTGACAATTCGGTTTGGACAAAACTGAAATTATTCTACTTGACTCTTCGGTTTGAGTGGAATTTTTAACCGAACCATCTTGTTGCGGTTTTGTCGATTGAACCGCAAGCTATTTGCATTTTCTTAATAGAGCCAAAATACTTAACAAAAATTATTAGAACAAGAATGGATAGGCATGAATTATATTAAGTAAGTTCCAGCATACCCATTTCTCCTCGTAAATGAAAGAACCTAGAATTTTCAAGCGGTTTGGTGAGAATATCTGCAATTTGATCGTCGGTTCCCACCTTTGCTAGAAAAATGTTCTTCTTTTCAACATGATCTTTGAGAAAATGATATCGTATGTCAATGTGCTTGGTTTTTGAGTGTTGTACTGGATTGTTGGAGATTGATATTGCTGCAGTACTATCACAGTAGATAGGGCAGTTCTTCTCAAATACTTCATAGTCTTCCAACTGCTGTTTCATCCAGAGAATTTGAGAACAACAGCTTCCAGCCGCAATATATTCAGCTTCAGCGGTTGAGACTGAAACCGATGCTTGTTTTTTGCTGGACCATGATACAAGCCGGGTGCCAAGGAACTGACAAGTACCACTTGTGCTCTTTCTGCTTATCTTACATGCTGCACAGTCAGCATCTGAATAACCTAATAGATCAAATGAGGATTCTTTGGAGTACCAAAGTCCAAGGTTAACATATCCACATAAGTATCTAATAATTCTTTTAACAGCAATAAGATGAGATTCTCTAGGGTCAGCTTGAAATCTAGCACAAACACAAACACTGAACATGATATCCGGTCTACTAGCAGTTAAGTAAAGTAAAGAACCAATCATACCTCGGTAGAGAGTCTGATCAACTTTCTTACCTCGTTCATCTTGATCCAAACTGCAGGCCTTTTGCATTGGGGTATCAACTCGCTTAACGGTTTCAAGCCCAAATTTCTTGATCAAATCTTTGGTATATTTGGCTTGGTTGATAAATATTCCATCATGACATTGCTTGATTTGGAGTCCAAGAAAGAATGTCAATTCTCCCATCATACTCATCTCAAATTTACCTTTCATAAGCTTCTCAAACTTAACACACATAGTCTCATTAGTAGAACCGAAAATAATATCATCAACATATATTTGAACTAATAATGAATGACCTTTGTGTTTAGCAATAAATAGGGTTGTATCAATTTTACCTCTAGAGAAGCCTTGTTCAATAAGAAATTTAGATAGAGTGTCATACCATGCTCTTGGAGCTTGTTTGAGTCCATACAAGGCCTTCTTGAGCTTGAAGACATGATTGGGATATTTGTTGTCTTCAAATCCTGGCGGTTGAGCTACGTAAACTTCTTCTTGTAGTTCACCATTCAGAAATGCACTCTTCACATCCATTTGATATAACTTGAATTTCTTGAAGAAGGCATAAGCCAGGAACAATCTAATGGCTTCAAGTCTAGCTACAGGGGCAAAGGTTTCATCATAATCAATCCATTCTTCTTGCCTATAACCCTGAGCAACCAACCTTGCTTTGTTTCTTGTAATAGTACCATTTTCATCCATCTTATTTCTGTATACCCATTTTGTTCCAATTACAGTGTGATCTTTGGGCCTTGGAACTAGAGTCCAAACTCTGCATCTTTCAAACTGATTGAGCTCTTCTTGCATTGCAGTTACCCAACTTGGATCACTTAGAGCTTCATCTACCTTTTTCGGTTCCATTTGAGATAACAGTGCGGTTGAGAACAAACTGTGGTTATCCCTATGAGTTAAGTTTCCTCTTGTCTGAACACCAGAACTGATAGGACTTATAACATTAGTTGTTGGATGGTCACTATGTTCATTGATTTCTGGAGGGAGGTCTTCATGAACCACTATTTCTTGAAGATTTTCCAGAGGAGGCTCTTCTTGATATTCATTGAAATCTTCATTGAAGGTGATGTTTGGAACTGGATCAACGGTTTGAATGGGATCAGAAGAATGCGGTTCTACAGCAACACCTTCGGTTTGATTTGGAGCGGCTGAAGAACCTGATGGAGCGGTTTGAGTAGGTTGGTCATTTGCGGTTGCATGATTAGGGTAAGATGTACCTGTCTCAAAACCACTAAAATCATCAGCAACATTTGGAGCCATATGTGGCTCAAGAAGATTATGTTCATCAAATGTAACATGGACTGATTCTACAATTTTTAAAGATGTCTTATTGAAACAACGAAAAGCTTTGGAGTGTTTTGAATAACCAACAAAAATACCTTCATCGGCCTCAGCATCAAATTTACCTCGATGCTCTTTGCCATTGTACAAGATGTAGCACTTGCATCCAAATATTTTGAAGAAGGCAATGTTGGGTGATCTGCCTCGCCACAATTCATAAGGAGTCTTGTTGTGAACTTTGATGATTAGGGAGCGGTTCTGGGTGAAACATGCGGTATTGATGGCTTCGGCCCAGAAGTATTTGGGAAGCTTTGCTTCTGCAATCATTGTCTTCCCGGCTTCAATCAAAGTCCTGTTCTTTCTTTCTACAACTCCATTCTGTTGTGGAACCCCAGCGGCAAAGAAGTTATGATCAATTCCATGATCATCACAATATTGGGCAACACCATTCTTTGTAAATTCGGTTCCATTATCTGAACGCACGGCAACAATGTCATCCAATTTCTGAGTTTGGAGCTGTCTAAAAAGAGCGGTTACGATGCCATAAGTATCATCTTTAGAGGCCATCATTTCCACCCATGTATATCTTGAATAATCATCAACCACCACAAGTGTATAGCGGTTTCCTCCAATACTGGCGGTTGGGACAGGTCCAAATAAATCCATGTGCAGCAGTTGCAAACAGCGGTTCGTTGAAGGTGCGGTTTTATTAGGAAATGACTGTTTGGGCTGCTTTCCAAGCTGGCATGCTTTACACTTTTCATCATGATGGTCAGCCACTTTGGGTAGTCCTTTTACTAGACCATCCCTGTGCAGTTTTGCTAGATACTTGAAGTTCAAGTGGCTGAGCCGCTTATGCCATAACCAGCTGCTTTCACTTATATTTTTGGCTACAAAACAGAGGTCAGCAATAGAAACAATATTGCTTAAATCTATCATATAAACATCACCTGTTCTGTTGCCAGTCAGTAGAGTGACTTCAGAGGAAGCATCTTTGATATAATAGCTAGTTGATGTGAAGATGCAGTTCATTCCTTTGTCACAAAACTGAGATATGGAGAGAAGGTTGTGCTTGAGTCCTTCTACTAGTGACACATTTTCAATAGTCACCTTTCCTCGTTTGATTTCTCCATATCCTACTGTTTCTCCTTTCTTGTTGTTACCAAACACTACTGGGGGACCTTTCATTTGGATGAAACTGCAGAGTAGTTCGGAATCTCCAGTCATGTGTCGTGAGTATCCACTATCCAAATACCAGAGATCCTTCTTCTTCTTAGCGGTTCCAGCCATAAAACATGAAATCTGAAAAATAAGCATGAAAGGTTTTGGTCCCCCTTATTCCTTGGGTCCTAGGGTTAGCAGCTTTTTGGGACCCACACTTGTTTGACCTTAGGATTTTTACGTCCCTTGGCATTGGGTGTGAATCTTAAAAGACAATGACCAGCACTATGACCAAAATCAGCACAAATAGCACAATGAATAAATCCAGGTTTTGGTTGCGGTTTTACAAACCCTTTACCGACCTTCGGTTTCTCATGTTTTACTGGGTCAGCGGTTTTGACTTTAACAAAGATTACCTTCTTGAGCTCAACCTTCCTCTTAGGTGCGGCTTTAGGGAAAATGATAGGAATTTCCTTAAACCAACTAGGAGCGGTTTCATCACTCAATACTTCCTTGGTTGACTCAGCCGCTATGGATTTCTCTTTCCACTTTGAATCTCTCCCAGTCTGGTTTTTTAGGGTACTCAAAGAAATAATTTTGCCTTTTAATTTCTTGTATTGAGCCCTTTTTACCAGCATGATTAACCTTAGGTATTTCTTTGGTTTGTTCAGTAGGCTTCACACCACCTTCAGCACAGAGACAAGGACACTTACACCCATCATCGGTTTTAAACCCCAATCCACTTTTATCCGAAGTAGGAATTTGTGAATTTAGGATTTGTTCCACGGTGACACCAGACTTAGTCCATACATCGGTCACTTTTTGGAGGTCATCCCTTTGTACGGTAAGATCATGGATTTGGGTGAGAAGTACCTCGGTTCTGTCCTTCAGATAGCGGTTTTCATCCACAGTAGTAGATATCCCAGCAATTTGGAGCTTGAGATTTTCAATTTCCTCCTTGTGGGATTTACATACACGTTGGGATTCTTCAAGTTCCGCAGCCATTAGTTTATATGCCTTTTTAAGTACAGTGTGTTGTTGACATATACTATTTGCAGGTTCTAGTACCTGATCATCATGACTTTGGTCTGCTTGAACCTCAGGAGTGTAGTTTGGTGTTGTAGGAGCTCTGCTTGATCTAGCCTCAGGAGTCTTAGGTGAAACTGACTTCATTTGTTGTTTTGGCAGTGGAAGGCTTTCGTCAATTTCAATTCTTTCTTCAAATCCCATGAGACAGAGATTAGCAGTTTCTTCATCATCACTTTCATCTGAGTCTGAACCCATCCATGTCAGCGGTTGATCTCCTTGGTCAGCTACCATTCCTCTTCTTTTCATGAATTTCTTGTTGAATGGTTTCTTTGCTGGCGCGGCTTCATACCTCGGTTTGGGACAACTTGAAGCAAAGTGACCTGGTTGTCTGCAGTTATAACAAACCAAGTCATCCCTAGTCTTGGGATCTGCAGTTTTGTTGAATCTGGTTGGAGGGACAAACTTTGCCGGGCCTTTGGATGGAAATTGAGATCTATTGTTTTTCCTGAACTTGGTGTATTTCTTCACATACAAAGCAAATTCTTCATCATCCATTTCATCAAAATCAACTTGAGTAGAACTTAAGGATTGTGATCCTACACTCTGAGCATACGAACTTTGAGGAGGAGTGTAGGATTGATGAGACTGCTGATAAGATTGATAAGATTGAGGATATGGTTGATGTGATTGAGGATAGGATTGGTGAGACTGTTGGTAATATTCAGAAGGTGCGGTTTGAGGATTATATCTAGGAACATTTTGGTCAGGAGAAGCGGTTTGCAAGTGGAGGTGAGGAGCGGTTTGATGATGGTCTGGATTGTAGACAGGAGATGAGGTATTGTTGAATGCAGCTAGAGAGAGGGTCTTAAATCTACTTTCGGTTTCATGGACCTCTTCAAGCTTAAATTCAAAAACCTTCAGCATGGCATACAAGTGTCGAAGATCAAGAGCTTCCAAGTCCTTGTTGTCTTCAATGTTAGGAGTTTTGATCAGCCATTTGCTACCAAGTGCTTGCATGAATCTCATGTTCAAATCTGTATTAGAATAGACATGTCCAAGAGAAAAACAAACATTAACAATATCAATAAACCTCTCATAGCATTGTCTAAGAGATTCCTTAGGATCTTTAACAAAATAGTCAAAGAGTCTTCTCTGTTGATAGAGGCGGTTCTTCTTGGTATCTGAATCTCCTTCCAGAAAGTCAACTATAGCATCCCAGGTAGCCTTTGCGGTTTTGCAGTGAAGCACCTTAGAATGAGTCCTCAGGTCAATAGCTGAAACTAGCATGGACATAGCTCTTCCATCAAAATCCACATTGATGCGGTCTGCATCAGTCCATTCACTTTCTAATTTCTTAACTTCAGCTTCTTCTCCTGCGGTTCCTGCACGAGGATTAGCTTTCATAGGAACATATGGTCCATCAGTAACTGCAGTCCACAGTCTACGATCACATGAAATCATGTGTTTCATCATCCTATCTTTCCAAAAAATAAAACTATCTTCATCCAGAATCGGTAAGTGATTTGAATTGGATGTTTGCATCATATGGGTGTTTGTGTTTGCCATTGGATCAGCACCCAAGCGGTTAAGCTTGTAAAAACAAGTTTGGTGGATAAGCTCTGATACCACTTGTTAGTCCCAGAGGGCAACAAGGGTATAGAACCGCTAGAGGGGGGGTGAATAGCGGTCCGAAATTTTTTCTAAAATACCCTTTAAAATCAACCGAGTACTTATCAGTTTGGCCAACTGCGGTTCAGGGCACAAGAACCGAACTGATAAAAGCACAGCGGAGTTTGCGGTTTGGCCAAATAGGTTAGTTAAAGAGTTGGGAAGTTTGACTCGGGTTGAGAAAACACTATGATGCAACAGAATAGTTAAACTTAAAGTTTAAAGGAAAACACAATTCATCTTTCAAGTCATTTCGTGTATGGAAGCAAGTTCAAGACCACAAACAAGAAAGATAAATATCAAGACAGAAAATAAAGATCAAACACACAAATTGAAGAGGTTCGTTCTTAAATGAACTACGTCCTCTACCTAGATGGTTAGTCTAGGATTTTCTAATAGCTATAAGACTTGTATTAATTTAGAGGAGGTTTTACAAGATGAATCTAAACTCTAAACAATAAGTCTAACCTAAGCTATAATAACAACCGGTGTTTTCGAAGTATATAATCTATGTGATCATATAAATCGGGTGTGTGTGTGACAAGAAATCAAATGCTCTAAGTATCTAAATGATGGTTGAGCAAATAGAATTCTTTCGGTGTAAAGGCTAAGTATGAATGGTTGTTAGGCTTGAAGCTTTGACGAAGAACTGGGTTTGCAATGGAGATGGTTTGAAGATATGAATATCTGGGTTTAAATCTTCAAAGCAAACTTGAATGCTTGGAAATGAATCTCTTGAAGCTCAGCAACCTTCATTATTGAATAATGGAGGCTATTTATAGGCAGAGCACCCTTGTGACCGTTGGGTAAAGATTTGAATCAAATCTGAAGGGTACAGTGCTGTCGAAATCCCATTGGTTGAGCTGTCATTTTCGTCCTTGGTTTTGTCTTGTAGTCCTAGGTAGTTGTTGCACCACTACCTGACATTTGTCCTTTGTTGCAGAAAGGACTAACGGTAAACAATTCAAACTGATAGAAAAACCGACATTCCTTGCAGAAACTCCAAGTTAACTTAGAGTTATTTTGACATGACATAACAACATCCTTTTACGGTCAAAAAGGGAATGTTTGTCTAAGGAATAAATGACATCTCTTTAATTCTTCAATAACTGATCTGCGGTTTCACCAAGCATAGGGGCGGTTTGAAGAATGATCTTGATGGATGGTTTCATCAAACATGCAAACTGCAGTTTGATGAAAACTGAAGGGCTCCATGCTGGCGGTCTCAAGATGATGGTTTGAAGCACTAAACCGCTAATGATACAACCGAACTATACTCAGCCTAGACAACTAAAAACACTAGAAATGGACTTATCTAAAAATTGAAGTAGAACTTCATTACATGCGGTCCTAAAGTCCATAAAAAGACACGTGGCATGGATCAATCAAATTAAGGTGGGTAAACTAACAATGAATCCTAACAGAGACCTTACACCTTTTCAGGGTGCTCCCTTATTTAGATTTATCATGATAATCTAGAGTTCCACAAAGTCTAAGTTACAAGTAGTTAACTAGACTTATTTCCATTAGTCCATTTCCTAGGACAGTTTCCACATTAGTCCTTTTCAGGGACTAGTTAGTCCTTTTCAGGGACTATGCAGTTACACCTGTTGTAATTAGATATTGCATACTTTCCAAAATAGTGTTCCCTAATCGAGAGCACATGCAATTTCAAATATTCTAAGATTCCCTACGACCAAAACATGTCATAGGTAAGATATACAAAAGACGTTCATTAACGTGGAGTTCAAGTGCTATGGACCATATAGCATTCATGAAAGAATTATAGAGTTCCAATGAATAAAGAATTCAAGATACTTAGGAACGTAATCCCTTACCTTGCTAGCGTTGACTTCTAGCGGGTTCTTGCGTACAATCTACAATCACGCAAAGATACTACTTTTAGGACAAGAGTAATATTTATCCCCGTCCCCAACTTCATTTTCTATCTTTAACCTTATGAGTTTATATCTTAAACTCCTTTTTAAGGTCTTTCTTTAGTTTAGGGTTTACATTACCCTTCATAACTTTCCCAACATACCCTTAGGTTTTACGTAAAAGTCTACTTTCAATCCAAGTGTCTTAAGTTGACTTAATTTCATGAAAACACTATTCACAGCGTTGACTTTTACTATTCCAGCATTGACTTTCACTATTCCAGTTGACTTTTACTATTCCAGTTGACTTTTACTATTCCAGTTGACTTTTACTATGCCAGTTGACTTTCACACGCTAACACACCTAGAACAACACACACACAAAACCCTAATTTACAACCCTAATTTGTGACACACACATCACACACACACACACACACGGCATACACACACACACTGCACACACACACAAACACAAACACACACACTGCACAAACACACGACACACACACTGCACACACGCACGACTCACGCACTGCACACACACGCACAAACACACACACATGGACACACACACACACACTCCGACGGTCAACAACCGCCAGCCGCCGTCGCCGCCGCCAGCCGCCGCCGCCGCCAGCCGTGGTGGTGGTGTATGCATGCACGTTTATTTTATTTCCAACTTTCTCCATTAAAGAGGCTTTCAAAGAGGTAACCTTAAACCTTAGTTTTATCAATTTAGGGTTAGGGTTCTAAGTTCGATTCTAAATTCCTAGGTGATACCCATCCCAAGAATTAAAGTTTAGAGATGAGGGAATTACCTTCGAAGGGGAAAAAGGATTGGATCTTCTTCTTCCTTCTCTCTTTCTCCTTCTTCTCTCTCTCTCGGGTCTCTCTCTCTCTCCGCCTCCTCTCTATCTTTTCTTTAGGGTTTTTGTTTGACACAAATTGGTAGGGAGAGAGTTTAAAGAGAGTTTAAATACTTAGGGTTTTCCTTTTCCTATTCCAAAAAGGTTTCCTAAGTTTGACTAGATTGGGCCCATTCTTTACTAGCCCAACTCATTACTTTATTAATGAGCCCGATCACAAAGCATTTAATATAAAAGAAAAGAAAGAAAATAATAATAATAATGGGCCAAAAAGGCCGGTTATTACACTCTTCCCTCCTTAAAAGGGTTTGGTCCTCCAAACTAAACGTACCTTAAGCAGCGAATAACTCGGGGTATGCTTCTCGCATCTCACTCTCGAGCTCCCACGTCGCTTCCCTTTTCAAGTGATTGCTCCATTGAACTTTTACGTAAGGAATCACCCTCTTCCTCAGAGTTTGATCCTTGCGATCCACTATCTTTACCGGTGCTTCGTCATAACTCAGGTCGGCACGCATCCTCAGTTGCTTGTACTCAATTGCATGGCTTGGGTCAGGAATATACTTCCTCAGCATAGATACATGAAACACATTGTGAACTCCTGCTAAAACAGGCGGTAAAGCTAACTTGTATGCCACGGTCCCAACTCGTTCTAAGATTTCAAATGGTCCCACATATCTCGGACTCAGCTTCCCACGGATTCCGAATCTCATCACTCCCTTGGTTGGCGAAATCTTCAAAAAGACATGGTCGCCCAGTTGGAACTCTAAATCGCGTCTTCGATGATCAGCATACGATTTCTGTCGGCTTTGCGTGGTTAATAACCATTTTCTAATTCGTAGAACCTTGTCGGCAGTCACTTGCACAAGTTCTGGTCCGGTTATCTTTCTCTCACCAACTTCTTCCCAACACGTCGGTGATCTACACCTCCTCCCATACAACGCTTCGTACGGTGCCATACCAATGCTAGCATGAAAACTATTATTATAAGCGAATTCTACTAACGGCAAGTGTTCATCCCAAGTTCCTTTCCAATCCAATGACGTAGCTCTCAACATATCCTCCAGCGTTTGAATAATTCTTTCTGATTGCCCATCGGTCTGCGGATGGAAGGCTGTACTCATTGTCAACTCAGTACCCAACGCTCCTTGCAGACTCTTCCAGAATTTTGATGTAAACCTAGCGTCTATGTCGGACACAATCGAGACTGGTATTCCATGTAATTTTACAATCTCATCTATGTAGAGTTTTGCCAACTTTTCCAGCGAATCGCTTACCTTTATTGCCAGGAAATTAGCAGATTTGGTGAGTCGGTCAACTATCACCCATATTGCGTTATACCCTTTCAGCGTCCTTGGCAAACCCACTACTAAATCCATCGCGATATTCTCCCACTTCCATTCGGGAATAGGCAGTGGCTGAAGCAATCCTGCCGGTCTCTGGTGTTCACTTTTCACTTACTGGCATACTAAACATTTTGAGACAAACTCAGCTACTTCTCCCTTCATATTGTTCCACCAGAATGATTCCCTTAGATTCCTATACAGCTTCGTGTTCCCAGGGTGTACAGAAAATCTCGAACAATGGGCTTCCTTCAAAATTTCCCTCTTGATATTCTCATTATCAGGTACACATACTCTAGACTGATACCTCAGGATTCCATCTTCTCCTACACGAAATTACTTCGCCTTCCCATTAGCAATACTTTCCAGTACCTTCCTTAATTCTTCGTCTCCTCCTTGAGCTTCTTTAATCCTATCCATAAGCGTTGGCTGGACGCTCATTTGTGCCAAATACCCTTTAACCTCCACCTCTAGGTTAGTAATCTCCAAACGATCCCAAACATTATTCTCCTTAGAAATCAATGTGGCTAGCGTCCCACGATTCTTCATACTCAACGCGTCTGCCACCTTATTGGCCTTGCTGGGGTGGTATAAGATCGTACAATCATAGTCCTTTAATAATTCTAACCATCTCCTCTGCCTCATGTTGAGCTCTTTCTGCGTAAAGATATACTTAAGGCTCTTATGATCCGTAAAAATCTGACATGTAACCCCATACAAGTAATGTCTCTAAATCTTCAAGGCAAATACCACAGCTGCTAATTCTAAGTCATGTGTAGGGTAATTCTTCTCATGGTTTTTCAACTGCCTGGATGCATAAGCTATCACCTTATCATTTTGCATTAATACGCAACCTAGTCCTTTAAGTGAAGCATCACTATAAACCACGAATCCTTCGGTTCCTGATGGTAGTGCAAGAACTGGTGCAGATACCAAACGTCGTTTTAATTCCTCGAAACTTGTTTCACATTCATCAGGCCAAACGAACTTGGCTCCTTTCTGCGTCAACTTGGTTAGTGGTAAGGACAACTTAGAGAATCCTTCCACGAATCTCCTATAATAACCTGCTAGTCCCAAGAAACTCCTTATCTCACTTACTGTAGTTGGTCTCTCTTACTTTACAATAGCCTCTATTTTTGTTGGATCCACAGCAATCCCATCTTTCGACACTACATGCCCTAGGAATGCCACTTCCTCCAACCAAAATTCACATTTCTTAAATTTGGCATACAACTTTTGTTCCCATAGGATTTGTAATACTAACCTTAAGTGTTCCTCATGTTCCTCCTTAGTCTTTGAGTACACCAAAATATCATCGATGAAGACAATAACACACGTATCTAAGAACTTTTGAAATATCCTATTCATTAGTTCCATAAACGCTGCCGGTGCGTTAGTCAATCCAAACGGCATCACCATAAATTCATAATGACCATATCTAGTTCTAAAAGCCGTCTTTGCTACATCTTCCTTCTTTACTCTTAGCTGGTGATAACCAGATCTCAAATCTATCTTGGAGAAGTAACATGCACCACGAAGCTGATCGAACAAGTCATCAATCCTCGGCAACGGATACTGGTTCCTTACCGTCACACGATTCAATTCCCTATAGTCGATGCACAACCTCATCGTCCCATCCTTCTTCTTTACGAATAAGACCGGTGCGCCCCATGGCGAAACACTTGGTCGAATCAATCCTTTGTCCAGCAATTCTTGTAGTTGCTCCTTTAATTCCTTTAGTTCTAGGGGAGCCATTCTATACGGTGCCCTCGATATTGGTGTAGTTTCTGGTACCAAATCGATGGAAAACTCAACTTCTCTTTCAGGTGGTACCCCAGGCAAGTCTTCTGGAAATACATCCTTGAAGTCCTTGATCACTGAGAGCGACTCTATGGTTACCTCCCTGGCATCAGTGGTACTCACATACGCCAGAAATCCTCCACATCCCTTTCTTAACATCCTACGCGCCTTCATTACTGAAATGATGTTAGATGGAGCCTTAGGTCTCGTACCTTTAAAGCAACACTCTTCTCCAGAAGGTAGCTTGAACTTAACCTCCTTTCTAAAGCAATCTATATGAGCATGATAGGCTGCTAACCAATCCATCCCTAGGATCACGTCAAACTCATCCATCTTCAAACTGATAAGGTCGACTTCGAATTTCCTACCGTTCAATTCTAAAGGGCATCTCTTATACACTGAAGTAATAGAAATCGAGTCTTTAGTCAACGTATCTACTACTAACGAATGCTCTAGCACTTCAGGGACCAATTTCATTTTATTTGCTAGATGAGTGCTTATCACAGAATGAGTAGCACCAGAATCAATCAATGCACGAACATTACGAGAGTAGAGTCGTATCGTACCTGCCACGAAGTCATTAGTGGCGCGTGCATCCTTAGCTGTCATAGTGAAGACACGTCCATTACCTCCACCTTTTCCTTTATTGTCGTCCTTTGCTCCTTTGGCCTTGTTGTCCCTCCTTGGTTCCGGGCACTTCCAATGGGGGTGTCCCATCTTGTCACATACTTGGCATTTCACATCTGAGCCTTGCCCTTTGGCATCTTCTCTTTTTCCATCTCTACAGCTTCCTTGACCTTTATTAGGGTACTTGTTAGCCGTACCATCTTTCTCACGATCATCACTCGTCTTGTGCTTGTTATCCTCATTCTTATTCCAGCTTCCTTTGGTAGGTTCCCTTTCAGTCGTCTTCTTATTTTCATCCTTTTTGTTCCGATAATTGTCCGCTTCAGTTTCCATGATCTTAGCTCGGTCCAACACCTGATCATACGTTGGCAACATCAGTGGGGTAATTCTGTAGCGGATTCGGTCACTCAGACCAAGTTCGAACTTCCGGGCCTTTTGCTCATCATTATCGAAGAACGCCGGAGCAAACTCTAGCAATTATGTGAACTTCTCGCAATACTCGTCCACGGTCATCCTTCCTTGGGTTAGAGTCATGAATTCTGTCACCTTAGCGTTTCGAACGCTCATTGAATAATACTTTGCATAGAAAATGCGCTTGAATCCATCCCAAGTAAGCGCAGCATCACCACGAGCCGTAGCAGCTCTCTTTTCTCCTTCCCACCATTTCAGGGCTTGTCCCTTAAGCATGAATGTGGCGAACACCACCTTCCTTTCTGGAGTACAATCCAGAGTTTCGAAAACTTTCTCCATATCTTTCACCCAGTCTTCTGGTTTCTCATTCTTAGAGCCCGAAAATGACTCCGGATTCTGTTTCTGAAAGAGTTCTAGCGGATCCCTCATAGGAACTTGTGGGTTCTGCTGTGGTTGAGTCAATTCCGTCATAACTTGCCCGATGCCGGCTACGATTTGATTCAAAGTTCTAAACAAATTCGCCATATCAGGGTCAACTCGTCCCTCGGCGTTAGCGTTTCTTCCGGATCCTCTTCCAGCCATTTGAATAAGATTATTCTTAGGTTAATATCGTAGGAGAGAACGCATTATTTACATTACACATGCATGGCTACTACGTCTAAACACTATCATACATAGGGCCGTCCCCAAAATATAAAGTTTCCATATTAATTCTAGTTCTAGCCATTTACTAGGCTATATTCATTCATTAGAGGCCAATTCACTAGACCTTTTATCATACAAAACTGGTCATCAATCTATGCTAATTATTTCTACAGTTAACTACTACCATGAAGTCATTCACAGTTTTGTTTCAGTCATTCTACTAGACCAAAACTATTCCCACTTGGCCGCTTTCATGGCCATACTTTCTAATTAAGGTCTTTTCTCGACCTATATTTCTAGTTCTACTAGATTACACCCCATAATTAAACATAACAGATAATCAGGATCAATTACTAATGAATAACTTCAATACTTTTATTAAATAAAAACTTCCAGAATCCAATAGTTAAGAAAGAAAAATTCCAACTAAACTTCTAACTATACTACTTACTAACACTATGAAAGAAATAAAAGAATATCCAACTTCTACTCTTTATTCAAAGGTTTGCATTTTTCCTTGGCCTTCCCCTAGGTCTTCCACTAGGGACCTTGGGTGCCTTCTTCGAACCTCTGGGCCTTCCTCTAGGACTACGAACTGGTACCTCCACTATCTCTTCCTTATCCTTAACAAGCATTGGGGCAGCTTCATTGCCCTCCATGTTAACCTCCATTTCCTCGGCTTCTTCCTTGATTACCACATGTTTCCCAATTAGCTTTCCTGCCCTCTTTCTACTCTCTTCCATTAAAGTTGTTGCCATTTATGGGTCTACCTCCTTCAATGCAAAGTAGTAGCTTCGCACATCATCACATAATATATCAGCCCACTCTCTAAATCTTATTAGTTCTTCCTTTCTTTCCTTTAATTCCTTGCTAGTGTCTCTTAGTGCTCCTTCTGCAAGCAGCCACTTGTTCAAAGTAATCCGTCCCTTAGCTTGTTCCTTCTTCAGAGTCTTATTCAACTTCCTTATCCGAATAGAGTACCTCTTAACCACTTTGGTCACGTTCTTTCCTAGCGAGTTCATCTTCAAGTTCATCTCAACTCCGTTCATGACCTACAACCATGACATTACCACAATTAGTGACCATAATCTTAAAGATACGAATGATTACCAAAACCTCTTTTAAACACCAACAAAATGCATCAATGTAATACTTAAGGTTCACTCCTAAGTATTTCTTTGGACTCCTAAATTGATTTCAGATTCTTTCCCAAAATAGAAGGTTCCCAATTTAGAAAGTTTCCCGTAATAGAAAGTTTCCTAAAATAGAAGGTTTCCTAAAATAGAAAGTCCCACTTCAAGCAATCCTAGTATTCCTAGAATGCTCAATCAAGCCTATTTAATATCAGAGTTTCCTATCCCTTAAGTTCTAAAACCTTAGCTCTGATACTAACTGTAACGACCCAGATTTTCATTAAGGAAACAAATCCATAAATCATGGAAATACCAACAGTTGTCTTACAAAATCCAACTTAAATATCCCAACGGCTAGTCTCAACCATCAATTCAACCATAAATGTGGAAGTGAAATTAAATGCTAAGTCTTCAAGCCAGTACAACCACTAGCTAAACAAAATAAACCATAAAGTCTTAATATAACTGACACGGACAGCTTCATCTAGCGATCCGTCTACTTTTTTAAGTCGTTACCTGAAAAAGATTATTAGAGAAAGGGTGAGCGAACAATGCTCAGTAAGTTCATACGGACTTCTCTGATAGCTAAGGAGAAGTGACCGAAAGAACGGACTCAATTGATAATTTCAAAGATCGGATATCATTTCAAATACTAACTGCATATAACGAATACAATTAACTACTCAAAGATTGGTGGTCCTATTTCCATTCCGTCAATTCCAAGTTCCAAACACCTTTTCAGGGTGTCACACCTTTTCAGGGTGTTAAGTGAATAAGAGACCTTACACCTTTTCAGGGTGCTCCCTTATTTAGATTTATCATGATAATCTAGAGTTCCACAAAGTCTAAGTTACAAGTAGTTAACTAGACTTATTTCCATTAGTCCATTTCCTAGGACAGTTTCCACATTAGTCCTTTTCAGGGACTAGTTAGTCCTTTTCAGGGACTATGCAGCTACACCTGTTGCAATTAGATATAACATACTTTCCAAAATAGTGTTCCCTAATCGAGAGCACATGCAATTTCAAATATTCTAAGATTCCCTACGACCAAAACATGTCATAGGTAAGATATACAAAAGACGTTCATTAACGTGGAGTTCAAGTGCTATGGACCATATAGCATTCATGAAAGAATTATAGAGTTCCAATGAATAAAGAATTTAAGATACTTAGGAACGTAATCCCTTACCTTGCTAGCGTTGACTTCTAGCGGGTTCTTGCGTACAATCTACAATCACGCAAAGATACTACTTTTAGGACAAGAGTAATATTTATCCCCGTCCCCAACTTCATTTTCTATCTTTAACCTTATGAGTTTATATCTTAAACTCCTTTTTAAGGTCTTTCTTTAGTTTAGGGTTTACATTACCCTTCATAACTTTCCCAACATACCCTTAGGTTTTACGTAAAAGTCTACTTTCAATCCAAGTGTCTTAAGTTGACTTAATTTCATGAAAACACTATTCACAGCGTTGACTTTTACTATTCCAGTATTGACTTTCACTATTCCAGTTGACTTTTACTATTCCATTTGACTTTTACTATTCCAGTTGACTTTTACTATTCCAGTTGACTTTTACTATTCCAGTTGACTTTCACACACTAACACACCTAGAACAACGCACACACAAAACCCTAATTTACAACCCTAATTTGTGACACACACATCACACACACACACACACACGGCATACACACACACACTGCACACACACACAAACACACACACTGCACAAACACACGACACACACACTGCACACACGCATGACTCACGCACTGCACACACACGCACAAACACACACACACACGGACACACACACACACACTCCGACAGTCAACAACCGCCAGCCGCCGTCGCCGCCGCCACCAGCCGTGGTGGTGGTGTATGCATGCACGTTTATTTTATTTCCAACTTTCTCCATTAAAGAGGTTTTCAAAGAGGTAACCTTAAACCCTAGTTTTATCAATTTAGGGTTAGGGTTCTAAGTTCGATTCTAAATTCCTAGGTGATACCCATCCCAAGAATTAAAGTTTAGAGATGAGGGAATTACCTTCGAAGGGGAAAAAGGATTGGATCTTCTTCTTCCTTCTCTCTTTCTCCTTCTTTCTCCTTCTTCTTCTCTCTCTCGGGTCTCTCTCTCTCTCCGCCTCCTCTCTATCTTTTCTTTAGGGTTTTTGTTTGACACAAATTGGTAGGGAGAGAGTTTAAAGAGAGTTTAAATACTTAGGGTTTTCCTTTTCCTATTCCAAAAAGGTTTCCTAAGTTTGACTAGATTGGGCCCCCTCTTTACTAGCCCAACTCATTACTTTATTAATGAGCCCGATCACAAAGCATTTAATATAAAAGAAAAGAAAGAAAATAATAATAATAATGGGCCAAAAGGCCGGTTATTACAATCTTATAATGAAAAGTAAATGGATGCAACATGAAGGAGCCACAACTTTCTATGAAATTTTAGTTGCTTCATTACCAAACAAATGTTTAATTTTCGTTTAAAAAGAGATTTCATTTGAAAAACAGTGAAAGTCTATAAATATTTAGTATATAATTATATAATTTCTAATTTTCATTTTTTAGCATATCATGAATATGACAAAAAAACATGGAGAAAAATTATTTAAGACAAAGTTACATAAAAACAGACATCTATTTTAAAATAATTTTCAATAAATTATTTTAAAAGTAAGATTTAATAAATTTCAAAAATAAAAAAATCGCCTAACTTTTATCTCCCATCTCTAGTATCATGACAAAACTACTTTTTCGAAGGACAACTTGAAAGGCATAAAAAAGAAATATGGGGTCCAAAGAATATCAACATCTAGGTGGTGAAATTGAGATACTCCCTCCGTCTCAGTTTATTGTTCTTACTTTCCCTTTTGGTATGTCCCAGATTATTGTTCTTAGTTGCTTCATTCCATAAATGAAAAAGAATGAATAGTGCTTTGGAGGAGCTTGCCCTCAAAAAGTTCATTTAATTACAAAAAAACTTTTACTTACCTAACTTACTTTCACCCACTTGCTTCATGAATAGTGTTTATGGACATTTATATCCTTTACTTTCTACTTTTGGTTGACTCATTTCCTTTGTTTTTACATTGGTTTCTTAATAAGCGTGGATAGTCAAACAAACTAAGAAACTAGGACGGTGGGAGTATCTTTTAAACTGAAAAGTCGGTCGTCGTTCATGTTCAATATTATGAATGGCCATAAATATAAGCCAACTATTTCTCTCACACTCCCTCCTTTCCAAAACAATGTACAGTGTGCACATTAATTAAGAAATGAATATTAATGAGTAGTTGTTGTGAATGTGGAAAATAAAGTAAGAGAGAATAAGTTAGGGTAGAGAATTGTAGATAGTAGTTATGAGTATGACAAAAGAGTCTCATCGAATAGAAAAATGGGCAATGCTAGGGGCACAAAAGAAATTCACAAAATAATGGATACAAAATGAGGTGGCGATAATGGATACCAATAAAATGGATACAAAGAGTTACTCCCTCCGGTCCAAAATAACTGTCACTTTTAGACCAAAATTTTGGTCCAAAATAATTGTCACTTTTGAGCTAAATGTCTCTTTTATCATTGCATTTAAACTTGTTTTCTTTTATTAGTTGTCTTATTGTGAGACATTAATGTAAGAAATGTGTACACTTAATAGAGGTAAAATTGTAACTTTTGTCATTAAATCATGATAATAATTGTATTTTTAATAGTTGTGCAAATGTTAAAAGAGACAGTTATTTTAGACTCGGAGGGAGTATATAATACAAACAGTTTGGTCAAAAGGGGGAGTACCCTCTCTAATAGTCTTAAACCTTGACAAGTCTTGACAGAGAGTGGGATTCACAAAAGTGGGTGGGGAAACAAAAGAGTGATGCAAAATCATTGATCATGCGCAATCAATGATTTTGAAGTTGGAGAAGAGGTATACGCAATCAAAAACGAAGACCGGTTAATGATGAAGCTCCACCTTGCCCATGCATAAGATAATGAAGCCACTTGAGAGTCAGTTCAATTTGAAGCATGAGAATATTTTTATTAAGAGCCGGTCGTCTGTGCAATCGCTGCACGGCATGCGATGGCGCCATGCGAGCTGAGCCGGGTTTTTTTTTTGTCATTTCCAACTTTTTTTTCCTCCCAACAAAAGTAACAATTATTATAATGAAATGTAACACTTTTTTTTCAAATATAACATTTTTTTTCTTCAAAATGTACCACAATTTTGCTGCAATAGATTAAAGATAACATAAAGATTGACAACTAAACTAATGTCACACTTTTTATAAAGGAATGTAGCACTCTTTTTTTCAAATGTAACACTTTTTTTTTTCATAATTAACATAAGATTGAGAAACTAAACTAATGTTACATTTTATAAAAAATGAATGTAATATTTTTTTTCTCAATTGTAACAGATTATATTCTTAAATGTAATATTATATCTGAAAATGTAACAATTTTTTTATTGAGAAAGTAACAATTGAAATGCAAACCTCGATTATATATATGAATTTTACTCTTTTTTTAAAGAAGAAAAGTAACATTTACTAAATAAAAATATTACATTCATCTATATAAAAAATTGTAATCATATATTCACTTTGTTACACTTCAAATATTACTTATTTTAACCACAATAACTATCAAACAATTTAAATTTTCTTTAACTGCTGTTACATTTGACTGTGAAAAGTGTTAATTTTTGAAGATGAATCTGTTACTTTTATCAGAACAGAGTGCTACATCTTAGCTGATGAGCAGCTCAAACTTTTTGTGTGTAAAAAACATGTTTTTTAAAAAAAAAATCAAACCATATCATGACCTATGTAGTTTTATTCGTCTCGTCGAGACGAACACAACGGTATTTTTTTTCTGAGTTATAAATCTCAAGATATAGCATTTTTAAGTTATTGAGGGTTTTTTTTTTTAATGAGGATACGTGTCGCGATCTGGGAAGAGATGGAGGCTGGGCGGGTCGGGCGGGTGCAGCCCATGGGTGTGCAACGGGTGTATATGAGACTTTGTCTTTTATTAATTGCTTTCTGGAGCCCTTCTTTAATTGCCCAAAGCTTGGTCCCTTTTTTTTTTTTTTTTTTTTTTACGAATTTACCTACTTGTTCAAAGTTCATTTGCAATAAGATTAATATAAGTATGAAGATCATTTTGAGAATGAGGAAGTATTATTTAAAGAATTAAAATTATTCAAAATACTTATCATTTTATTATTATCTAGAACAAAGTATATTGTTTGTAACGACCCCAAAACCCGTCCCTATTTATTTTATATTTTTGGGGATTTTAATTTGAACTTATATGTGCATTTTATATGTTGCATCATATTTTATGACTTGCACATATTGTTTGATTAAATGTGCTATTTATTTGGTTGGGTGTAATAATGGTTAAAGGGAGTTATTTGATGTTAGTTGAACTTTAAGGACCTTTAAGGGAATTTAAACTCAATGACTTTAATGGTATAAAGATAATTGAAGGGCTTTAGGGGGGAAAAGGAGAATTTCTATAAAAATCAACTTAGTCTTATCCCTCACATCTCTCTCCCTGCGAATTTCACTTACACACACACACACACTACAGTATACTCCCTCTGGATTAAAAGCTTAAGGTAAGGATTGATCTTCTACAATTTTTATCATTTTATTTATTACTCTGTTTTAAAATCTAATTATATAAAAATGATCAGGGCGTTGAGTAGGTCATTTCTACCCGAACAAAACATATTTATGCGATACTTTTTTCCGGAAATAGGTAAGTTACTAATTCCCCTTAAATAGTAAAATGGTCATATATTTGCTATATGTGTGTTATATGGTGAAATTATTGTGAAAAGTGTTTTATGCAGGTAATCACTGAAGATGGTTGGAACAGAGGGTGATCAGTCGGGGCCTTCAGGGCTGGGTAATGCTAGAGAAGAGGTTCGAACAATGTTCCAAGGTATGTTTGAAACTGTAATGAAAACAATTGACGATATAGTGGAGCATAAAAGCAAGGTTGAACCCTCAGATGTGGTCAGTTGGGTCATTTTCAGAAGGATTGCCCTAGATTTAGAGTACAGGCATCAGGAAGTGCAGTTGGGTCTTCTCAGGGCCAAAAGAGGGATGCTTCAGGGAAGGTTAAGGTACAAGGTAGTGTTTCTGCCATCAATCAACAACAGATTTCAGATCCTTCTAATGTGATTGGAGGTATAATTTCTATGTCTAGTTTGAGGGCACATACACTTATAGACCCTGGATCTTCGCATTCTTATGTGTCTGTGCATTTTGCTTCTCGATTGCATGTGTCTCCTGAGTATCTACCTTAGGTATTAGAGGTGTCTATCCTAAGGGGGAGTGTTTGATGATTGATAGAGTGTTGTGCACTTGTGATGTGCAAATTTGTGAGCATGTTTTACTTGCTGATTTAACTATATTGCTATAGCAAGATTTTGATAGTGTTGTGGTGGAGTCTTATATGCTAGTGTGCTTTAATTAAGCATGGTAGATATATGTGTTTGGCATTCATGCTATTTATGCATTAAAGTTTAAATTTTTTAGCACAAGGTTGTGCCTGGTATTTGGTTTAGGGGGTTAGCAGCAGAATGTTTGCATCTAAAATTGAGAATGTACCATTTCTTTAAGAAATCTCAGATAGATTTTCTATTGAGTAGTATATGTTACTTGATGAGAAGTTTGGGTTATCTTGAGTTGTTATGGTGCAGTGTGGCAGTATTGATATCTAGTCCAATATGCTTATAACATCGGTTGAGTTACAGGAATAGAAGCTTTAGCTTGAGATATTGCTTGACAAGGGATTCATTTTGTTTAATATATCTACGTGAGAGGCAACAGTTGTAAAATCAAGGCATTATGTCTTCTTGTTAAAGGATATATTATTTTGAGGGAGTTTCAACTCAGGCATAGTTTTGATCCTTCAATGGAAGCAACAGTAATTGAAAAAAAAAAAATCCTACTTCAGTAGCAGCGGTATGTAATTTGTTGAGATTGGTGGTTAAAGAATCATTGATGGATTTCTAAGGTAGCTACACTGTTAACTATATGACACAGGAAGATACACTTTTTCGATGGATTGGTAAGAATGGAACGAGTTTTAATTGTTGAAACGAGAGTTGATGACAACTTCAGTATTGATATTGCTTAATGGATTTGACTAGTATTACAGTTATCTAGAGGATATGATCAGTGTTATTATTTTCTAGTGGATATGTCGAGTTTTACCATGATAGTGGATTTAGTATATTCATTATTCTTGGAGATGCTTTAAAAAGTGATTGAGATGTTCATCGCTTCAGAATTGTATGGTAATAATGTGTGCTTTGAGAAGATTGATTCCTTTTCCTTATGAACAAAATTATCCTACCTATAACTTGAGATTTATTGCGATTATACATCCATGGCATTAGTGAATAACCTTTATAAATCCATATTGAAGTGTTTACCAACCATGAGAGTTGAAGTAATCATTTTCTTCAGGAGAGTTATACATGAGACAATGCAAGTAGAGTACCATGTTATATCATCCGGGAAAGGTAATGTGTTAGAGGATACATTGATTTATAGTTCATGTTTGATAAAACTAAATGGGGAATGTTAGAGGAATTAACATTTTGGAGTCTTTGTGAGTTGAGACATGGTGTGATTTTGCGATTGTGGAAGCTTTAAGTTTTTACTCTATTGAATGATTTCAACTATAGAAAATTACTAGTGGAATGAACGATGATAGACAACACGACTTTGTTCGTTGCTAGTGATGGAACTTTAACCATTGTAGCAGAGTATGTAGTCAACACTTAGTGGAACCAACATGCCTGATGGAATTCAACTACAAATACTTGAAGAGTTACATTTGATTTGTTGACACGAGAAATTCTAAGTATTCAACTAGGTCCTTGAGTTGCGAATAATCCGGAAGTAAAATATTAGTGATCAGTTGGTTTGTGACAAACCTTTGAGATTTCTGAGTGGATATGAATCTATTGTGAAAAGTTTCATTGAAGGAGTTGCACTGAATAGATGAGATCAATGATGTTGATTAATAGCGGATTGGTTACCAAGTTTGCTCACCTTATCTATTTTGAGGGTATAAATGTTAATTCCAGTTGTTACTTATTTATTCAGAAGATAGTTCGATTTCATGGGATGCCTACGAGCATGGTATTGGATATGGGTTCCTTATTTACATCTTGATTTTAGTAAGCAATTCAGAAGGCTTTGAATTCAGAATTGGGATTTAGTACAGGTTTTCATCCTCAGACAGATGGTCAGTTAGGGAGAACCATTCAGATTCTTGAGGACATGTTGAGAACTTGTTTAGTTGATTCTTAGAATTCGTGGGATATACCTTTACTTCTCGTGAAGTTTGCTTAATATATCAGTTCTTTTGAGATATGGGGAAGAGTTAGAGATCGGGCTTGTATTCCTTCTCTTGACAAGATTCATAATATGTTCCATGTTTCGATGCTTCGAAAGTATATGTATGATCCATTTCATGTGTTATCTGAGGTTCCTGAGGATATTGAACCAAGTATGTCCTATGAGGAGCATTCAGTTCAAGTGATTGATTCTAGAGTTCGAGAATTGAGAATTAAAAGTATTCCTCTTGTTAGAGTTGTGTGGAGGAAACATAATGTGAAAGAATCTACTTGAAAGCTTCGGGATTGGAATGAAAAGAAAGTATCCTTGATTGTTTGAGGGTCGAGGTAAGCGAATCCTAAAATTCGGGACGAATTTTCTTTAAGGGGGAGTGATTGTAACGACCCCAAAACCCGTCCCTATTTATTTTATATTTTTGGGGATTTTAATTTGAACTTATATGTGCATTTTATATGTTGCATCATATTTTATGACTTGCACATATTGTTTGATTAAATGTGCTATTTATTTGGTTGGGTGTAATAATGGTTAAAGGGAGTTATTTGATGTTAGTTGAACTTTAAGGACCTTTAAGGGAATTTAAACTCAATGACTTTAATGGTATAAAGATAATTGAAGGGCTTTAGGGGGGAAAAAGAGAATTTCTATAAAAATCAACTTAGCCTTATCCCTCACATCTCTCTCTCTGCGAATTTCACTTACACACACACACACACTACAGTATACTCCCTCTGGATTAAAAGCTTAAGGTAAGGATTGATCTTCTACAATTTTTATCATTTTATTTATTACTCCGTTTTAAAATCTAATTATATAAAAATGATCAGGGCGTTGAGTAGGTCATTTCTACCCGAACAAAACATATTTCTGCGATACTTTTTCCGGAAATAGGTAAGTTACTAATTCCCCTTAAATAGTAAAATGGTCATATATTTGCTATATGTGTGTTATATGGTGAAATTATTGTGAAAAGAATTTAATTGTGATACTTGTTTATTTGAGATAAAGGGAGTATAATTATACTGGGTAAGTGACTTGATTTGTATGTTAGGATGTATATGGATATGTTTATATACTTGATAATGTTAGTATAAGTGTTTGAAAGTATACTCCTACTCGTGGGACGGTAAATTATTAACTTAAGTTAAATGTTAAATAAGTATATTATAAAAATTATACTATTATTCGTGGGACGGGGAAATGAATGAAAGTATCCTAAATGAGTATATTAGTATATTAGAAAAATTATACTTAGACTTGTGAGACGGTGAAACGAAAGGAGTGCAATTTTGGTACATTTGGAAGTTTGGGCGGTTGCACACTTTTTGTGGGCGATCGCATACTCTTTCTGGAGCAATTTGGCCTTAATTGAGTATTTTGGGCGGCCTCACACTATTTTTGGGCGATCGCACACTTTTCCCAGAAAATGGTTCAACCTTCCGGAGGCCATAACTTTTTCATACGGACTCCGATTTAGTCGTGTAAACTATCGTTTCGAAGCTCTTCTTGTGTACTACGTGATGAGGTGGTTTATTCAGTTGGGTTCTAAATATTATATTACGGAAATCCAGTAGGTGTTTAATAACAAAAAGAGTATTAATGGTCCGTTGTTGTAGTTGGTCCTTTGTGATCGAGTTTGGAATAATGTAACCGTTTAGGTTCATTTTGAGTGTGGTACATCTTTATGATGCTTTTGTAGGATTTCTTACTTTGGAATCCCTTGTGTGAGAAATGGATTCGACATACTTGGTTGTTGAGGATCGTGTTCAAGTGTGTGCAAGATTGTTGTTTGACTTAATGTCATTAATAAAGGATTGTGTTGTGTCCTAATGTCAATGTTGTGAACTCTTTTATGAGTAACGTGGTTGTATCTTTTGATGTGTTTGGCTTGGTTTCTTGTGTAGAATCATTGCCCCGGTTGTTGTTGTTTTAGCAAGTATTTATTACTGTGCTCTTTGTTGAAAGTCCAGCTGGTTTTGTGTGTTATCGAGTGGATGTGGAAAGAATTATAGTGGCACACTAGCCAAGTTCACTATAAGGCTTTTCCACTGGACCTATTTCCCCAGGTTTGGGTGTTATCGAGTGGAGGTGGAAGGCATTGTAGTGGCATCAGTTAAGTGCACTATAAGGCTTTTCCACTGGACCTATTTCCTCAGTCCAGATTGGCCTTGGATGGGATGAACTCGCTCCCTCGCGTGAGCATTTAGGGGTATGACTTTGTGTCATTTTCTCCCGCTGTTGTTGTGGTTGTGTTATATGGTTCCGGAACCTGTTTCAGCTATTGTTGCTGCCCGTTGTTACTTTGGCTCTGTTGGATATGGTTTGGTTTTCGGGATCCCGGCTTCAGCTATTTATGCTGCTCAGATGGTTTCAGACAGATGGTCTTCTCAGATGGTTATTCAGATGGTTTTCTCAGATGGTTTTCTCTGGTGATCATGTTATTTCGGTAAACCTTGGCTTGGTATCCTCGTAGGAGTATTTACTCCTACACTATGTGTTGTATGATGAGTTGGTCGTTATTTCCAACCGGTATGGAACGGTTGGCGATAGGGAGCCTCTCATATTATGTGCTATATGCTATATGATCATTTGTGACATTGTTCCTTTATGTTTATCATATAAGCATGTAATGTAGTTGCATTTTAGTAACTTACTGAAATTTATTCTCACCCCTTATTTGTTTACCGTTTTAGATAAGGAGTCCAGGGGATAGTTCACACACAGGGAGGACGTCGGGAAGAGGATCTTTGGTAAGACTTTTGGGAAGTGGTGTGTATGTTAAAGGATACATTATGTAAATGTAACACCTTTAGGGTAGTGTACCCGTGACTTAGTTTTGTATCATCTCTTTTAGTAGATGTCTGTGTTGTATATTTGTAAGTAAAGTTGTGGCCAAGTGGCTCAATACTCGTTGTGAAAGTTGGTTTGTTTTATAACTTCAAGTCAAGTTTCAAGTAGTTGTGTTGGTCGTGTGATCCTTTTTATGAAAGTATATTTCGAAAAATTTCCTTTAAATTGTTTTATGACGTCTTCCGTGCGTGTCCCGGACGTGGGGCCAAGTAGGACCACGGGTCGGGGCGCGACATTGTTCATCAAATATATTCTTATTAAAGATTATAAAATAGACATTGTAAAATTTAACAAAGTAATTGAGTTATTCTAAAGGCAATTAAGTCTACTCCCTTCATTCCATAACATTGCACAATTTTTCATCAATATACTCCCTCTGTCCCACCTCACTTGAGATCTTAGAGGTGGGCACAATAACTAAGGAAAAAAAATAAAATAAGGAAAATGTATGATAGAAAATGAAGAGAGAGAATGAGTGGAGTTAATAGTAGGTTGGTTGAATGAATTGTGTGGTGGAAAATGAAGAGAGATAATGAGTGGGTGGGGTACATTGAATATAAAATTACAAAAAGATTACCATTTTAGGGAGTCTCAAGCGAAGTGGGACGAACCAAAATGGAAATAAGTCTCAAGTGAGGTGGGACTGAGGGAGTATAAATTAAGTAGATAGTATTAAGGATATGGCCAAAATACATTTAACCCCCCAAAGTATACACTGAATCCCACTTTGAACCCTCGCGCGAAATTCGTCCCAATGTCATACTCGATGTTTAAAAAAATCCCAGTTTGCACCCTAGATCCTAACTAACGTTAGGTATTTAACGAAAATGGTCATGTGCTTGGCACATGACGGGTATTTATGTATGTTAAGTTCTAAACTTGAGGGCTAAAATGTTATTTGACTTTGTAAAAATCTCTCTCAAGTCTTCACCACCACCATGACAACCGCCACCATCACCAAACTGCTACAGCCGTCACCGCCACCACCAACAAACCGCCACAATCACCTCCACCACCAAAGTACCACCGTATACAAATCAAACACCAACATCTGAGTTTCATAAAATTCACCTACCCATACAATAATAACAAGAAATAGTCCTAAGTAGCCTCATATTACGTTGATTCAAAAATCAAATAACCAAACTAAAAAACGAAGTAAAAAACTACGAAAAGTTCTTCAAATTTTTAAATCTGGGTCTTTGTAAATCTGAAATAGGGGCGTTTTGTGGATATGAGATAGAAAGAGAACGAGGAAAGAGAGAAGTGAGAGGGAATGAGCAGGGGAATTGTAATGTCAGATCTGAAAACCATTGTTGTCGGAGCTTTGACCATTGTTGTTGACGGTGGTGATGATGGTAGTAGGGGAGCAAGGGAAATGGGAGGGATGGAGGGTGCGGGCAAGGAACAGATATAAGAGGGAGTGATAGCAATGGAGTGGCTGGAGAAGGGGCAGATGGAATCGGAGGTCGGAGGCGAGCTGCAAGAACGGGATGAGGAGGAGGGTATACGGGTTTTACTAGGTGCGGAGTAGGTTTTTAGTTTTTTTTTTCCTTTCCTTTTTTTTCCCTTCATTGTTTTCCTTTTTTCCTCCTTTTCTCTTTGGTTCTTTCTTTTCCCTTCCCTGGTGTTAATTTTATTAAAAAAAAAAATTGGTATTAATTATTTTGTTCTAATGTTTTTTTTTTGTGTGTAATTTTATACTTATTCATTTATATTTTTGATGTTATAAATAATGCATATTTTTTTTAATTAACTACATCAAAAGAGTGGGAAATTTAAAAAGGAAATTAAAATTTATAATCGAAATGACCAAAATGCCCTTCATGTGCCAAGCACATGACCATTTTTGTTAAATTTCTAATGTCTTTTAGGATTTAGAGTGCAAAGTGGGATTATTCAAACATTGGGTATGGCATTGGGATGAATTTCGCGCGAGGGTTCAAAGTGGGATTCAGTATATACTTTGGGAGGATAAACGTATTTTGGCCTAAGGATATAGAACCCTTCTAGAGTTGGAATTGTATATTTCCTAGATATTGTATTATTTACTTTCCTAGAGTATTTGATTTAATTTCCTAATAGGATTAGTTTAAAGTTTCCTTATGTAACAAGAATAGCTTGGAGAGTACTCCACCCTCTTGTATAAATATCAACATATATCAATACTAATATTTGAGTCTTTCATAGGCCCTATTAATTATACCCGTCAACCTGTCAACCCGCCCAACCCAACTCACCATTTATCCGACCCAACCCAACCCGTTAACATAAACAGGTTGAGACGGGTTACCCGACTTAACCCGTGAAAATTCACGGGTTAAAGTAGGTCAACCCGCCAACCCGTTACAACCCGTTAAAATCTATCAACAGAAACGTACCCCCTAATTGTTGCCAAAAAAAAAAAACACCTTCAAAAGGTGTCGTTCCTGCTCCAGACAATTCCCGTATTCCATCCAAAACCACGAACAGGAAACTTCCCTCACTGGCGCCACCGCCGGCATTGTACGCATGTCGGATCCTCACCGGCAGTCAGGCGTTTTCTGGTGAAAACCTCGAGAGTCCCACAAAATCAAATCCCACAAACACTAAACCTCAAATCACCCAAAAACTGCAGATAAGAAATTACAGATTTAGTTCTTAGACGAGCGACAAATTCAAAACATATTTGTGAGGGCTTTGAATTTGCAATGAAATTCGACATGGGCTCCAAATCGAACAGTTCCAGTGGCGTCGGCGGCTAGAGACGGTGGTGTTGGCAGCTAGAGACGGTGGCGATGGCGGCGAGAGATTGTGGGTGATGATGCAGTGAGAGAGGAAGAAGTGTAGAAGACAATGAAGAAATCAAAGAGAAACATACAATGGAGGCGTGATAATCAAAAGGTGAGGTAGGGTTTTTAAAGCTAATCTAACGGCATGGAGGGACTGGCTACATCCAAGGGCCTGAATTAATTCTGCTATATAAATTAATTTAAAATACATAAATTAAAATTTAAAATTCCAAAAAAAAAAAATTTGGGGAAAAAAGAAGTTCCTTGAGCATCAGACAAAAAAAGGTAAAAATAATTTAAAATTTAGTCTTAACGAGTCGACCCGGTCCAACCCGACCCATACGCTACCCGACCCAATTGACCAGCGAAATTAAATGGGTTGTAACGGGTTGGACCCGTCCCAACCCGTCTTAACCCGACCCAACACACCCAATTGCCAGGCCTAGTCTTTCATATCAAACTTTCTCTATCATGTATGATTGGCTACGACTATCTCTTTCTATAATCCTTGACATGATATCAGAGCTATGATCCATAATGGGACTTCTCCGCCTAAACCCTAGCTTTCGCCACCCATCTTCAAAACCAGGGGCGGACCTAGCCTTGTGCCTGACGGTGCCGCGGCACCGGTAAAAAATAAAAATAAAAATTATACCTATGTAGGGATGGAAATTTGAGACACCCACGACTTCTCTCTCACAAATCGAAGGGTTAGAGGAGAAGCGAAGTGTGAGATGTTGAGAGTCAGTCAACGCATACGCCAGAAATTTCTAGGGATTTCTAGAAAGATCTACTTACCTCTAGATGGAGGAGATGGAGAAAGTCCCAAAATTTGAAGATATCTACCGGCACCGCCATTGAAGGGAAGGAGAGATAGAGAGAAGAGAAAGAAGCTGGAAATTGACGTTGAGAGAGAGAGAGAGATAGTTTCCAGCAAAAGAAAAAAAAAAGAAAAGAAAAAAGGAGAAAAGTTAAAGGAAAAGAAAAAGAAAAAGTAAGGGACATAATGAGATGTTGGAAAAATTTGTCAATATATTTAGGGATTTTGGTTATCTAGGTTGTCTCTTTTGAGGATTTTAGCTGTCATTGTCATGTCTAATCCACTTACATCAAAGATCTACTGTAAATTACTCCCTCTGTCCCGGTATTGCTCAAAAAAAATTCAGGGGCGCTGCCCCCAAACCCCCGTGCATCTTAGTTTACCGTCATTTTTTTAAAAAAAATAGGCACCACCATACTTTAAAAACGTAGATCCGCCACTGTTCAAAACCCACTTTTTTTCCGCAACCATATACCTCTTAGACCCGTCAACCCAATTCCCTACTCCCTCAAAGAAAACCTCCTCCTGTCGAGGCCTCATTTCTTTTCAATTGGTTTGCTTTCTTCCTTTTTCACCTCGTTAACATAGCCAAACTTATTCCAGCATATTTTTCATCATACTCAGTGTGAGTAGCTCCTTCACCAAAACTCAAACCTTTTTTTTTCTTTCTTTTTCTTATTTGACTACCCGACTACTACCTACTCAATCCCTCTCTCAGATTCCCACCAAAAATCTGCCACTCTACCCAAAAAAAAATCTCGTTAATTACCCTCCCTAAAACCTATTCCTAGTCTTCCTCCCAAGTCCCCAACTACCGAAACCTCCTGTGACCCCTACATCTAGCCAAAAGCCTCTCCCTCTCTATAATTATCACATCATATTTTTTCTTCATCAATATTTTTTATCCACTTCTCTTTAAATGTTTTTTATATATTTTTCTTCCAGCAAAACATTAAATCAAAATCAAAACCAAAACTCCGCCTTTGTAGCGATCAACTTTTGCCTTTGCAGCATAAATTCTGCCTTTATAGCGATCAAACCTCCACCATAGTAGCAACCAAAACCCAAAAACCTCTGCCATTGTAGCAACCAAAAACCAAAAAAAAAAAAAAAAAAAAAAAAAACTCTTCGTTGAGACATAAAATCGTCTTGCGACGTTGTCGATGAAACGTTCAAAGTAAATGTCATTCCAACGTAAAATCGTCTTGCGACGTGGTTGAGATGTAAAGTCAACGTCATTGCAGCGTAAAATCGTCTAGCGACGTGGTTGAGACGTAAAGTCAACATCATTGCAGCGTAAAATCGTTTAGCGACGTGGTTGCGACGTAACATCAATCTCACACGTGAGGGGTGCAACCCCTACTTGTACAAGTTGAATTACAAGGTGACAACACGTGTTCGACCATTCGTTTTCTTGCTAGAAGACGGTTCATCTCATCAATTTTCAAGATTGGACTTGTCCAATGATCGTCCATCTTGCGGGGTCATATTAAGGATATAGAACCCTTCTAGAGTTAGAATTCTATATTTCCTAGATATTTTATTATTTACTTTGCTAGAGTATTTGATTTACTTTCCTAATAGGATTAGTTTACAGTTTCCTTATGTAACTAGAATAGTTTGCAGAGTACTCCTGTAACGCCCCGAAAAATCTAATTCCCATAAATATCAAAATGTCATAATTTACATCTCTAAAATACTATACAAAGCCTCATTACTAATAATTCTCAAATGCTCTATAAACTGCTCCGCCCCAATCCTTTCATCCCGATCATCGCTTAACTGCAAAACTGAAACTGGAGGGGGGTGAGCTGGGGGGCTCAGTAAGAAAGGGGATACACAATATCACAGAAGTCAATGGAACACAAACACCAAATAACACTGTCCATGAAATTATAAATATGGACATGCCAATAAGACCCGTTTCATAAACCGAATAAACAATCGATCATACTTCACAGCCAGATGTCCTAATTATGTTCGGGCCCAGTGGCTTAACCATAATAACCGAATTGTTGGCCGCCCTCATGGAGCTGGACCCAACACAAACACAATAACCAATAACCGAGCCCACTGCGACCGTCACATAATTAGCTACATCGCAACTGTTCCATATAACAAATCTCATATTTGAGCACAATAATACACAAATCATGCTTTTCAAATAATCATAACATTAACCGACCAAGTTCAATTCCAAAGCAATAATCAAATGGGACCGAACAAATGAACTATGTATCAATAAAATGGAGTATTACGATAAGACGTGTATAAAAGAAAATGACACGGAATCAATACTGCGTAGTCTCCCTTACCCAGAACTGTTAAAAATGGATCACCAAAATAATTATCGAGACTGTCTCTAACTTTCATAACTCACGGTGGTAACTGAAATTGCCAACATCAAACTTATTTATACTAGATATGCATTTGATGAGTCATTCAGGTGCATTTTGGAAACCATTAACACCTCCTACTTCAAATATACTTCCTGGCTAAGAGTTACACGTGGCCACCCAAATTCCAAAAGTTGACCAAGCCTAATATTATTCGTCCCATATATATTTTTTTAGTTATTTTTTTTTTATCCGTCCCAAAATGTCGTGCATAATTTTCGGGATGTCACAACTCCACCCTCTTATATAAATATCAACATATATCAATAATAATATTTGAGTTTTTCATATCAAACTTTCTTGATCATGTATGATTGGCTCCGACTATCTCATCCTATAATCCTTGACAGATAGTGTATGTTTTAAAAAGTTTTGACTACATTTCTTGTCTTAATACAGTGCCGCGGTCAAATGGGAGCTTATAGGGGCAATTTGCCCCCACTTATTTTTAAAAAATAACAGTGCCAAATGGGAGCTTAGAGGGGACTAGCCCCCTTCTTGTTTTGAAAAAGTGTTTTGTAACTAGTGCAAATTTTGTTAGAATTTAGGGGTTTAAGTTTAATTGATTAAAATTTGCTCCTGTTTATGTAAAGAAAACTATACATTAAATTTAATTTACTTCCTTGTAATTAGTGAAAATAATTTTTGCTCTTCTTAAAAGAAATAAGCTTGGCCATTATCTTAATATATATATATAAGAAAGATTTGATACCTAGGATAGTCGGATAAAAATATAGAGTAACAATGTCAGTATTTATGTGATCACACTAAGGATGTACAAAACAGACAGCAGAATTGAAGGAAATCATGAATGAGATCAACGATATCTCATAGGAGGATATGAAGGAATTGATATTATCCGGATATTCTCCGGATCTCCGAGATCTCTTGTTTGATTTGATCATCTCATATCTCCATCTATATATTCCGAGATATGAGAAGATACTAGAAAAATTAGTTATTCTCCTTCCTAATTTAGGACTCCTTTATGTGTATATATATCATAGTTACTCTTGCTGTATATGAAACAAAGAAATATATTTTTCAATAAAAAGTGTTGTCTCTCTCAATTTTATCATGGTTATTCTTTATGAAATAAAGAATAACCATATAATTTAAACTAGGAAGGAGATATACCTAATCAAAAGATGATCAACCTAATATCTTGGAGATATGGGGAGATATTATCAAAACCTCCATATCCTCCTATAAGATATTGTTGATCTCATTCATTCATGATTTCCTTCAAGAATAAATATTAAAAAAACGATTTAATTAACACATCTACATCAATATGTTGTAGACAACAAAACTTCTCTTTATTAAAAATTGTTATGATCGATTACAGCTACGAAATCAAGACAAGAGACCAAATACGAAACATTAAACACCCGAGACAAGTTTTATGAAGAACTTGTATTACAAGAGAATTCTCTCACAAAAGAGCTCTCAAATCAGATCTGTATGTCTCAAATCAAATCTATATACCAGATATAAAAGACATAATACGTAAAGAATAAAATGGACAACTTCTTTGTTTTATAAGGCGTAAAATCC
The DNA here is from genome assembly GCA_026119855.1 of Campanula takesimana. Lineage (NCBI taxonomy): Eukaryota > Viridiplantae > Streptophyta > Magnoliopsida > Asterales > Campanulaceae > Campanula > Campanula takesimana. Next base: position 677,386 of record JAOWBW010000036.1, on the reverse strand, counting down.
CAAAACGTGAGTAGATGGAATCTGTAGGAGACTTGAAGAGAAATCCTTGTGAAGATACATTCCATCATTTCCTAAATTATAGCTTTCAAATCCAAGATAGAGATATCCAAAAAAAAATATTAAAAGAGATACATAAAACTATGGAAACTAATTAGTAGGTTAATAAATTAAAAAAAGAAAATAAAATAATCAAAAGAAATTTACTAATTTTTTTCAAAAATAAGAAAGATGCAAATTCTAAATTAACATACTCATCCTCGGTGAAACCGTGAGAAGGATCTCACACTTTCAATCTCCCCCGAATTTGTAGCTTTCTGGTCAAAAGAAATATAATGATTATCAAAATATCAAATAGACCCCACCCCCCCTAAATTCAATATCAACCCAAAAATGGCAATCAAATATTTTTCTTTGTGAGAAATGTACCTGCCCCGATAATGTCAAAGTAATACCATATCAAAAATCAACGTATCAAGATTTCCAAACTTTAGTACCAAGACAACCAAACTTTCCAGCTTTCTTTCCCTCGCCCTATTTTTCCTTAATATTCTCCATTTTGATCAAAATGCGAGATGGTCAATTTTGCAAAAAGTCGTCACAACTAGAGCAATGGAAGAGCAGACTGATGTGATACCAAATGTGATCACATTACAGAACACATCATCAGCTGGACTTTTTTTGATGAGGATATTACTGGAGAATCAGAAATGAACCGGTATGCACAAGGGGATTCGGTCTTCCAAGACACAAGATAGTCTTTCAACTTTTCGGATACATCAATTATGGAAGACAAAGAAAATTTCAAACCAAAATTTGAGAAAATTCAGTTGCCATCAATAGCATTAAAAAATTTAAGATAAAGACGCTCCTTAAAAACATGCCAACATTAGTCAATAGTGACTAATAGTATTGAATTTGAAAGTTGTTAAACACAAAATTCTTAGCCAAAAGAAGGAATAATAATAATAATAAATTGATTAATGCTTTCACCATGGTCAAGGATGTCTTAAAATTTATATCTAAAAATGATGCAACATATACAAGAAAGTGATGTATATATCTCAGTTTTGTGTGACATGGGATGAACGTAGCCAAGTTGTTGAACTATGTAAATATTTATGTTCGTGTTTGATTATTTCGCTTCCCATCGTTTTTATTTCTTGCTCTAACAATATATATTTATTTTCTCCTAAAATATTCCAAAATAGTATTTATTCTTTTAACTTACAATTTTTTTAAGACTGAAAAAAAAAAACTATTTTTGTTATTTTTGTTCGAGCATGTTCTATAATACTAAAGTTAATGTTAAAATATTAATTTGATGGGCAAGATCCTCGTTGGTGTTCAAAAGCCCAAGGACAAATGGGCCTCATATGGCCCCAAACATGTTTCCAACCCAAAGTAGATTCAACAAACTTGGCACTTAACCCAATTCACCAAACAATTCTAGAGGTGGATTGGTAGGTATACCAAGTGTATTTTGCTTGTACCGTGTACCAATCAAGTATGATTTGGTACACAAAAATATGTACCAATACCAACCACAAAAGTCGGTATACCAAGTTTATTTGTACGGTTAGTATTTGGTTAGTACGGTTGGTACTCGATATATACCAAATGTAAATAAAAACAAAAAGAATTGCATTTTTTTTTTTTTTTGTTAAACTTTCTTGTCTAGTATAAAAATCACATTATAACATAAAAATATATCTCAAATGCAAATTATAACGTCTTGAAACTAAAGAAAAGTTGAACAATTGAAGTCTTGCAAACTAAACAATACAGTGACTCAAAATAATATTCACCACGGCTCCAAAACTAAAAGATTACAATAAGGCAGTTTGAGTTTTTTTCCTAAATCGTAATAAAGTAGCTTAAGGACTTAAGGTTAGAAAAAAGAAATTAATGTTTGATACTACATTCGTCCCAAAATACTTGTAGTGTTAGAACACACATTAAAAAAACAATCAATAAATATCAAATAGACCAAACTACCCTTTAAATATTGCAAGTACCTAGACAATTAGACGGATTATTATATGTGTGTGTGCGATATGTATATATATATAAAGTTTGTACATGGTATACCAACCAAAGTCGATATTGTATACTGTGTACCAACCAATTATACAAAAATGGTACGGCACTACCTACCAAAAAGTTCGGTATACCGACTTCTTTATACCAATTATAATTGGTACGGTTGGTATATGGGTTGGTTGGTACGGACGAGTACAATTTGCCACCCCTAAACAATTCAACAAAGGTGTCAAATTTGGGACATTCCAAACATTTATAAGTACCCCCTCCAGAGTAATGAGAATTCTATTTTCCTTTTTGATACGTCAAAAAAAAAAAAAAAAATATTCAATACGTCTCAGCATAAAAATCTCATTCCATAAATTGAAATTGATGAATAGTGTTTTAGACACTTTTATCCTTATAATGTTTGTTACTACAAAAAAAAAAAAAAAAAAAAAAAAAACAACAACAACAATTCCAGTTCACTTTTTATTCACTTGTAATGAACAATGTTTGGATAATTATATCCTCAACTCACTTGTATTATTTACTCATCTTTTATTATTTTCTTAATAAGCGTGCATATTTCATGTAAGACTCATACTTTGAGACGAGAGTAGTAACGTAGTACAATTTCAAACTCATAAGCTTGCTAGAACTAGAGTAGCATAAGTGTGATGTGTTGTAACTAGGGATGGCAACGGGTCAAATACGGTTCGGATATTGCAAAACCCGTATCCGATCCGAGGCTACCGAACCCGTACCCGAACTCGTCCGTATCTGACGATGGGCAAATCGAATCCTCCCGTATCCGTACAGTTTAATATTATTATTTTTTTGGGCCTGGCCCATCTCTTTCATTGCCTTGGGTTTTAGCCAAACCTATATTTAGCCCAACCTATATTTCCACAATTCATAAATCACATGTTCAAGATTAGGGGAGTAATAATGATTGAAAGTAAGGGTAAAATATTAAATAGCCTAATATAAATACTATTCGGGTCGGATACGGGCGGATCTCATGAAGCTACCGAACCCGCCGGGTTTAGGAAAGTTGTTATCAAACCCACCCATCCCGGTCCGGATTGCCTCGGATACGGATCGGGTTCGATAAAATTGTCGTCCCTAGTTGTAACCGAAACGAAAATGAAAAATAATAATGAACACATTCACGAGAACATAAATTTGCGTGATATACTATCGCGAGATAGCTACGTCCACGAGCTGAGGAATAACAAATCTATAATATAGTATTTTAAAGTTGGTGAAAACAATTCTAGGTGTGACATGTAAGCAATAAAATGATTTATCTTGATTGTGAGGCTTCCATGTAGGATGATTGTTTCATTTACAAAGTCTTTTGACATTCCGCTACCTATGTAATAATATTAGTTGATCATAATAGGTATGTAACTGGGTATTTTGAATCACTTTTCTCTTTACATAAGTTGTGTAAAGAACATATATAAAGAGAAGAGTATTCTATAAGAACATGTTAGTATATAATAGAACTCATACTCTTATATATATAATAGAAATGTAGACTAGGTAGGGAATGCATTTAAATGTGTGACTTTTCAACTAATCAAGTTATATCCTTCAAAAAAGAACAAAAAAACACTAATCAAATTATAAGATAAGACTCATTGCATTTAAATTCGGTGCATGAATTACAATAATTACCCCTAATTGAAAAAGAAAACTGATAAAGAATATGAAAGATTATAAGGTCATACATTAGACATTCATTAAGAGATACTTTAAACATTCATACATAACCACCCAAGAATTTGAAAGATATAAGAGTATTTATGTTTGAATGAATTTTGTGCATGTCTTTTTAGTTTCCTTTCCTTCAACTCCCTAATTAATAATATAAATACTTTTTAATCACTTTTAATAAAAGAATGCACACAATCTTTGCATGGAAATATAAATACTTTTTAATCACTTTTAAAATTAATATTAATATTATTAGGTAATTATTAGTTAATTATAATAATTACATTATATATTAATTATTACATTTAACACTACATATACATACATAGACCCGTATGGATTGTGAAAGGTCATACATTAGACATTCATTAAAAGATACTTTACATATTCATACATAACCACCCAAGAATTTGAAAGATATATGAGTATTTATGTTTGAATGAATTTTGTTCATGTCTTTTTAGTTTCCTTTCTTTCAACTCCCTAATTAATGATATAAATACTTTTTAATCACTTTCAATAAAAGAATGCATACAGTCTTTGCATGAAAATATAAATATGAGAAAGAAAATTTGTTTTTGTTGTTGTTGTATTTCTCTTATCTTTGTTTGTGTGATATTTTTGATTGATTTTGTTGATAAAAATTTATGAGCTTTATTAATTTTGTCATGTTTTTATTTTTTGCAGCTACCCACGTGGACACTTTTAAAATTGTTGTTGTTCAAAGTTGTAAGATTCATTGCTTTACACGTTGTTTCTTTAAGTTTCTATTTTTGTTTATGTTTTTTTTTTAATATCACATACACTTTTGTTGGCTATCATTGATTCTTCTTTATCTATTTGCAGAAACCTCTATAATCTTCATTAATTTGTTTTGGTTTTGGACTATAAATTTGAAGTAACAAAAATATGCCCATGAAGCACTATGAAGGTCTGCTTTGTTTTGCAATAATTATAGTAAAATATATACATGGAAATTTTAAGATTTGTAAACTGGAAACTATTTTTAACCCATAAAAGTATGTTCCTAGATGTTCACATAATTTTATTCATAATTTACATATTTATTTTCACCCATCTTGCATGACAATAAAATCTGTTAGAATGTGTTTCTATTTAAGGTCTTAAATGTCTCCATGTATTTAATCGATCAAAACTAATTTTCTGAATTTAAAAACTTTGATTCTCACGTATTTTTATTTTATCTACAATTTCATGTTTTGAATTTTTCTATTTGAGTTCGTTTTCATGACTGAATTTTCCAATCTTTTACTGATGTGCTTTATTGGCAACAACTAATATAAGACTAGCATATTGTAACTTTATTCATTTGAATATGATTTATATCTCTTAAAATCATATAAAAAATCGTGGGCATTCCTCATTGAGTTAAGAGCAATTTATGCTTTTGAATTAGGTCATTTGCTTAAGAAATAAATTAGATAACAATTGGTAATCAAAAGTGGTTCAATAGTTAATTCAAAATATATTTTCAAGGACTAATTTTTTTTTAGAAAAATAAATAAAGAATGTCTTATATAGACACTTACTCAAATATTTCACATTTTTTTACTTCTATTTTTTTATTTTAGAATTGTTACTTTAATAAAATAAAAATTATTATAGTAAAATAAAAATTATTTATCAAACCTTCAACTTTCCCGTGCGTAGCACGGGGTTATCACTAGTATTAAATTGATTAGTGTTGTTGTTATATTGGGATGATAGGGCTTGTAATTATAAAAAAACATTCTTGGACATATATTTTTTTTGGAAATTTTTGGTAGGCTACTTTTGTTTAGTTTAAAATGCAGTGCAACACTTGGAAAGGCAAGTGACCAACTATTAACCCTAAGTAACAAATGGTATAATATCATTTCCCCGTTTTAAAAAAATGTTTTATGAATTTCATTACAAACGTTTATGGCCATTTATGCGGCAATATTCAAGAGACATCAAAGGTTGTTTACAAGAAAATATTTCAAAATTTGTAATTGTTTTTACTATTAATTATATTATAAATTTTTTTTAATAAATTTTTTTGTCAACTTTTTAATCTATAAATTGTTTTTTATAAAAGTTTTATCTCGTGACTTTAAGGCACGGGTGTTACACTAGTATTATTGATAAGAGATCCAAAGATTACAAATTATAAATCTCAATTATATGCATAATTGTCTTGAGTCCTAGATTAAGACCAAAATACATCCTAATTGATATAAACAAGTGAGTAATTGCACTACTGAACAACTCTATGGGATATAGAGTATTTACTTCTTAATCCTGAGATAGCGGTGTTTTCCAAACCCTAAAAGACATATCAGCACGGCCCAGTGTGGATCTCGGTGGCATGGTCATGCACTACAAAGTGGCATAAACAAGCAAAAAGCTACACACCTTCTCATCCTTTTGTCCAACTTTGCACGGTCACGTAATATAACTAGCACGGTCGTGCGAAACAATTTTCCAATTCCAATTAGTATCACCCAATTTTGAACGGTCGTGCATAGAATTTGGCACAACCGAACATGATACGATATTAACAATCGGCTGTAATTTATCGAGCATGATAAAGAGCTCTTTCATAAAAACAAAAAGCTCCCATTGTAAATGCTCTAAGTCGATGAGGTAATAATCGGCTGTAATTTATTGAGCATTCTCACGTTATGGAGTCCAAATCTCCCCCTCACTTCTCCTCCGTTCCTATATACCTCCACCTTCTTATTGGTCCACCTCACTCATCTTACTTACGAGTTTACTACCCATATTTCTCACTGCTATGTAATTTTTGGCCCATTTCACACCCCACCAGCACCTTTCTGTTTCATACCCTATCCCACCAGAAAAAATTAAAGAACCCACAAATTAAAAAGATCGGAATCTTGATCGTTGGGTGATTTCAAAAGAAACTCAGATCAATAATTTGACAAATTTGGATATTTTCACAAAAACCCTAATCAAGAAAATCAAGAATTTATCAATGAGCCTTAGCTCTGGTGGCATAGAGCTTGGGCCAATCTTTGGGAGGTCCCGAGTTCGAATACCCCCTCCACCGTTGTAATTTGAAAACCTTGTAATTGACAAAAAACATAAAATCAAGAATCTTGATAAAAATAATAATAATCTGAATTCCAAAATTAAACCCTTATCCAAATTGGACTGATTGGAGGAGGGGGGATGAAAAGCACAACATCCCGGTTAACATTTTCCCACCCACCCATACGGTTAATTTGCAATTCGTTAAACATCCCTTGTCGACTTTCTTTTTTTCTTTTCTTTTTTTCCTCTCTTTTCTCTATCACACCCAACCAAAAAACTCCCAAAACTCAGTAACACACTAATTTGTCATTAATTTAGTGCCTGGATCATAGTTTATACATGTCTCTATCTAGAAAGGTGAGTAAAAGTTTCGAATAAAGTTAAAACCGTGTATAGAGAAGAAATATGGAGGAAAATAAAGTCAGTTTATTTCTTTGTTCTGCCTTTGCCGAGTTCATACATACATCATATATACAAAGACCCTTTCTTGGAGACTAAGTCTAATTCCTACAAAATATCTAGGCAAAATATATCCTACCTATTTACACCTTTATCAAATAGGTAACTAACTAATTAAGGATACATACAAAAAGGAAAAGAGATATGCCGAGATCTTGAGAATCTCGTCATTATCTCAACACCCCCCCCCTCAAGTTGGAGTGTGTAAATCACATACGCCCAACTTGCCTAGAAGATGTAGAAATTGTCGACGGCCCAATGCCTTAGTAAGAAGATCAGCTAGATGTGAAGTCGTATGAACATAGGCAGTTGTGATGACACTTGACTGAACATCATCGCGAACAAGATGACAGTCAATTTCAATATGTTTGGTTCGTTCATGATGGACAGGATTTTGAGCCATATGCAACGCAGATTGACTGTCACTTAGAAGATTCATAGGAGCCGAATGTGTAACTCCGAATGAACCAAGTAAGCTACGAAGCCATTTCAATTCACACGTGGCACTTGCCATAGAACGATATTCTGCCTCGGCCGATGATCGTGACAAAATCCCTTGGCCTGGTCGATTTTTGAGATACCGAACAACACGTAAAGCTGCCGTCCTATGAGCCAACTTAGGCCGGGTCATGAATTGAGCAAGAATATGCACACTATAAAAGAGTTCCGGACGAGTAATAGTGAGATAAATAAGACGCCCCACAAGTCGCCTATACGCCTCGGGATCACATAAAGCATCACTCTCAGTCAAGGCCAAACGATGATTTTGTTCAATAGGAGTAATGGTTGGACATGCTCCAAGAAGACCAGCCTCAAAAAGTATATCAAGCGCATACTTGCGCTGAGAAAGAAAAATACCATCCGGATTTGTCACCACCTCAAGCCCCAAAAATACTTAAGACGCCCGAGGTCTTTCATGTGAAAACAACTACTAAGATAGCCCTTAAAGCGACTAATTGAAACCCTATCATTCCCACCAATAACCAAGTCATCAACATAGACAAGAACATGTATCTCAGCAGCAGAAGTCTTGAATGAAAATAAAGAATAATCGGAGCATGATTGAACAAATCCATATCCTTTCAATGCCACAGAAAGTTTTGCAAACCAGCAACGAGGAGCTTGCCGAAGACCATATAACGATTTTTTAAGTTTACAAACCTTCCCAGAAGACGAATCCGGATGTCCCAAAGGCACCTTCATATATACATCTTCACTAAGATCACCATGTAGAAAGGCATTGTGAACATCCATTTGATGAAGTTCCCATCCTTTGACCGCAACAATACTAAGAAAAACTCGTACCGTAACCATTTTGATGGTGGGTGCAAACGTTTCTTTGAAATCAACACCTTCAACTTGTCTATTTCCAAGATCACCAACCGAGCTTTATAAGGCTCATTTTTTCCATCAGCATTGTACTTTATTTTATAGACCCATTTGTTACCAATCACCTTCTTATCAAGAGGAGCATTCACCAGCTCCCATGTTCCATTATGATCAAGAACATTAAGCTCTTTAGACATAGCCTCGCGCCATTGAGGAAGCTTAACCGCCTCAATAAAATGTTTTGGCTCAACACCTTAGTCAATAGCAGCAAAAAAACAACGATGTGAAGACGAGAAGTTAGTGCAATTGACAAAATGTGATAAGGGATAATGAGTACCTGAAGATTTGGATTGAGAAGATGGACGGGATGGGGGTGTAGCTTGAGTGACATGCGCCTGTGATTCACCCAACTCATATTCAGAAGCTGGATATCTGGTAGAGGGAACCTTAATTCTCTGACCTCATCCCAAATTTTCTGGCTCAATCAATTCGGCAGGTTTTTCAAATTGTTCAGATATCTGTGCAGGAACTTGTTCTGTCAACTAGTCAGTCACCTGGTCAGTCTGTTGGTCAGAAACCATATCAGAAACTTCATCAGTAGCTAGTGTCTGCTCTGCCACCTGTTCGGTCACTTGTGCGGTGGGTTGTGCAGTCAACTCCCCAGTCACATGCACACTAGTCTCTTCTTCACAATCCTCCATATTATTGGAAGGACAAAGGAAAATGTCAGAATCCGTGTATGTCCCATCTTGGTCAGTCCGACTGTGAGCAAAAGGGAACTCCTTTTCCACAAAAATAACATCCCGAGATACAAGCAACTTATTTTCATCAACATCATACACATACCATCCTTTCTTGCCAAGAGGATATCCCAAGAACACACATCGCCTACTTCGACTTGCAAACTTATCATTGTCATGTCGGGAATAATGTACATAACATAAAGACCCAAACACCCTAATATGTGTGTAAGAAGGAGGCTTCCCAAAAATAATTTCATAAGGATTTTTCCCGTTTAACAATTTTGAGGGGGTTCGATTAATTAAATGCCCAGCCGCCAACACACACTCCCCCCAAAATTTGACCGGTAATTTTGCTTGAAACATTAAAGCACGAGACACATTTAAAATATGTTGATGCTTTCTTTCAACCCTTCCATTTTGTTGGGACGTACGAACACAAGTAGTGTGATGTTCAATTCCATTTTCAAAAAAATATTTTTCCAAACAAGTAAATTATATCCCATTATCACTCCGAATTTTCTTAACTCGTTTATTAAATTGCCGCTCTACCATGGCAAGAAAAAGTTTTAAAATTTGGGAAACATCACCTTTGGACTTGACCAAATAAACCCACACCGCACGGGAACAATCAACCACAATAGTTAAAAAATAAACAGCACCACACAAAGCAGATTTCCGATAATCACCCCAGATATCACAATGAATTAAATCGAAAAGTTAATTAGAATTACTCCCACTAAGTAAAAACTTGTCCCTACTTTGCTTAGCCTTGCAACAAATCTCACAACATTGCCTTCTTTCGTAGCTTTTATGTATCTCCCATTAGGCAAACCAATATGATTCGCCTTAATATCATGAACGTCTCTGAGCAAAGAGATGTCCCCTGTTATGTGTCGGTTGGCTCCACTATCGACAAGCCAACGTTTATCATTCATCTTACCAGTTGCCTTACCAGTTGTGCTGACAGTTGTCTGTCCTTGTGTCTGCATAAAATTCTTGAAATTGTTCCATTGATCCGCTGTGAATCCCAGTGCTCTACCCTGCTCTGGAACCCCTGTCCCTTCGATACTGACCTCTGCATTGTTGGATCTCGTGCTCAGCTTCCCTTGATCTTTTCCTCCCAAAAAGGATTGGCTTCCGCTTCTTCCTCTTGCTAGCTTCCCACGCTGATCTCCCCACCATTCTGGATATCCTATCAGCTTGAAGCACGAATCTGCACTGTGTCCCTTCTTGTTGCAGTGAGAGCAAGTGACATTGCTCATATCCTTCTTTTCTGTCAAGCCACCTGACGAGTCATCTGTGCTCACAACTGGTCTATCAGCTGATATATCAACTGTACGAGCAGCAAAGCTGGCTGGATTTGGGAATTCTTCATGTCCGCCTCCCAGCACCTGTTCCTCCCTTATAGCATTAGAATATGCCTTATTCACAGAAGGCAGTGGCTCCGTGTTGACAATAGAAGATTTCACGTTCTCAAACTTCATAGTTTCTAACCCCATGACGAATTGATGAACCCGTTCCTCCTCACGCCTTTTTACTAACACAGCCCCAATATTACACTTGCAGGCCGTACAGGAACATGTTGGCAACGTCTCAAAATCATTAAGAGCATCCCAAAACTTCTTTATACGTCCATAATAAGCTATCACGCTCTCGTTCTTCCCTTGTCTGCAATTGGCAATGTCGGCCTTCAATTGCTGGTTTTTCGGTCCATTCCCTACCGAAAACCGTTCCTTCAGATCATCCCACAAGACCTTCGCTTCGTCCACATATGTGATAGTGGAGCGAAGAGTCGGGTCAATCGTATTGAAAATCCATGTGACAATCATGGAATTCACCGTCCACCATTGGTCCGCTTCATCAGCATCGTCAGGACATGGGATTCTGCCATCAATGAATCCAGTTTTCGTCTTCGCTCGAAGCGATCCTTTGAAAACTCGTGCCCATTCTTTATAATTCTCTCCTCTTAGCTGAACATGTGTGATAATCATTCCTGGATTATCACTAGAGGAAAGAAAATACAGAGATCTCTTCTCTTATTTAATTGCCTTCCCTTTGCCGGAGTTCTCCTCACCGGGTTTCTGTTCATCAACGGCCATGATCCTCTAACCGGGCTCTGGTGCCAAGTTAAAACCGTGTATAGAGAAGAAATATGGAAGAAAATAAAGTCAGTTTATTTCCTTGTTCTGCCTTTGCCGAGTTCATACATACATCATATATACAAAGACCCTTTCTTGGAGACTAAGTCTAATTCGTACAAAATAGCTAGGCAAAATATATCCTACCTATTTACACCTTTATCAAATAGGTAACTAACTAATTAAGGATACATGCAAAAAAGAAAAGAGATATGCCGAGATCTTGAGAATCTCGTCATTATCTCAACAATTAACAACCAAAAATTACTAAGAAAGTCTACAACAAAATGTGCATTATATTCTTGATTTGATTTTGGAAGTGAATCTGAATTAAGGGCATAGGAATGGAAGCAAGAGAAAAGTGAAAATCCAAATTACAAGTGGTGATTCGGTGGATACTGTGACTGTGAGGTTGGGAGTTAAGAGTATTATAGTGGGTGAAATGAGAAGGAAAGTGAAAAAAAAAAAAAAAAGTGTGGAGGGGGATTTTAACTTGAGAGAGAAAGGTGAGTGTGGGTAAGTATAAGTAATATATGTGAGCTGGACCAATAGGAAGGAGGAGATTTGAACTTCACAATATATATCAAGTAATACTCCTTATGTCTTATGTCTCCTGAATAAATCAGTGGTGGACCCAGAAATTTTTCACAAGGGGCGGGGGAAAAATTGCATAACACATTTAAAAGAGTACCAATAGTATATTTAGTCATCTTTCAGTATTGGTCTTTCTTAAAACAAGATGCTTAAACACACATTATGTCTTTTCTTAAAACAAGCCGAAAAGATGGGGGCAGTTTAGGTAACTTAATAAAGAACTTTTTTTTTTTTGAAGAACATAATAAAGAACTTAAAAATATTGACTTGTATAAACTCTATTTTGAGACGGAGTACTAAAAGTAATAATTAAAAAAAAAAAAAAAAAAACTCTCTTATTTAATTTAATGGCTGCTAATGGCTTGTCATTTCAGGTAGTTCTAACTGGTAGTATTGAAAAGGAGATGATAAATCTGGACTTTAAATAACATGTTCATTGTATACCTAATTCCATGACATAATAGAAATGAAAATGGCAGATCAGAATTGGACGTTTTTCTATAATATTTTTATTATTCTTTAATGATAATGAAGATTTTGCAACCCTGGAGCTCATCCCTCAACCAGCTACCCATCTACTTCACTACCCATATTTTACTACTGATGGTGACCAATCCTAAGCCTACCCGACTTATTTTGTGTATAAGTGCACCACGACGTGTAGTCACAAGTGAGGAGTAAGGCATACACCTTCCATCCCCGTCCCATAACTTCCGTCCCTCCGTTTCATAACTATGTGGATAATTTATTTATTTTTTTGTCTCATTGATATTACATTTTTCTACAATGGTAAAGAATTTTTGATATTCCTCTCACCCGTTCTCTCTCCTACTTTATTTTTATACTCACAACACAAATCAACCTACTATTCATTACCCCACTTTCTCTCTCTTACTTCACTTTTCACACTCACAACAACTACCCACTACTATTATTTCCTTAATTCCCATGCACAACCCATTTTGTCCACATAGTTATGGGACGGAGAGAGTACTCCTATAATTTCATTTTTGATTTTTATGGTCAACTCAATCCAACTTTAACCGTAATTTTATGAAAATGCAACTATCTCTATGCATTTCTATAAAAAAAAAAAATATGTTATTGATAGAATTCTTAATAGCGAATCAATAAAAATTTCTAAAACTACATAAAAATATCTAAATATTCATAAAATTATGGTCAAATTTTAATAGCGTTGACAATAAAAGTCAAAGTAAGACAATCTTTTTGGGACATAAAGAAAGACTAATATTCATTGTTTGATCCATTTTATAAAATTAATTGTCAATTAAACTTTGCAATGAAATTTTGTATCCATCTTTCAACTTCATTAAATTTTACATGGCATGCTTTTATTGTCAGGAGTTCCACGGTATTTTTTATTTTTATTTTGTTTTGGCTACCTTTTTTTCTTTCTTTTCTAATTCTTCTGCTGCGATTATGGCAGAAGGCTGAATCATGAACCCTAATACTTTTTCTTATTTTTTTTGAACAAAACCCTAATACTTTTATAATCCTTCTATATGTTGCAATAATCACAGAATCATGAATCCTAATACCTCACTTACCAGTATAAGAATATACTCCCTACGCCCCCAAAATATTGTTCCCTCCTTTTTAGGGATTAGTACGAAAGAACTTTGAGCGGTAGTTTTAATTTAATTCAATTATCGTATTGAAAATATAAAACTTGTTACAATAGCATTTATAACAGTGTATCAACAATAAATATTGAGTAAGTCTCTTGTAAAACGCGTTTTACACTAGGCTTAGTGTAAAACGTGTTTTATTAATAACGGCAAGTAGGGTTTAAGACACGCAGTGGCATAAGTGTAAATATTTGAAACTTATGAAATCTCAGGAGGCATATTTTAAAACTGCAGGAGACATATTATGAAACTGAAGGAGGCATATTTTTGAACTCCAGGCACTTTGTAAAACTATAACAGGCATTTTTTTCCAAAGAGGCACTTCTAAATTTTAAAGCAAGCATGTTTTTTAACTGGAGGAGGCATATTTTCATACTGCAGGAGGCATATTTTTAAACTAGAGCAGGCATTTGTTTTCTTTAAAAAAGACAATGTTAAATTCAAAAAAATCTCAGGGGGCATGTTTTGAAACTGGAGGAGGCATGTTTTGAAACTGCAGGAGGCACATTTTTTAACTAGAGCAGGCACTTATTTTTTCTCAAAAAAGGCACTGTTAAAAGTTCAAAAAAAAATGCCTCCTCTAGAGTTAAAACATGCCTGCTCTAAAAAAGTGTCTCCTCTAGAGTTAAAATATGCCTGCTGTGAAGTATTGAAAAATGCCTCCTCTTGTTTTAAAATGTGCCTGCTGAGATTTCCATAAGTTCCACGTATTTACAAAATTGCCACCGCCTCTTTTAATCTCTCTTAAGCCGTTATTTGAAAAACACGTTTTACACATAGTTAGTGTCAAACACGTTTTTTACAAGATTTTGTGATAAATATTATATTTTGTTAAGATGATTGAACTAAACTTAAATTATTGTCCAAAGATCCTTCATGTTAACGTAAAAAAAGAGGGAACAACATTTTGGGACGGAGGGAGTAGTTTAAATTCTTCCCGTCGTAATCCTCATAAATAAATAAATAAATATTTAATATCGGCCTAACTATTTGTTGTATTCTTTATATTTTTCACATTTTGGCTAACATTGTGGGTCAAGTTTACATAATTGTACATAGCACATTTGTATCATAAACCCAAGTTCAATGTCACTTGTTTATGTGTTGAATAAACACAAGGACTTGTCTTCATCATTTCTTTTCTTCATTATTTTGACCTTAAATTCGCACATGAACTTTGCTAAAAATACAATTCTACCAAAGGAATTGATATATGATGTTGTTTTCACATGCTTTCTTTGAAACACTCCAAAAAAGTAACACCTCCAGATGAGACATTTGGAATTAGGTACAAGAATTGACTTCACTTTTTATTGATTTTTTTTTTGGGGAAAGAAATTAAGAAAGTAGGAGAAAATCGAAATTTGGAATATCTGCAGCTATAGCATTGTAGCCTAAGTTTAATCGGATCCCCTCTTCAGTATCAACGTCCCAGATTTATATTTCTCGAGGTGGGTTTCACATAGGTCAAATAAATCTCTAACTCTTGATATAAAAACAAAATGTATGTGTCTCCATGCTAGCCATCCGCCGTAGCGGAATAGTATGTTTTGGTTTCCCCCAAAATTACATTAAAAGACCACTTTCTTTTCTACTTGCAAGCATTTGGGGAACATTTAGAACTTTTTGAGAAACAAGACTTTTTATAATTAAAGGTGACACTATAAGCCCCCGGACTATTCCTGAATGGGACTTTCGTCCCCAAACGTATTAGTCAATACACTTAAGAGCCCAAAAGTTAAGAATACGTTCCCCTTGACTCTTCTTCAAGTAGAAATTTTGACAAAAATGTTACGAAATAGGTCTCCCTTGACGCTTCTTCCTGAAGCTACATTTTTTTAGAGTAGACAAAGCCTAAATTTTGACTTGAACGCGATATCGTTATCCTCTGCAACTTTTAAACATTCCTTAGATTATGTGGGTCAAGTGTCACATTATCATATTATGAGGATTACAGTGCCACACGAGGAATACTTCAAAGTATATCTAAATAAACAAAAATGAAAAAAAAAATTATGGCCAGGTTTTAATAAAGAGAACAGAAGAAAGTCGTAAACAAATCAGGAATCCAGTAAAAGTAGCTATCAACTACTAATGTATTCCAAACTGAAGCATCTTTTAGTTTTCATGTGTTTCTCAAATCTCAACACAAGTGAGTACAGACACTTAGGGGCGGACGCATTTCAAGAATATCTTGGATCTGCCACTGCCCACTGGCGCACACACGAAAGCGCACGCATAGACAAATGATGCATAAAAAACGAGAATGCAGAAAACAGAAAGCAGGGGTTTGAGAAGTGCGACGATTTATTGTTTGGTTAGGCATGGGTTCAGTTTGCGTTTCAAGAAAAAATTACTGCTTTAATATAATTGCGATGCTTGATGAAGGATAATAGAGAATCCCACCTCCATTGTCACCCACATCAAGTATAGTTTATCAGCACATAAACCAGAATTTCAAACATTTATTAAAAACACTTCACTTAAATAGCACAAGTAACAAAGCCTTTTTAACTTAAATACCAGCAATCGCGTAAATTTTTTGCCTCCTCTTTATATCTATCAAGAAAATCATACCGGCACATAGGACCATCAGTTAGAGATGCTTTGAGTTGATGATGCTAGCTAGCCACAGTAATCTGTCAAGAAACTGAAACACAATCAACGGAAATTTTTACATTATTACCCATGGTAATAACAAACTATGATAGCCGAGAATAGTATCATAGTTTTTGTAATTCTTTTACATGGAAATAGTATGAGCAGTAAAATCAAATATATTGAAGACAGACGAATAACGAGAAATAAACAGAAAGGTAAGTAGTGAAACAGACGCAGATATCTGCAATGCCACTAGGGAAACTTCACCATGACTTTTAAATTTTATGATTCCCATAATTTTTGAACTTTACAAGAGTTCCCTACAGTTAATTACCTTTACCGTACTCAGTATCGTTTCCTTTTGACATAGACTTGAGGGGCAACATCTCTTATCACCAATTGACCTTCTCTCCGGATCACGCGTGAGGAGGTGTGTTAGACAGTATATCCTACATCTAAATATGGACCAGTATATAGATGTGAGAGGATACTCCGCTTATTACCAATTGTTTTAAGATGAAACCTCTGATATAATGTACTACCGGCCCAGTCGAACCCATGCTCACCCCCGGGCCTCTCTATACTTATTACTCAACTCTAACTCTAAGAGAAACTTGGTACCTCCGTGCTTTAAATAGTGTTTCCCCTCCTAGTTCATCAAAAGGCTATATTTTCCATGTGCCCTAAACCTTGTGTATGTGTGCTGAGGGAGAGGGAGAGAGAGTAATGGCTACAGATCTATTTTCATCTGACCATGCAGATGAAGACTACATTGATATGGAAATTGGTTCTCACACAAGTTTATTCCACCACCCCAGAAACTCTCCTCCACATCCAAGCGAGTTCGAGTTCCAAATGTTTTCAAGGTCATCTAAAAGAGAAACCACTTCTCCAGCCGACAAACTCTTCTACAAAGGAAAGCTCCTTCCTCTTCACCTTCCTCCACGCATGCAAATGGTTGAAAAACTACTGCAAAAAACAGACTTTTACCAAAACCACCAGGATACGCTTGATGAACTCATTAGCACTCCGTTAACCACCAATGTCAACACCACTCCAACTGCAAACACCCCATTTGAATCCTGCAATATTTCACCTACAGATTCTTGCCAGGTTAGTAGAGAATTGAACCCGGAAGAGTACTTTTCCGAGTATTCAACTGAAGCTAGTGAATTAAATGACAAAAACCCAAAGAAGTCCTGGACAAAAAACATTGGTTCAAAGCTGACGAAGCAGTCCTCACTAGGATCGAAGCTGAAGGCTTCACACGCTTATCTAAAGTCTTTTTTTAGTAAATCAGCTTGCACGGACGAGTCCTCAGTAAGGAACATAAGGGATGAAGCATATCCAAAAGCCAGAAAATCCGTAAGCAAATACTCAAATATAACAAAAGAAATCCTCTTCAGCCAAATTCCAAAAGATACGAACCAAAAGTCAGCTACAGGCATAAGGAGCTTCAACAAAGAAAAGTTTGCAACGGATAATTGCTGTCATCATAGAAGGTCATTCTCAGGGGCAATAAAAAGGCTTTACACAACAAAGTCGTCATCTTCTTTGTTTCCGTCAGGGTCTTCTACATCTTCTAGTCAGAGTAATTCAAAAAGTTTTCATGGATTGCAATTTCACAAGAGAAGCAGCGGTGGGATTTTAGAGATTGAGAACTTGATTCAAGGTGCAATTGCTCATTGCAAAACCTCTCAGCAGCAGTTGTATCCAAAGAATGCAATAAATGATGCGGGTTTATGCTCATTGTCAACATCCAATATTCTTCGTGAGGATCAAGAAAGACAAGTACTCTGCAGAGGGTGACAACGAGGGAGAGAGTGCTCATTCTAGATTAAGACTCTCGAAAAACGAGTATCTACGAAAAGTTTGAACTATTAATGACGTGTGCTCCTCTATTATTTTGGTGTTATCTGAGTAAGTTTCAGCCTTTCAGGTAGTATACTGTCTTGTATTTTACAATCATTGCTGTGATATTGATTATTGAAATTATTTCTTCTCAACAAATAAGAAGTTTGGGTGGCAATTAGTCAAAGTATCTATTATATACAGCTCAAGTGCATTCAACCTATTAACTATGTATCTCACTTTCCATGTTGACAACTGAGGGATAAATCGGTGATTAGCACCTAAAAATGGATTGTAACGAGAATAACTACAGATCAAATAATTACGTCAAGAATCACATTCCATAGATTGCATTTGTCTAAGAGAAAAAATGAAGAGCATATATTTTCTAGTGTCAGTTCCTTCCATTAAGTAACAAGTCATGGTGCAGTCTATTAGAATTGATTCAGGCGTTCAGGAGTTCTTATTCAGGCTGGCGGATGGGCTTGGGAGGGTCACGGGCCAGGCCTGAACGAACAATTCATAGGCTAGGCCTGTATCTCACGAACCAGACTGGCCAGGTTGGCGAACCGACCGTGTTTGGCAGGTAGGGCTTGGTGGGCTGATGGGCGCTCAGGTCCAATTTGGACATATCTACCCAACTGTAGTGCTCTATATCTGTTCAGAATGTCCCAGTTTATAACCATGTTGGAGACTTTGATTTAATGGTCAGTTGTCTCTGTTAGTAAATCAGATCCAAGAGATAGCAGATAATAATGAACGCAGATCAATCAACCAAAGAGCTCTAGCTCAAGCGGTATCCGGTGTTAGCTTCCCATGAGGATGAGGAGGTCTCGAGTTCGAATCTCGTTAGGGAGATTTGTGTTAGCCTATTTATAGGCCTAGTTGTAGCCGTCATGGCCATTTCTACTAGGAAGCCTTAATTCCTTTCCTTGTTGAAAAGAACTCTGGAAAGAACCGTGCAAATAACCGACGAAGGAGACATTTTGGCCATCTTGGCCCACACACTCCATAAAGCTGGCCAGGTCTCCTAGATAAGGCTACGACATCAGCCTTGTCTCAACAATTGTGGCTCTAGCTTTAAGCTATTGTCATGTCTCTTACTAACTCCGTCTCAGGAATTATAACAACTTGTTAATTTAATCCATTAAATTAAATGTCCCAAAATTCAAAGGCATTAAACTTAACAGTCTCCTTATCACTGTGCTTCATGAAATAAACAGGATTTGGAAATCATGATGGCACTCATGTGATGCAACACTATAGTCATGGATTGTATTTCAGGTGGTTGTGCGATTTTATATCAAAAAGTGTGAACAAAATTTAGCGAGTTAAGGGGGGAGAAAATAATACTCTCTCTATCTCATAATAAATGTTGTATTTGACTTATTTGTATATCATTTATACAATGGTGAATGCATTAAAACTATTTCCTTATCCAAAAAATAAGACACTTATTTTGGGACGAATTAAAAAGAAAAAAAAATGCAATATCTTTTATGAGAGGGAGTGACTTAATTCTAACATGCAAGAAAAAGGAGATCATAAATCTGCATTATAAGTTCCAACATATAAGAAAAAGGAGATAATAAATCTGCAATATAAATAGTATGGTCATTGTACACCTAATTCCTTCACTAAATAGAAATGAGAATGGGAGAGCAGATTGGATGTATTTCTATATTCTTGATTGGATTGGATCTTATCTTTCGTAAATGGAGGGCTCCTATTGAAGGGAGGGTGAGGGTCAAAAGAACTATACCTGAATGAATGAACGATCTAATGGTCCAGATTTGGACCGAATCATCCGATACCCATTTTTTTTACTGATGTTGACCCATACAAAGCCTACAGGAGTTATATCGTGCATAATTGCATTATGTGTCCGGTCACACGTGAGAGGGAGTATTAAGACTTGATATTTATTATTGATCCCCGTCGCATTTAATCAATCAACAATCGTCAATTAGATTTTTCATCTTGAAAAAATAGTATTTATCCTTCAACTTTATTAAAGTTAACATGATATGCGTAAACCACAAAACGAACCCGCGTACTATGGCCCCAACATCACTTTGACCTGCGTACTATCAACTCAGTAAATGTATCATGCGTACTATACTTTTATTATCAATTTCCCTGAGATTTGTAACATCAGTTAAAAAGTTAATGAGACTGTTAATAAGTTAACGAAAAGTATGACTCTTATTTACAAATGTTACTTTAATTTTCAAATTATCTCACTTTACCCCTTGAATCTTAATAAAAGTGAAAAATTAATTAATTAAAACAAATTTAAGGGTTTAATTTGTAAAATAACAAAGTCAAAGGTTGGCAAATTAAAAAGTCATCATCTTCTCCATACTCAGTTCAATGGTGGAACAAACCCAGAAATCAAATTTTGATTTAGGCAAATTTCTATAGTAAAGAGCAACAACAATAAAACTAAACGCCCGCCGTTTAGTCGACCCACCCACCACTCCCCTATATTAACTCAAACCTAACCATGGTTAACTCCCTTTAGTTAACTTAACCACCCTCCTCCCTCCCTTTTTAAACCCCCATCTTCTTCCCCAATACATAACGGAAAAAAATAATTCAACAGAAGCATTCAAAATCATAATTCCACAACAATGGCGTGTTACCTTGACGAAGAAAAAGTATGGAAATGTCCAAAACACCCTTCAAAGCGTCGCAAAAGCGGAATTTGTCCCACTTGCCTCAGGGACCGTCTCGTCACTTTATGTCCCGACTGCGCTAACTTGCGCCCTTGCTCTGCGCCGCCGCAATAAGCACCACCACTTCGTGTTATTCCTCGTCGTCGTCTTCATTCTCTCTCCTCACGTGCTGGCCGCCGAGAACCTGCATCCGCCGCCTCTGCCTCCGGCGTCGGCGAAGTCGGTCGCGTATCGAGCTTAATTGAAAGCGAACCTGCCTTCCGGAGATCGAGATCCCTCGTGATTGATTTGCCTAAATCAAAATTGCCTAAATTAAACCCTTAAATTTGAAAATTAAAGTAACATTTGTAAATAAGAGTCATACTTTTCGTTAACTTATTAACAGTCTCATTAACTTTTTAACTGGCGTTACAAATCTCAGGGAAATTGATAATAAAACTATAGTACGCATGATACATTTACTGAATTGATAGTACGCAGGTCAAAGTGATGTTGGGGCCATAGTACGCGGGTTCGTTTTGTGGTTTACTCTTTTGTTAAGGCAATACCAAATAATAATATAGAAATTTAGGTCCCTTTCAAGAATTTATAGTTATTAAAGACTTCCATGGTATTTTGTTTTTTGATTTTTTTTGCTTCCATTCCTTCTAAATGTTGTGATTATCACATAAGAGTAGGGTTTTTTACTTCATAATATCATGGAAAAAACTACTCTCCCTATGTCCCGCTTTAAGGTTCTTACTTTCCTTTTAGTCTGTCCCAATTTAAGGTTCTTTGCTTTATATTACCTAAAATGGAAAGTGTGACCCACTTGTCATTCTCACAACAAAAATTCCCTACCCACTTTACTTTTCATACTCACAACATTTATTTTTTTCTTAATCTCCGTGCAAAGTCAAACTAGGAACTTTAAATTGGGACGAGTAAACTACAAAACCAACCCGCGTACTATGGCCCCAACATCACTTTGACCTGCGTACTATGAACTCAGCAAATATAGCATGCGAACTATAATTTTATGATTAGTTTCCCTAAGATTTCTAACGCCAGTTAAAATCTTAACGGATCTGTTAATATCTTAACAAAAAGTTAGATTTAAATTTTATAAATTGACCCTAGATTTTAAAATAAACCACCCCCTGCCATCATCTTCTTCCTCCCTTTCTTCTTCAACTCCCCTCGCCACCCAAGTGCCTCTCACCGGCCAAATCTACACCCCACAAGTCACCACCGCCGACCACTCCAATCACCATCGGGAGGAAATTTTCTGGGTCAAAGAGGAGTTATGATTTTGATCAAGAAATTGGGGAAACTCATGATAGTGGTGGTTGTGACGAGGTTGTGGAGGAGGCAGATAGGATTCACCGCCATAGGAACAGACAGCGGGAGCCCAGGGTTTCATCTCCTTCATCATCTAGGAGGAGAACACCAAGTAGGGAAAGAGATGAACAGGGGAATTTTTCAGGTGCGGTCGGGTAGTAGTAGAGAAAGGGGAAGTGGAAGTGGGAGTGGTGGTAGTAGGAGAGTTAGTAGATCTCCGGCGAGGTTATCGGAATCGCCTGTTACAACTTCAAATTGCGGTCATGGCAGTAATTCTTCATCAGGGAATTTTAATAGGCCTGGGAAAATGATAACAGTTCCTGCTACCGTCCCTTTAATGGAGGAGAGCAATAATGGTGGTGGTGGAGAGGCGGAAATGGGCGGCGTTAGGAGGATTCTAGTGAAGAGAAATGTGGGTGAACCACCTGTTGTGGGTCCAAGAAGTGCATCATCACCACAGACTAGGTCTCCAGCTAGGGTTAATATTAAGGTTTTGAATGAAAATCAGATTCAAGAGCAAAAGCAGCAGCAGCCATTGTCGCTTAGTCGGACTAATTCAAGAAAGGCTGAAATATCGCCTTATAGAAGAAACCCTTTGGGTGACATTGACAATAATGTGGCTCGGAATGAGGGGATTTGAAGAAGAAGAAAGGGAGGAAGAAGATGATGGCAGGGGGTGGTTTATTTTAAAATCTAGGGTCAATTTATAAAATTTAAATCTAACTTTTTGTTAAGATATTAACAGATCCGTTAAGATTTTAACTGGCGTTAGAAATCTTAGGGAAACTAATCATAAAATTATAGTACGCATGCTATATTTACTGAGTTCATAGTACGCAGGTCAAAGTGATGTTGGGGCCATAGTACGCGGGTTGGTTTTGTAGTTTACTCAAATTGGGACGGAGGGAGTACTATTTTTTATATTGAAATATGTTCTTATAACATTGGAAGAGGTGTTTAACATACTTTACTAATTTTCCTATATGCTGCGATTATCACAGATTCATGAATCCTAATACCTCACCGGTATCATGCTGCGATTATCACAGACTCATGAATCCCAATACCTCCACCAGTATCGATATCAGAAAATAAATTCGATTTCAGCCTAACTATTTGTTGTATTCTTCCTCATTGTGGGTCAAGTTTAGAGGATTGTACTATCATTAACCCAAGCTCATTGTCACTTGTTCTTGTGTTTTTTTCCTTTGTACAATAGGGAGGGCATATGCCATGATGCGGCAGGGACTTGTCTGCATCATTGTTCCATTATTTCGGCCATAAATTACCCCCTCCGTCCTACTAAAATGATCTTCACATTCGACTATTCAAACTTTTTTAAGGATATTAACACTTGCTTCACTAGCCATGTTGTATTTATGCACGCACATTTGAGATAGATTTTTGGGATAGAGGAAGAGTACAAATCTACCAAAGGAATTGATAGATAATGTTGTTTTCCCTGTGTTTCCAATGAACACTCCGAAAATGTAACACCTATCATTGTGTCATTTGGATTTAGGTACAAGAGGGATTGATCCTCCATTGACTTCACTTTCTATTAATCATTAGGAGGAATGAAAGTAGGGAAAACCGAAATTTGGAACAGTTGTTGCGGCGTTGTAGCCTATATACTTTTTGCAGCGTTTCCGATAGCGTCAGGAAATTAAATGACAGTAAGGGGCTACCCCCCCCCCCCCCCCCCGTCTGTTAGTCAATAGACTTAGTTTGTTTCGCCAAAAATGAGTCTTGATACGAAATAAACCGGAGATATTTTATCTTTTCCGAAAACCCAGTTCACTACGTAAGCACCACAAACCGGTGCTTACCACATGCCTTCTTCCACTTACCTCTAGACAACCTCCTATATATATCTCCCTGATTGCGACCATGACACTCATTGCTGATGCCGGAAAAGTGGAGAAGTCATCGGAGGTAACACAAGTGAACAAACAAAGGGTTAACTAACTCAATATCTCAAGGAATCCACCAAGAAATACGAGCTAAAATCACCACCCAAAGGAACCCAAACCTAAGGGATAAGATAGAACAAGAAGAAATCCATCTTCTTAAACTAGTCACAATGACTTAATATATTTTTATAACAACTCACTATCCATTACAATTGCATTAGTGGGATATTTATAATAGACTTGGAACATCCCTCCAAGCATAGGAATACTAAAGTACGCAAAAGATAAACTAACACTTAATAGTTAAAGGATAAGATTGCCTAGAAATATGAAAGATCAAAAGACATGTCAAAATCCGTATGAATCTGTCCATGTGCGTAGAACTCAGTAAAAAAATCATAACTTATTCTAGAAAAATCCAAATGCTAATCCGAGAAGCGCTCTAGAAACTAGACTGATAGAGCTTTCCAAGGATATATTATTTTTATGCTGGAACCTTATAGATAGTTACCAGATTGTCCTTGAATTGGACCCAAAATTCTGGTTCAGTATTTTCTTTGTATCCAATTTTTGTACCAACCTTTTTGACATTTTTTGTAACGAATGCACATTCCACGGGCAATGAATCTTAAGAGCATAAAGGGGGTTATTTCCCGCGTCAATTGCCCTTGCCGACATTCTTTTCTATGACGCTGATTGAAAAGATCGTATATATGTCTTGACCTTCTCTGCTCCATGCAAGGGATCTCTTGTGCTGTCCTTGTCATCTCTCTCCCTTTCAGTCATTGCTTCTATCTTATGTCTACTGAACCATATGGGGGGTGGCGGGGCATTCTCGACATTCTTTAGGGGGAAAGTGTCGCATTATCATATTATAGGGATTAGAGTGCCACTCGAGGAATAGTTTTACGGTATTAACTCTAATCACCCCTAAAGAAACAAGAAAAAAACATGTTCTCGAGCTTCACAGCAACCCTTCTTTCCTTGTCCTTCAACACCATAGAGTGTAGGATCATGTGAAAGAAGATGCACATTTAAAGATGAATATATCCAAATAAACAAGCTTGAAAAAGGGGAAGGTTTTAATTAATAAAGAAAAAGAAGAAAGCCATAAACAAACCAGGAATCCAGTAAAAGTACCAAGATTAGTTTCAGGTATTTCTCAATGCACGCGAGTACACACGAGCACACACAGGCACACACGATAGCCCACACACAGACACATAGGCGTTAACAGGCGTTAAATGATGAAAATACGAAACACAGGCTTTGAGGAATGCGCTGTTTTGATATGGAGTATGGTTAGGCATGGGTCCAGTTTGCATTTCAAAAAAAAAAAAAAATACACTTACGACGCTTGATGTAAGACAACAGAGAATCCCTACTTCCCTTGTCACCCAAATCTAATAGTTTATCAGCACATAAACCAGAATTACAAACATTTATATAAAAAACACTTCACTAAAATAACACAATTAACAAAGCCTTTTTAACTCAAATACCTGGAATCGGGTAAAACTTTTCCCTGTTCGTTATATCTATCAACAATATCATACCGGCATAAAGGACCACCGAATAGAGAATGATATGAATCGATGATGCTAGCCACAGTTATCTGTCAAGGAACTGAAACACAATCAATGGAATGTTTAATTTATTACCTATGGTAATAACCAACTATATTAGCCAAATTGTACTTCCTTCGTCCCGAAATGAAGGACCAAAAAAAGTTCAAATTTGCTCTTGACAAAGAGTAAATTTGAAATTTTTTTGGACATTCATATTGGGACGGAGGGAGTAGCATATATTATGTAAATTCTTTTAACGTGTGAATATAAGAGCTGAAGAATTAAATATATTGAAGAAAGAAGAATAATGAGAAATAAACCACAGAAAAATTAGTCAGTGAAGAAGGCATGGGTTTCTGCAGGCACTAGAGAAACTCCAACATGACTTTCAAATTTTATATTTTCCGCAGTTTCAGAATTTTACAAGAACTCCCTACAGTTAATTTACTTTTCCGTACTCAATATCATTTCCTTTTCAACATTTGGCACCCCCCCCCCCCCAATGCTTTAAATAGCACTTCCCCTCCTAGTCCATCACAAAGCTTAATTTTCGAGTCATAAACCTTGTGTGTGTGTGTGTTGCGAGAGAGGGAGAGTGGGTAATGGCTACAAATCTATTTTCATTTGACCATTCAGACGAAGACTACATTGATTTGGTGATTGACTCTCACACAAGTTTCTTCTACCACCCCAAAATCTCTCGTCCACATTCAAGCGAGTTCGAGTTCCAAATGTGTTTGAGCTCATCTGAAAGAATAACCACTTCTCCAGCAGATGAACTCTTCTGCAACGGAAAGCTCCTTCCTCTTCACCATCGCCCACGTTTGCAAATGGTTGAAAAACTACTGCAAAAATCAGACGTTTACCAAAACCACCAGGATACGTTTGAGGAACTCTTTGGCACTCCATTAACTACCAATGCCAACACCACTCCAACTGCAAACACCCCATTTGAATCCTGCAATATTTCACCTTCAGAATCTTGCCAGGTTAGAAGAGAATTAAGCCCGGAAGAGTACTTTTCCGAGTATTCAACTGAAGCAAGTGAATTAAATGGCAAAAACCCAAAGAAGTCCTGGACAAAAAACATTGGTTCAAAACTGACGAAGCAGTCCTGTCTAGGATCGAAGCTGAAGGCTTCTTGTGCTTATCTAAAGTCTCTTTTTGGTATATCAGCTTGCACAGACGAGTCCTCAGCAATGAACAGAAACAATGAAGCAATTCCAAAAGCTAGAGATTTCATTAGCAAATACTCAAGTACGGCAAAAGAAGTCCCCTACAGCCTAACTTTAAAAAATACGAACCAAAATTCAGCAACAGGCACAAGGAGCTTCAACAAAGAAAAGTTTGCAAAGGACAGCGGTGGTTATCTTATAAGGTCATTCTCAGGGACTATAAAAAGGCTTTCCAGAACAAATTCTTCATCTTGTTTGTTTTTGCCAGGGTCTTTCACATCTTCTAGTCTGAGTAATTCAAACAGTTTTCATGGGTTGCAATTTCACAAGAAAAGCAGCAGTGGAGTTTCAGAAATTGAGAACCCGATACAAGGTGCAATTGCTCATTGCAAAACCTCTCAGCGGCAATTATATCCAAAGAATGCAATAAACTAGGAGGAAATATAAACTATTACATAAAAAGTATAGGCCACTTCAGTTCTCATAAATGTGTACCTATAGTAAACGGTTACTTACGCAGTGTAGAAGATTGTTGGCAGTTCAAATAAAATGTAACTCATTTTACTATAAATTGTAACTCGTGTTACTATAAGATATAATTCATGTACTATAAATGCTAGCTCACGCCGATAACATTTAACGCATGTACTATAAGATGTAACTCATGTTACTGTAGAATATTGTAACGACCCAGATTTTCATAAAGTAAATAAATCCATAAAACGTGGAAATACTAACAGTTATCTTACAAAATCCAACTTAAATAGCCCAACGGCTAGTCTCCAATCATCAATTCAATAGTAAATGCGGAAGCGAAATTAAATACTAAGTCTTCAAGCCAGTATGACCACTAGCTAAACAAAATAAACCATAAAGTCTTAATATAACTGACACGGACAGCTTCATCTAGCGATCCGTCTACTTCTTTAAGTCGTTACCTGAAAAAGATTATTAGAGAAAGGGTGAGCGAACAATGCTCAGTAAGTTCATACGGACTTCTCCGATAGCTAAGGAGAAGTGACCGAAAGAACGGAATCAATTGATAATTCCAAAGATCAGATATCAGTTCAAATACTAACTGCATATAACGAATACAGTTAACTACTCAAAGATTAGCGGTCTTATTTCCATTCCGTCAATTCCAAGTTCCAAACACCTTTTCAGGGTGTCACACCTTTTCAGGGTGTTAAGTGAATAAGAGACCTTACACTTTTTCTGGGTGCTCCCTTATTTAGAGTTATCATGATAATCTAGAGTTCCACAAAGTCTAAGTTACAAGTAGTTAACTAGACTTATTTCCATTAGTCCGTTTCCTAGGACCGTTTCCAC
Organism: Campanula takesimana; assembly: GCA_026119855.1. NCBI lineage: Eukaryota > Viridiplantae > Streptophyta > Magnoliopsida > Asterales > Campanulaceae > Campanula > Campanula takesimana. The sequence continues at coordinate 649,253 of JAOWBW010000036.1, read as the reverse complement.
ATTAGTCCTTTTCAGGGACTAGTTAGTCCTTTTCAGGGACTATACAGCTACACCTGTTGCAATTAGATATAGCATACTTTCCACAATAGTGTTCCCTAAACGAGAGCACAAGCAATTTTAAATATTCTAAGATTCCCTACGACCAAAACATGTCATAGGTAAGATATACAAAATACGTTCATCAACGTAGAGTTCAAGCGCTATGGACCATATAGCATTCATGAAAGAATTATAGAGTTCCAATGAATAAAGAATTCAAGATACTTAGGAACGTAATCCCTTACCTTGCTAGCGTTGACTTCTAGCGGGTTCTTCGCGTACAATCTACAATCACGTAAAGATACTATTTTTAGGACAAGAACAATATTTATCCCCGTCCCCTAATTCCTTTTTCTAACTTTAACCTTTTGAGTTTACTTCTTAAACTCCTTCTTAAGGTTCTTGCTTTAGTTTAGGGTTTGTCTCACCCGTCATATCTTCCCAACACATCTTTAAGTTTACGTAAAAGCTTACTACCAATCCAAGTGTCTTAAGTTGACCTTATTTTATGAAAGTACTATTCACCGTGTTGACTCACTATTCCCAGCGTTGACTTACTATTCCAGTTGACTTTCACACATTAAGACACCTTGAAATACACACACAAAGCCCTAATGCACAAACCCTAACTTGTGACACACTCACATCTCACACACACACACACGGCACATACACACACACTGTACACACACACACACACACAGACACACACACAGACACACACACACACGCACAAACACACACACACAGACACACACACACACACGCATACCCGACAGCCGCCAGCCGCCGCCGCCATCGCCAGCCGCCGCCGCCTGCCGCCAGCTGCTGCCACTGCCGCCGCCGTGTGTGGTGGTTGTGGTGGTTCACGCATGCATGTCAATACTATTCCAATCTTTTCCATTATCTAGGTTTTCAACAGTTAACCATAAACCCTAGTTTTACCAGTTTAGAATTAGGGTTCTAAGTTTCGTTTCATAATTCCTAGGCGATACCCAACCCAAGAATAAATATTTAGGTGTGAGAGAATTACCTTCGAAGGGGGGTTGAATCTTCCTCTTCCTCTTTCGCTCTTTCTCCTCTCTTCTTCCTCTTCCTCTCTCTCTCTCTCGGCTCTCTCTCTCTCTCCCGCCTCCTCTCTCTCTTTTTCTTTAGGGTTTTTGATTGACTCAAAATAATAGGGAGAGAGTTAAAGAATTGTTTAAATACTTAGGTTTCCTATTCCAAAAAGGTTTTCCAAAGTTAACTAGATTGGGCCCTTCTTTATTAGCCCAACTCATTAATTGATTAATGAGCCCAGTCACAATATTAATATAAAAGCATACTAACAATAATAATAATGGGCCAAAAAGGCCGGTTATTACACTCTTCCCTCCTTAAAAGGGTTTGGTCCTCCAAACTAAACATACCTTAAGCAGTGAATAACTCGGGCTATGCTTCTCGCATCTCACTCTCGAGCTCCCACGTGGCTTCCCTTTCTGAGTGATTTCTCCATTGAACCTTTACGTAAGGAATCACCCTCTTCCTCAGTGTTTGATCCTTGCGATCCATTATCTTTACCGGTGCTTCGTCATAACTCAGGTCGGCACGCATCCTCAGTTGCTTGTATTCAATTGCATGGCTTGGGTCAGGAATATACTTCCTCAACATAGATACATGAAACACGTTGTGAACTCCTGCTAAAACAAGCGGTAAAGCTAACTTGTATGCTATGATCCCAACTCGTTCTAAGATTTCAAATGGTCCCACATATCTCGGACTCAGCTTCCCACGGATTCCGAATCTCATCACTCCCTTGGTTGGCGAAATCTTCAAAAAATCATGGTCGCCCAGTTGGAACTCTAAATCGCGTCTTCGATGATCAGCATACGATTTCTGTCGGCTTTGCGCGGTTACTAACCATTTTCTAATTTGTAGAACCTTGTCGGCAGTCACTTTCACAAGTTCTGGTCCGGTTATCTTTCTCTCACCAACTTCGTCCCAACACGTCGGTGATCTACACCTTCTCCCATACAACGCTTCGTATGGTGCCATACCAATGCTAGCATGAAAACTATTATTATAAGCGAATTCCACTAACGGCAAGTAGTTCCTTGCCAATCCAATGACGTAGCCCTCAACATATCCTCCAGTGTTTGAATAGTTCTTTCTGATTGCCCATCGGTCTGCGGATGGAAGGCTGTACTCATTGTCAACTCGGTACCCAACGCCCCTTACAGAATCTTCCAGAATTTTGATGTAAACCTAGCGTCTCTGTCGGACACAATCGAGACTGGTATTCCATGCAATTTCACAATCTCATCTATGTAGAGTTTTGCCAACTTTTCCAGCGAATCGCTTACCTTTATTGCCAGGAAATGAGCAGATTTGGTGAGTCGGTCAACTATCACCCATATTGCATTATACCCTTTCAGCGTCCTTGGCAAACCCACTACTAAATCCATCGCGATATGCTCCCACTTCCATTCGGGAATAGGCAGTGTCTGAAGCAATCCTGCCGGTCTCTGGTGTTCACTTTTCACTTGCTGGCATACTAAACATCTTGAAACGAACTCAGCTATTTCTCCCTTCATATTGTTCCACCAGAATAATTCCCTTAGATTCCTATACATCTTCGTGTTCCCAGGGTGTACAGAAAATCTCGAACAATGGGCTTCTTTCAAAATTTCTCTTTTGATATCCTCATTATTAGGTACACATACTCTAGACTGATACCTCAGGATTCCATCTTCTCCTACACGAAATTCCTTCGCCTTCCCATTAGCTATACTTTCCAGTACCTTCCTTAATTCTTCGTCTCCTCCTTGAGCTTCTTTAATCCTATCCATAAGCGTTGGCTGGACGCTCATTTGAGTCAAATACCCTTTAACCTCAACCTCTAGGTTAGTAATCTCTAAACGATCCCAAATATTCTTCTCCCTAGAAATCAATGTGGCTAGCGTCCCACGATTATTTCTACTCAACGCGTCTGCCACCTTATTGGCCTTTCCAGGGTGATATAAGATCGTACAATCATAGTCTTTCAGCAATTCTAACCATCTCCTCTGTCTCATGTTGAGTTCTTTCTGCGTAAAGATATACTTAAGGCTTTTATGATCCATGAAAATCTGACATGTAACCCCATACAAGTAATGTCTCCAAATCTTCAAGGCAAATACCACAGCTGCTAATTCTAGGTCATGTGTAGGGTAATTCTTCTCATGGTTTTTCAACTGCCTGGATGCATAAGCTATCACCTTATCATTTTGCATTAATACGCACCCTAATCCTTTAAGTGAAGCATCACTATAAACCACAAATCCTTCGGTGCCTGATGGTAGTGCAAGAACTGGTGCAGATACCAAACGTCGTTTCAATTCCTCGAAACTTGTTTCACATTCAGCAGACCAAACGAACTTGGCTCCTTTCTGCGTCAACTTGGTTAGTGGTAAGGACAACTTAGAGAACCCTTCCACGAATCTCCTATAATAACCTGCCAGTCCCAAGAAACTCCTTATTTCACTTACTGACGTTGGTCTCTCCCAATTTACAATAGCCTCTATTTTTGTTGGATCCATAGCGATCCCATATTTCGACACTACATGCCCTAGGAATGCCACTTCCTCTAACCAAAATTCACATTTCTTAAATTTGGCATACAACTTTTGTTCCCGTAGGATTTGTAATACTAACCTCAAATGTTCCTCATGTTCCTCCTTAGTCTTTGAGTATACCAAAATATCATCGATGAATACAATCACACACGTATCTAAGAACTCTTGAAATATTCTATTCATCAGTTCCATAAACGCTGCCGGTGCGTTAGTCAATCCAAACGGCATTACCACAAATTCATAATGACCATATCTAGTTCTAAAAGCCGTCTTTGCTACATCTTCCTTCTTTACTCTTAGCTGGTGATAACCAGATCTCAAATCTATCTTGGAGAAGTAACATGCTCCACGAAGCTGATCGAACAAGTCATCAATCCTCGGCAACGGATACTGGTTCCTTACCGTCACACGATTCAATTCCCTATAGTCGATGCACAACCTCATCGTCCCATCCTTCTTCTTTACGAATAAGACCGGTGCGCCCCATGGCGAAACACTTGGTCGAATCAATCCTTTATCCAGCAATTCTTGTAGTTGCTCCTTCAATTCCTTTAGTTCTAGGGGAGCCATTCTATACGGTGCCCTCGATATTGATGTAGTTTCTGGTACCAAATCGATGTAAAACTCAACTTCTCTTTCAGGTGGTACCCCAGGTAAATCTTCTGGAAACACGTCCTTGAAGTCTTTGATCACTGAGAGTGATTCTATAGTTACCTCCCTTGCATCGGTGGTATTCACATACGCCAGAAATCCTCCACATCCCTTCCTTAGCATCCTACGCGCCTTCATAACCGAAATGATGTTCGATGGAGCCTTAGGTCTCGTACCTCTAAAGCAACACTCTTCTCCAGATGGTAGCTTGAATTTAACCTCCTTTCTAAAGCAATCTATATGAGCATGATTGGCTGCTAACCAATCCATCCCTAAGATCACATCAAACTCATCCATCTTCAAACTAATAAGGTCAACTTCGAATTTCCTACCGTTCAATTCTACAGGGCATCTTTTAAACACAGATGTAATTGAAATCGAGTCTTTAGTCAATGTATCTATTACTAACGAATGCTCTAGCACTTCAGGGACCAATTTCATTTTATTTGCTAGATGAGTGCTTATCACAGAATGAGTAGCGCCAGAATCAATCAATGCACGAACATTATGAGAGTAGAGTTGTATCGTACCTACCACGAGATCATTAGTGGCGCGTGCATCCTTAACTGTCATAGTGAAGACACGTCCATTACCTCCACCTTTTCCCTTATTGTCGTCCTTTACTCCTTTGGCCTTGTTGTCCCTCCTTGGTTCCGGGCAGTTCCAATGGGGATGTCCCATCTTGTCACAATTGTAGCATTTCTTCTCCTTGTACCAGCACCCTTCAGTCTTATGCCTCCCGTCACATACTTGGCATTTCACATCTGAGCCTTGCCCTTTGGCATCTTCTCTTTTTCCATCTCTACGGCTTCCTTGACCTTTATTAGGGTACTTGTTAGCCATACCATCTTTCTCACGATCATCATTCGTCTTGCGCTTGTTATCCTCATTCTTATTCCAGCTTCCTTTGGTGGGTTCCTTTTCAGCCGTCTTCTTCCTTTCGTCCTTCTTGTTCTGATAATTGTCCGCTTCAGTTTCCACAATCTTAGCTCGGTCCAACACTTGATCGTACGTTGGCAACATTAGTGGGGTAATTCTGTAGCGGATTCGGTCACTCAGACCAAGTTCGAACTTCCGGGCCTTTTGCTCATCATTATCGAAGAACGCCGGAGCAAACTCTAGCAACTCTGTGAACTTCTCGCAATACTCGTCCACAGTCATCCTTCCTTGGGTTAGAGTCATGAATTCTGCCACCTTAGCGTTTTGAACGCTCATTGAATAATACTTTGCATAGAAAATGCGCTTGAATCCATCCCAAGTAAGTGCAGCATCACCACGAGCCGTAGCAGCTCTCTTCTCTCCTTCCCACCATTTCAGGGCTTGTCCCTTAAGCATGAATGTGGCGAACACCACCTTCCTTTCTGGAGTACAATCCAGAGTTTCGAAAACTTTATCCATGTCTTTCACCCAGTCTTCTGGTTTCTCACTCTTAGAGCCCGAAAATGACTCCGGATTCCGTTTCTGAAAGAGTTCCAGCGGATCCCTCATAGGAACTTGTGGGTTCTGCTGTGGTTGAGTTAGTGCCGTCATAACTTGCCCGATGCCGGCCACAGTTTGATTCAAAGTTCTAAACAAGTTCGCCATATCAGGGTCAACTCGTCCCTCGGCGTTAGCGTTTCTTCCGGATCCTCTTCCGGCCATCTGAATAAGATTATTCTTAAGTTAGTATCGTAGGGGAGAACGCATTATTTACATTATACATGCATGGCTACTATGTCTAAATACTATCATACATAGGGCCGTCCCCAAAAGATAAAGTTTCTACATTAATTCCAGGTTCTAGCCATTTACTAGGCTACATTCATTCATTAGAGGTCAATTCACTAGACCCATTACTATACGCAATTGGCCATCAAATCATGCCAATTACTTCTACAGTTAACTACTTCTATGAAGTCATTCACAGTTTTGTTTCAGTCATTCTACTAGACCAAAGCTATTTCCACTTGGCCGTTTTTCATTAGCCATACTTTCTAATTAAGGTCTTTTCTCGACCTACCCTTCTTGTTCTACTAGATCACATTCCATAATTAGACATAACGGATAACAAAGGTCAATTACTAATAAATAACTTCAATACTTTCATTAAATGAAACTTCCAACATCCAATAGTTAAGAAAGAAAGAATTCTAACTAAACTTCTAACTATAACTACTTACTAATACGATGGAAGAAAAAAAAAAATGAAAGAATATCTAACTTCTACTCTTTCTTCAAAGGTTCGCATTCTTCCTTGGTCTTCCCCTTGGTCTTCCACTAGGGACCTTGGGTGCCTTCTTCGAACCTCTTGGCCTCCCTCTAGGCCTACGAACCGGTATTTCCACTATCTCTTCACATCTTCCACAAGAATTGGGGCAGCTTCATCGCCCTCTACATTAACCTCCATTTCTTTGACTATTACATGTTCCTCAATTAGCTTTCCTGCCCTCTTTCTACTCTCTTCCATTAAAGTTGCTGCCATCTGTGGGTCTACTTCCTTCAATGCAAAGTAGTAACTTCGCACATCATCACATAATATATCAGCCCACTCTCTAAATCCCATTAGTTCTTCCTTTCTTTCCTTCAATTCATTGCTAGTGTCTCTTAGTGTTTTTTCTGCAATCAGCCACTTGTTCAAAGTAATCCTTCCTTTAGCTTGTTCCTTCTTCAGAGTCTTATTCAACTTCCTTATCCGAAGAGAGTACCTCTTAACCACTTTGGTCACGTTCTTTCCTAGCGAGTTCATCTTCAAGTTCATCTCAACTCCGTTCATGACCTACAACCATGACATTACCACAATTAGTGACCATAATCTTAATGATATAATGATTACCAAAATATCTTTTAAACACCAACAAAATGCATCAATGTAATACTCAAGGTTCACTCCTAAGTATTTCTTTGGACTCCTAAATTGATCTCAGATTCTTTCCCAAAATAGAAGGTTCCCAATTTAGAAAGTTTCCCAAAATAGAAAGTTTCCTAAAATAGAAGGTTTCCTAAAATAGAAAGTTCCACCTCAAGCAATCCTAGTACTCCTAGAATGCTCAATCAAGCCTATTCAATATCAGAGTTTCCCTATCCCTTAAGTTCTAAAACCTTAGCTCTGATACCAACTGTAACGACCCAGATTTTCATAAAGTAAATAAATCCATAAAACGTGGAAATACTAACAGTTGTCTTACAAAATCCAACTTAAATAGCCCAACGGCTAGTCTCCAAACATCAATTCAATAGTAAATGCGGAAGCGAAATTAAATACTAAGTCTTCAAGCCAGTATGACCACTAGCTAAACAAAATAAACCATAAAGTCTTAATATAACTGACACGGACAGCTTCATCTAGCGATCCGTCTACTTCTTTAAGTCGTTACCTGAAAAAGATTATTAGAGAAAGGGTGAGCGAACAATGCTCAGTAAGTTCATACGGACTTCTCCGATAGCTAAGGAGAAGTGACCGAAAGAACGGACTCAATTGATAATTCCAAAGATCAGATATCAGTTCAAATACTAACTGCATATAACGAATACAGTTATCTACTCAAAGATTAGCGGTCCTATTTCCATTCCGTCAATTCCAAGTTCCAAACACCTTTTCAGGGTGTCACACATTTTCAGGGTGTTAAGTGAATAAGAGACCTTACACCTTTTCAGGGTGCTCCCTTATTTAGAGTTATCATGATAATCTAGAGTTCCACAAAGTCTAAGTTACAAGTAGTTAACTAGACTTATTTCCATTAGTCCGTTTCCTAGGACCGTTTCCACATTAGTCCTTTTCAGGGACTAGTTAGTCCTTTTCAGGGACTATACAGCTACACCTGTTGCAATTAGATATAGCATACTTTCCACAATAGTGTTCCCTAAACGAGAGCACAAGCAATTTCAAATATTCTAAGATTCCCTACGACCAAAACATGTCATAGGTAAGATATACAAAATACGTTCATCAACGTAGAGTTCAAGCGCTATGGACCATATAGCATTCATGAAAGAATTATAGAGTTCCAATGAATAAAGAATTCAAGATACTTAGGAACGTAATCCCTTACCTTGCTAGCGTTGACTTCTAGCGGGTTCTTCGCGTACAATCTACAATCACGTAAAGATACTATTTTTAGGACAAGAACAATATTTATCCCCGTCCCCTAATTCCTTTTTCTAACTTTAACCTTTTGAGTTTACTTCTTAAACTCCTTCTTAAGGTTTTTGCTTTAGTTTAGGGTTTGTCTCACCCGTCATATCTTCCCAACACATCTTTAAGTTTACGTAAAAGCTTACTACCAATCCAAGTGTCTTAAGTTGACCTTATTTTATGAAAGTACTATTCACCGTGTTGACTCACTATTCCCAGCGTTGACTTACTATTCCAGTTGACTTTCACACATTAAGACACCTTGAAATACACACACAAAGCCCTAATGCACAAACCCTAACTTGTGACACACTCACATCTCACACACACACACACGACACATACACACACACTGTACACACACACATGCACAAACAGACACACACACAGACACACACACACACGCACAAACACACACACACAGACACACACACACACACACGCACACCCGACAGCCGCCAGCCGCCGCCAGCCGCCGCCGCCGCCTACCGCCAGCTGCTGCCACTGCCGCCGCCGTGTGTGGTGGTTGTGGTGGTTCACGCATGCATGTCAATACTATTCCAATCTTTTCCATTATCTAGGTTTTCAACAGTTAACCATAAACCCTAGTTTTACCTGTTTAGAATTAGGGTTCTAAGTTTCGTTTCATAATTCCTAGGCGATACCCAACCCAAGAATAAATATTTAGGGGTGAGAGAATTACCTTCGAAGGGGGGTTGAATCTTCCTCTTCCTCCTTCGCTCTTTCTCCTCTCTTCTTCCTCTTCCTCTCACTCTCTCTCGGCTCTCTCTCTCTCCCGCCTCCTCTCTCTCTTTTTCTTTAGGGTTTTTGATTGACTCAAAATAATAGGGAGAGAGTTAAAGTATTGTTTAAATACTTAGGTTTCCTATTCCAAAAAGGTTTTCCAAAGTTAACTAGATTGGGCCCTTCTTTATTAGCCCAACTCATTAATTGATTAATGAGCCCAGTCGCAATATTAATATAAAAGCATACTAACAATAATAATAATGGGCCAAAAAGGCCGGTTATTACAAATATAACTCATTTACTATGAAAGTCGGACTAGTCTGACTGCCAGGCTCCAGGTGGGCTTTAGTCTAACAGTAACCTTTTTCCCTACTAAACATGTACGAGTTTTAAATAAGAGGTGGATTTAACCTATTAAGTATGTCTCTCCCTTTTCAACGATGACATGTCAAGAATACATATTAAAATTTCTGTTGACGTAAGAATATGTACTCGATATCCTGGTATAAGTAATACGATACTTTAAACGTACAAGTGGAAACTCAAGGAGGGTTTGAATTTGTGATTGAAGGTTGGCGATTTGAATGAGCTCCCTTGCGATTATGTCGTCCGAGGAAGCTGATTGGGAGTGAAGGCGGGAGTCTTCGAAGTCTAGTTGGTGTGTGTGTGTGTGAGAGAGAGAGAGAGAGCGCGGGGATTTGGTGGTTTTGAATAGTGAGAAATGGGGCTGGTTTAAGTTTTTTTTTAATGTGAAAATTTCGAGAAAAACTTGTTTTACATTCATTTTAGTTTGCTTTAGTGTAAAATCTGTTTTCTTCCCTTAATGTAAAACGGAATCTCTTAATGCAAAACAAATTTTACACCTCTGTTAGTGTAAAACAGGTTTTTCATAAAACTAACTCTTTTTTATAACTCTCTCTCTTAAATTATCGGAATTTTCTTTTGAGAGGCTCCGAAATACTCTCTCCGTCCCGATATATATTCATCTTTCTTTTTTAGTCTGTCTCATAGTATATGTCAATTTTTTAAAATGACAAAAAATCTTTACTATTCCTCTCACTCATTCTCTCTCTCTTACTTTAGTTTTATACTCTCAACACCAATTAACATATTATTCCCTCCCACTCATTTTCTCTCTTACTTTAATTTTGTACTCACTTATCAAATAGTAAGTGTCAAAAGAAATTTATTTTGTAATCATCAGCTAGGAAATTTAACTTGTACTCCAGTCTTAAGGCTCTTGTTTACTTGTGATTTAAAACAATTAACTTGTAAATAGAGAGTTGAGGATTTGAACCTGTAAATTAGAGGTTTCTAAATTCTAGCCATAAGAAATTGGCATTTTTATTAGATTTTGTACAAACTTTTAAGAGTTTATTGCAAAACTGACATGCGTACTTTCATTTATTTTCAATTTGACTTGCAAACTTTGGAAACATCAAATGTGGTTTGCGTACTTTCATTTTCAAAATTTTGAGACGACTTTTTTAACACCTGTTAAAAACATAACGGGGCATAACAAACATTAACATAATGGATCATATGTTTGTCATGAGAGGGGTAATTTTATCATTTAACAAAACAATATAAGGGCTTAAACAGTCATTAAACCTTGAATTTAACTTAGGCCGTCTTCTTCATATTGCCACCAACATGCCACCACTACTGCCACCTAAACAACACCACATAACCACCATGCAAAACCAATCCAATCATCTCTTCCAGTGAAAAATAAACTAGCAGTAGCCATTAATGCTACTTCTTCCCAAATTTACCTTAATTTTCTACACTAAACTACACAACGCACACATAAATACGAGGTTTGTCCTCATGAATGTTTGTCTTCCTCTTTTCCAACCTAACCTCCTAATCTCCCAACCTTGTCCTTTCTCTCTCTTCCTCTTCAACCTCCCTCCACCTTTCTTCCTATTCACTAATCCCAAATATTCACAATTTCTCTTTTCTCAACAGAAACCCCATCTCCAGAACCAGCAGACTAGATCTGGGTTAAAAGTTTGAAATGACTCACCTGTAATTATTCAAGAAATTCAAGAGGCTGTCTAAGCTATCTCCTGGTGTTCTTGGATGTTTCTTTTTCAGCGTTTACCATATCTCAACAATTGAAACCCAGATCATTTCAAAGGAAATCAAAAAATTGAAGCCGACGAAATTCACATTGTTGACATCGGAAACCATATCTCAAAAATCGAAACCCATATCATTTCAAAGGAAATCGAAAAATTGATTAATTGAAGCCGTCAATTTCATCCTCCAGTTATACAATCTTCTCGACGAAACCGACGCCGGAGTAGATACAACCCGCAATCTAGCCAAATCCCTCAACCCAAATATTGTCATGTTAGGCGAATACGAGGCAAGTCTGGTGTCGACATTTATGGCTAAAGGTTTGCGGCTGCAGTAGTCTCTGGATGATGGTTTAACAAAGTTGGGGCGGTCGCCCGAGAAATGTGGATGGACGGCGGTGGTGAATTTGGGAGGGGATAGGTATGGGAGAAAGCGTGTGTTTCTTTTTCTCTTTTCTTTTTTTCCTTTTATTTTTCTTTTTCTTTGATGACCAGATCAAGTGAGGGTTACATAAGTAATTGCAAACATAAGTAGTCATGTGCACTGCACATGCCTATTTTTGTTTAACATCTGTTATGCCCCGTTATGTTTTTAACGGATGTTAAAAAAGTGGTATCAAAATTTTCAAAACATTAAGTATGCAACACACATTTGATGTTTCCAAAGTTTGCAAGTCAAATTGAAAATAAATGAAAGTACGCATGTCAGTTTTGCAATAAACTCAAACTTTTTATCCTGAGTATTATTTGAACAAAAAATATATCCGTGCGGTACACATTAGCTCCACCAAAAATAACACCTGCTTCCTTTCGTTTCATTTGAAATTGTAAAAAAATAATAATAAAATATTAACAAAAATCCGTTTTAGACTTTTTACAATTTTAAGTGGATCGCAATTTTGCAATTTTAAAGGTAACGGCAGGAGTATACTCCTTCATCTTCCGTCTTGTAAGTATAATATTAATAAAAAAAAATCCCATTTTGGGATTTTGAAGTTTAAAATGGGACGTTCAAAATGGAAATTTTTAAAGTTTAAAATGAGACGGACGGAGTATACTACTTGCAAAGCTTTCACCCACTGCATCTAGGTCCACCACCAGACAAGAACAAATAGATACTGATCCAATTATGTCAACTTACACAATCACTTTCTAAAGAAGTGTCAGAACTACATAATTGTATAATTGTGAGTTTACATGAATTTATGAGGAAATCAAGTTAGAATTCATCAAATACTCTGTCAGAATCTTGCAAATCCACATTCTGGAAAGAAATTTAGAGCCAAATCAGATTTGCAATTGCACTTCATGCTTCATCTCTTCGTTTTGTTGCTCAAATATTAACTTTTAACCACAACCCTCAACCGCAATTATGTGACAAACCACTTGAATTTAACGTTTCATTTCCTCTTTCAACGCATATGATTTCAGACTTCTTGTCAGGAAGATCAAACCGAGCAATGCACTTTGCTTCTAACCTTCATACTACGGAAGCATCTCATGTCTTAAGTTTAGGGGTTTATAGTAACTAACATCTATTTATGAACAGTGCGTTCTATATACTAATCCAGAGCCTTTCGGTTTTAGGATCAAACCAAGCAAAGTTTTACCTTAAAGAGCATAAATCCGGTCAACTTCCGAGTTGGAAAACTCAGAGTTGTGATGCCATGAGTTGGATCCACTCCTCGCCATCTTTGACTTCTTCCTCATTGACCGAATCCTCTTTGACTTCACGACATAATAAGTCATAGTTCCAAGAACCCCCGCCATTATAGCTCCCCCGACTACTGTAATCAAAATCGCCGCCCATTCATATTTCCGACCAACCACTATATAAGAAGACGCCATAAAAGCCACAGATGTGCACACAGAAGCCAACCACATCAACTTGTTAATTACCTCAACTACCCTCCTTTCAGCTTTCGTTTCACCTCTAACCAAAGTAATCTGAACTACCACCACGGCCAAAGACGTAAAAAGGGCAATTGCATTAAAAATAAAGAATATTTTAAAAGAGACCCGGCTCACCACCACAGCCATTCCATTGTCTCTGTCCCCACCAGGCACCGTGAAGATAGCAGCAAAGGCAACTGTAGCAAAAAGCACAGCTACAACAGTAACCGAGTTTGTGGCATTGTTAATCCCTTCCCGGTGAAGTTTTCTCAGTTCTTTAGCAATTCCATGAACATTTTTGTTCGTCTTTTTGGTTTGTAACAGTTGGGTGTGAACATCCATTTTAATTTGAGTCACGGTGTTTCGTAACTCGTCTCTTGGTTGGTTCAGTTCATTGGCTCTGACTGCACCACATCGCATAAGACAGCTCTTTATTTCTGAAGATTCTTCTGACAAGGGAAGCCCTTCAGCAATGTCAAGGGCAGTTTTATGATCTCTGGTGAGTGCATTAACATTAGCACTTGTGTCGGGGAGGCATAGCAACTCGTTCACTATCTGCAACATGAATGATAACACGTGTCAATCATCTATACCAAAATAAGTACTCTATACGTCCATATATGAATGTCTTTTTTTGTAAAAAAAAATACAGTATAAAATTTGTCCTAATTGTTTTTTACCAATTTTTTCACCATTCATTGCATACTAGCAAAACATAATGTTTAGAAAGCGGATGACAAGAATATTTATGCATGTTTGCCATTAAACATTAATTTAAAGACCCGAGTACAAAATTAAACTAAATACCTAAAAAGTAACAAATTAATACCTCTGGTCGTTTTTTTCTCGCTGCTACATGCAAAGCCGTCTTGCCAGCCTTGTCTGGCAACATCACAATAGCCGGATCAGCCTCAAGCAGCAACTTTACCACCTCAGAACTGGTCCCTTTTACAGCCATATGCAATGCAGTTTGTCCCTTTTTGTCCGTCCTCCTAGCCAGCTGTGCATCCTTTTCGAGCAACGCTTTCACTATTTCGACGTGTCCTGATCTGGCTGCTAAATGCAATGCATTCTTTCCATTGGCCTTTGCGATTTCTAACAAGCTACGATCCTTTGACAGAAGCTCACGAACTACGGCCATGTGACCTTTTGTAGCTGCAGTAACAAGGGGTGTCGCATTTGCTCGAGCTCTTGTCTGGCTTAGGGTTGGATCATGCTCGAGTAGGACTTGGACAATCCCTGCAATAAAGAGTGTCACCATAAATATATTAGGCGAACTTTACAGAGAACATAAAAGGTACAGAAGTTGAGATGCCTATCCGGAAAGGGAATGAAAAAAGGAAGTGCGGCAATGATGATCAAGGGGTAATTATGTCTAACTAAAATTTGAAGACCACAAGTAATTCCAAGAACAAAGAGGAAACAGATGAGAAAGCATGTGTTCCATCTTTAGTCTGAATTCGGAAGTGATAGAAGGTTCACTCTAAGATTCTCCCTCCGTCCTAAAATGATAGTCCCGTTTGACTATTCAAACATTTTAAGATTACATATAAGTTTCGGAAATTCAATGATTTTGAAACCGTGATTTTGGAAATGAGAACTTTCTCAGAGAAACAAAATGGGAAAATGGGACTATCATTTTGGGACGGAGGGAGTATCATCTAGTCCCCCGGACAATAAGCTAAGAGAACTTCAACATATTCCTTTTCTAAAGAAAGCATCATGCATCAAGATTCAATAACCATCGCTCTATTTTCCCTATTGTAGGCGAACCAACAGTTGGGTACTTCGTTGCCCAAAAAAAATCCTCTACCACAGCACAAGCTTTACGAATTTTAAAACGTGAATCAAATATGAATCGATAATTGATGCACTTGTAAGAGTTTATTTACAGAAGAATATGCGTCATGGATATTTACCAATCAACTGAATATATGATCAAACTCTAAAATTGGATTCCTGCTAATTTTTGGGGGTATCAGTTTTTGATATTCATACAGCAATTACAATCCAAACAGCAATTAATATCTACAAAATAAGGAAAAAAAAATGCAATTAGTTGCAAAAGAGAGATACTTACCATGGTGTCCTTGACTAGCAGCAATATGCAAAGGATCAAGATCAACCTGATTCTTCAACGACAAAGTTTCCTTAGTAGAATACTTCAACAGCTCCTTAACAACATCCAGATGTCCATTTTCCGCCGCCGTGTACAGCGCCGTCGCTCCCAATCCATTCACCTCGTTCACCACCGATGCTCGAATCTCAGCAACCTCCGCATCGAAATCAGCACCACTCAAAGTCCCCACCATCTGCGAATCAATATCATCGAGAATTTGCTTCACGGCGGCAAGATCGCCGCGCTGCGCCGCCAAGTGAAGCTCCGTGTCGTTGTGCCGGCCTGTCACTTGCTTGACGTACTTCTTCTTGCCTGCTTGGTCGATTCTCTTCCCAGAGTTCGATAGCACCAGAGCTGGCGCCGTCGCGGATGACGGCGACGGAGACGGCGATGGTGAAGGAGATGGAGATGGAGATGGCTCGGCGAAGGGATTTTGACTACATGATGGAGTCATCACACCATTTTCTATGTCTCTATCCATTCCTACACAAAAAAAATGGATAAAAAATCAAAATTAAGCAGAAAAATTTGTTGATTTCAAATTTTCAATCAAATTTGTTTAATATGATCACATAAACAAAATTCAAACAGGGGTAGTACCTTCATCAATGGAGGAAGCCATGATTGAGGAGGAACAGTGAAGTGAAAACCCTAGGAAATTCAATTGGGTGGGAGTTATATGGATTCAACACTTTGTGGGAAAGTGAAGTGTTTTGATTAGTTGGGGAAGATGGAAAAAGGTACAAAAAGACAAAACAGGGGAAGTGTGTGGAGGAAGGTGGCTGCCATTATCCCCATGGATTTTGATCTATATTTGGTGCCCTTGTATTTTTAATGGCAACAAAGTTTTATATGAGTTGCAATTTAGGTCTTAATGTTCCAATATTTGCAATTTGGTACCTAATGTTCACTTTTATGGTGAAATTTGTCTTTTTTTGGATGATCATGGATGGAAGCTAACGAAAAATTTAACGAGCTTCTTTAAAAATTGCATTTCTTACCCAAAAGGCAAGTTGGCGTTGTGGGAGTAAGAGAAAGCATGGGAGAAGAAGAGATGTGAAGGTGGCTGGTGTATGTGTGGGTGGGTGCGTGGGTGGGTGGGTGGCAACGGATAAATCTTTATTGGATTGGCAACGGATACTCAGCCCCTATTTTTGTTTTATATTGGATTGGCAACGGATACTCAGCCCCTATTTTTGTTTTATATTGGATTGGCAACGGATAAATCTTTATTTTGGTTTTAGAGGATGTCGAATTTTCATCAGGTATGAACTCCTATATCGTTGATGTTCAAATAGAGTATATTAGTTTTAACATTGGTTGTAACTTGTAAAGATACGTGGAGATTTGTTGTTTTTTTTTTTTACCTTGGGACTTGTGCGTAGGGATCAATGGAAGCGCTCCCTGTCCTCTGATATCCATAGAAAGGACACGGCGAGCAGAAAGACTCTATTTATCTTATATTCGAATGGACTGAATATCCTTTTATAAGGAATCAAAGGAAGATACGACGATTTTTTCGAGGAAATCCCCAACGAAAGATACACAAGTGAATCAATACACATAGAACCATCAATTTGGGACAACGGGATGGGACGGGACAAAACTATGATGTCCCGCCAACTATACGGGACGGGACCAATTTATCGCGGGACGTAAATACCCCATCCCATCCCAAATCACCTCGGGACGCGGGACAATTCGGGACAAAGACGGGATAGGTTGACGCGATCACCCCATCACAAAATAACGATTTTGAAATAAATCCAACAAATACTAATACTAATACTTAGTCCTTACATTACATAAGTATTATAACAATACTAGATAATGCATCATCATAGTTTGAAATAAATCCAACAAATACTAATACTAGAAGGCAGTGGCGAAGCCAGGATTTTTCGGAAAGGGGGTCAAGATTGTTCGTGGAATAAGTATTATAGTTCAGGCTACAAATTTAGTATCCAAGGGGATCAAAATAATAATTTAGTGCATTTTTTTTCTCAAAATTAAGGGGGTCAAAATGAGTAAACTCATCATTTTTAGTAGTAAAATATCAGTTTTTAAAATTTTGAAGGTACTAAAATTGACACGTTGGAAAATTCAAGGGGGTCGGCTTAGCCTTAGCTTCGCCAGTGCTAGAAGGAAGGCAGCAAAGCAACAGCAAGTTTGTTCAAAAAGAAAAAAATAAAAGGAAGGCAGCACAGCAACAGCAAGTTTGTTCAAAAAGAAAAAAAATAGAAGGAAGGCAGCAAGCCAAAGAAAAACCCAGAAGAACAAATAAGAAATTGTTGCCATTTGGGTCTGTCAGAAAGAGAAATTCCAAATAAAGACCTTGCTTGTTCTTCGTTGTTCTTCATTTTTCTTTAGTCCTCTCTCTCCCTCTCTCTCTCTCTCTCTCTGTACTCTGTTTCAAGAAAATTTTCTCTATATAAATTCCATACAGAATTAAATTGGGCGCCTAAAAAATTGAATCATTGAGCTGATGTGCTGGGCTGGGAGGATTTAAAAAAAATGCGGGACGTCCCGTCCCATCCCGTTTTGTCCCGCGTCCCATACGGGACGCCCCGAATAGTCCCGCATTTTTTCGGGATGAGAATATACTCCCGTCCCCTATATATAGCGGGACGGGATGGTCCCGAATTGACGGCTCTAAATACACACAATAAAGCATATGTCATCATCCATTCAAGAGGTTGCACAAAAAATGTTTTGTGTAGAAACGGAATAGTTCTCTTATCTAGACTTGAATTAAAATCCTCTCAAGTCTCATCCCACATGAAACTCTGACGTTACATACAGAAGCCTTCCTTCAAACATGAAAGTAGTCATGGTCTTTACACAAAATATGACTATTATTTGGTACGGATATGAAATGAAAAAGTGATTCTTAGCATGTTATTTTGAGTATTAAGAAGATGTGTGTCAAAATATAAATACAGTCAAGTAGAGGGATCTCAATGCAAAAGGTCCTTTTCCTTGCTTCCTAATTCCAAAATTAGCTACTGTTGAGTGACTCTCAATTAGGATTCTGGGCGGCCGCACAAGAGTGATGGGCGACCGCACAGTTTGCTCTAACCATACGCCTGTTTTGCTTCAGAAAGATGGGCGGCCGCACAACATGTTTGGGCGACCGCACATCTGTCGGGCTGGGATTGGGTCAAACCGGGTTAGGGTTTGATTTAGGCGTGGTATAAATGCTTGTCTTCGGTTTTTGGCCAAAAGTAGAGCAGCCATAGACGAAAAACGGAGGGAGGGCTCTCTTGAGAGAATTCCTTGAGAGAGAAAGCTAGATTATTCACTTGTGTGAGAGATTGTGAGATTGAGTGAAAGATTTTCACCTTGTTCTCCTTGTACTCTCCTTGATATAGTGAATTGATTCTCCATTGCCCGTGGACGTAGCCAAGTTGGTGAACCACATAAATCTCTTGTGTTCATCTATTTTTTAATTTTGTTCCATTCTTGCTATTGTGCTTTCAATTCCATATTTACAAGCAATTGTGTTTGGGTATAAAATCCTTACAATTGGTATCTAGAGCTTCTGGTTTGTGGATCTTGTATTGCTTATTGGTAACGATGTCAGGGAAGTACGAAATTGAGAAATTCGACCGCAAGGTTCAATTTTGGTTTATGGCAAGTGAAGATGCGAGCAATCTTGGTGGGTAAAAATTGTGTCAAGGCTTTGCTTGGGAAGGCGAGGAAGCCGGCAAGCTTGACGGATGAACAATTTGATGATATGGACGAGAAAGCATTATCTCTCTTACACTTGAGTCTCAAAGATGAGGTATTGAGGGAGGTTGTGAGTGAGAAGACTGCGGCAGCGCTTTGTCTTAGGCTTGAGCAATTGTACAGGACTAAGAGTATTAGTAACATGTTGCTACTATTGAAGAAACTCGAGGAATGTAAACTCAAAACAGGTGAGTCTTTGGAGAAACATCTTGATGAGTTTGATGGCTTGGTCATGGACTTGAAGAATGTCGATGTCATGATTGATGATGAGCAATTGGCGGTAAAATTGCTTTGTTCTCTACCTCCGGAATACATGCACTTTAGAGAGACAGTGTTGTATGGCAAGGATGGGATCTCTAAGGAAGAGATCAAGAACGCTCTACTACAACGGGAAGTCATTGAGACGCACTTGACCTCAACAAGTGCTGAACCTCAAGGTGATGGGTTAGTAGCTAGAAGCGGCAGAAAGTCAAGGAAGGGTCAATCCGGTTCAAGTGAATGGCAAAAGAATGTGATATGTAATGGTTGCAAAGAGAAGGGACACATCAGAAGGTTTTTTCCAAACCAAGGGGATACAACCGCGAAGACAAAGGGTGAAGCTGGAGTGGTGTTTGAAGACACTAGTGATGACAGTGACTCTGATGCACTTACTGCTTGTGACTCGGGTACCAAAATTCATGATAGTTGGATTTTAGATTCGGGTTGTTCTTATCATATTAGTCCCAACCGGGCATGGTTTTGTTCATATAAGGCTACTGGTGGAGTAGTCTTGTTGGGGAATAATACTGCATGCAAGGTCGTTGGTATTGGGGCTATTAAGGTTAAGATGTTTGATGGAGTAGTGTGGAAATTGCAGAATGTCAGGTATGTTCCTGAACTGAAGAAGAACCTGATTTCTCTAGGCACTTTAGATAGCCTTGGGTATAGTATATCCATTGCGAATGGTGAGCTATCGGCTATTAAAGGTGACTTGGTGGCATTGAAGGGAAAGAAGGTGGGGACATTGTACAAGCTTCTTGGGTCTACGGTTGTTGGTGATGTGTCTATTGCAACGGGGTCAATGGTTGAGGCGGAGGTTACTCAATCATGGGACATGACATTGGGTCACATTGGCTTGAATGGAATGACTGAAAAGTCTTGGTATTTGTTGTCACAAGCATTGTTAGGTACAGAATTTTGTGTGGAGGCAATTAGGATGACTGCTTACTTGGCTAATCGTACTCTAAATTCTGGCATTGGGATGAAGGCTCTGTTGGAGACGTGGTCAGGCTCTCTAGGAGAATACTCAAGATTGTATATTTCTGGGTGTCCCGTGTATGCTTGTGTGAACAACAAATTGGAGCCAAGGGCCAAAGGATGTTCCTTTGTGGGTGATATTACTGGAGTGAAAGGATTCCGGTCATGGGATCATATAAGTTCCTGACATGTAGAGATGTTGCTCTACTTCTCCGTGAGAAGAATTGGCTTGCAGGACGGATATATAAACATGTGGAGTTAGCCGGAGATGATAAAGAAGTGGTGGAACTTGACTTAGATGTCAATAATGTGTCTGATGAAGCGACTCCAATTGATGCTCCAGTTCAAGAGGAGGAGACCAACAAGCAGGTGGAGACTACCATTTTTTTTGGTAGAGTTCGATATGGTTTGGAAGAGATGGTGTCTTATGCATTGTCCGCTGCGAAAACAGTAAGCATGCATAAATTAATTTCTTTCAATGAAAATATATCGTGTGATAAATCTGCTATGTGGTCAGTCGTTGTAAAAGAAGAGATGGTATCTCTTATTGAAAGTCAGACATGGGAATTTGTTAGATCACCACCAAAGAAGGTGTTAGTCAGTCACAAGTGGATCTACAAGTTCAAAGATGGTACTCCAAGGTTTGGGGTAGACTACAAAGATGTTATTTCACCGGTTGTTAGACACTTATCTATTCACAACTTGTTGAGCATTGTGGCGATGAGAGATCTAGTGCTTGAGGTGTAGATCTACATGCGCCGGCCTGAAGGGTTTGTTGTCGAGGGTAAGGATCATGTTTGCCTGTTAGAGAGGTCCTTGTATGATTTGGAGCAGTCAACTCAACAGTGTTATAAAAGGTTCAACACTTTTATTGTTACCCATGGTTATGATAGGAGTGGATATGATTGTTGTGTTTACTTGATGGTTTGTAGTGATGGCACATTGATTTATCTTGTTTATGTCAATGGCATTCTTTGTGGCTGCGATAGATATCAATGATGCTTACCAGGTGAAATGGTTATCTTCTTTAGATAGTCTCAAGTCTAAAAATGATGTGTCACATGTTCCGTATTCAAATGCTTGTGTGTGCATTGTGGATGGGAAGAACAGTGATAGTTATGTTGGGAATGGTGATTCAGATTGGGGCAGTAATCTTGTTGACTGGAAATCTACATTGGAGTATGTATTTTGTCTTGTTGGTTCCGTGGTTACTTGGAAATCTGGATTGGTGGATGTCACGGAGTTGTCTACTACCGAGACAGGAAATATGGCTATAACGAAGGTTGTCAGGTTGACAAAGTTGATTGCTAAGTTCAAGATGTTCTTGGACTTAGTTGGTGTTATTAGTCATTGAGGCCCTTAGGGGGCAGGGCAACGGAGATAGAGATGTTCTCTTGATGTACTAGCTTTTGGGGATTGATCGTCAAGGTGGAGAATTGTTGAGTGACTCTCAATTAGGATTCTGGGCGGCCTCACAAGAGTGATGGGCGACCGCACAGTTTGCTCCTACCATACGCCTGTTTTGCTTCAGAAAGATGGGCGGCCGCACATCTGTCGGGCTGGGATTGGGTCAAACCGGGTTAGGGTTTGATTTAGGCGTGGTATAAATGCTTGTCTTCGGTTTTTGGCCAAAAGTAGAGCAGCCATAGACGAAAAACAGAGGGAGGGCTGCCTTAAGAGAATTCCTTGAGAGAGAAAGCTAGATTATTCACTTGTGTGAGAGATTGTGAGATTGAGTGAAAGGTTTTCACCTTGTTCTCCTTGTACTCTCCTTGATATAGTGAATTGATTCTCCGTTGCCCGTGGACGTAGCCAAGTTGGTGAACCACGTAAATCTCTTGTGTTCATCTATTTTTCAATTTTGTTCCATTCTTGCTATTGTGTAATTTTGTGCTTTCAATTCCATCTTTACAAGCAATTGTGTTTGGGTATAAAATCCTTACGGCCACCATGCTATTTGCGGCCTCTATTTTATGGCCATCAATGTGGATGAGTTGGGGAGCTAGGGGGCAAGTGTCCATGTTGATTTTTTAAAATTAAAAATTTATTAGTGTAAAGTTATTAAACAATAGAGTGTTTAGTGTAATTTGTTAAAATTTTCTCTTTTTGAGATAAAGCAATAATACACTAGATTTTCTTTTGCCCTCATTGACTAAAATACCGTTAAAAATTTTATTTTGTGTAATTTTTGTTTCCGTTGACGAAAATTTATGGCTCTACCGCTGATGTGGATTTGTGTATTTGGTCAAGTGGATTTGATGGGTTAGTCAACTTGGTCTTTGTAGGCATAAAATTCAATCATTCGTCCAAAAGTTATTACTCCCCCGTTCTTAGGACCCGGAACCGCTCCACCGAGTTAGCTCCACCTCTCCACCCAATGGCTTCGATCAAGGTCACATACACACATTCATCATCTGTGCGGCTCGGATGATTTCAATTTTTGTGGGTCCCACCGAGCTCGGCTATATCTCAGCCGTTGGGTGTAGCTAAAATGAGGTGGCTCAAATCTCCACCATTGGGTGGAGCTAACTGGTGGGTGGAGCGGTTCGAAATCCCCCATTCTTATTCTTTCTTCACGTGGCATGTTTTTCATCAACAACCCTCGCATACAATTATTGGCAATTTTATTCTTTTCCACCGTAGACTATAATAAGCTGAGATTTGAAATTCCTCAAGTCATTGCAACACGATTGAAAATTGACATTCTTTAGAGAATTAAGTAGTGCTAATATAATTGAAGTAAAGATTTCTACTAGGTGAAGTGAAAAATAGCTTGGTTAATCACCAAATCAATGGATTCGGAAAAGCACTTCAGCATGGTAGCATTCATATTGAGATGTTGGTACATTTCTCTTCTTTTTCTAAAAGTATATATTCACCCCGTCTCATTTTAAGAGTAAAAAAATTAGTGGGTTCAAGAATTAAGAAAAAAGTGATGTGTTGTGAGTGTTGGTGGTTGGGTAGGAGAGAGAAAGTGGGGTAGAGAAGAGTTAGTGGATAATTGTTGTGAGTATGACATGTAGGACCCACTTTCCATTTTAAGATTTTGACTCTTAAAATGGGACGCCCTTTTAGTAAATTTTTGACTCTTAAAATTGGACAGATGGAGTACTCACTTTGTCCCGAAAAATTGATCTCATTTTGACTATTTATGGTCAACATAAATGAACCTTGTGTTGGGAGTGAAGTCCTAAAACCAAAAGGGGACAAGGAGGCAAAGGAGTTCGAACCAAACGGGGATTGGGGGAGATCAAACGGAGCAGAAAAACCACACAACAAAGCAGGCGGGCACCTGGTCCATACCAGGCGGGCGCCCGGTGATGATCAGAAGGACTGGTCCTGGCGATCAGGGGCGGATTTATGACCAGGCGAGCGTAGGCGATGGCCCACACTGAAATTTTTTCAGAAAATATTTATCGAGTATTTTTCCCATAGATATCATTATATAGACGTCTTAAGTTCGATTCCTAGGAGCAGTAGTTTTTTTTTTGTTTCCTTTCTTAAGCTACCCACCTATTATCTTATTAAACTCACCCACCTTAAGATTTACTTGTATTCTTGTTCTCTTTTCTAAATTCACCTACCATTTTTCTGAATTCTGATTATACCCACCCACCTTAAAAAAGTAACAAAAATACTAAATTTAATACTTAAAAATTATTAATATTCAAAAAAAAATTCCTCATTCAAAACATTTTTTTTTTTTTTTAAACATTTTGAGACGAAAGGAGTAACATATATTAACACTTAAACATTTATTTATCGTTATTTTCTTTTACGTTGGATACTCACATTAAATAGGCGGACTTTTTTTGGCCCACGCTGGATATACATCCTGGATCCGCCACTGCTGGCGATGGAGGTGAGCGGGCGCCTGGTGCCCACCAGGCGGGCGCCTGGTGCCGCGATCTGAATTCGGGAAAGTGTTGTTTTTTCTAGGTTTCTCACATGTATTTGGTTTAGGTCTCTCTTGTTAGTCTATATAAGCATAGCTCCGACCTAAAACACATTGTAGCAACATATTAAAGAGTGTTTAATAATATATTGGCTTGGCGATTGCCTCCGGACGTAGTTCATGTGTTGAACGAACCGGGTAAACAATTCTTGTGTATGAGTTTATTGCAAAAGTGACATGCGTACTTTGTGCAATATATCAATTTGACTCGCGTACTTTGGAAACATCAAATGTGGATTGCGTACTTAATGTTTTTAAAAATTTTGATACCACTTTTTTAACACCCGTTAAAAACATTACGGGACTTCCATAACTTCCAGTCACTTCCATAACTTCCGGCGATCTCCATAAATTCCGGCCACCTCCAATTTTTTCGGGCAATCTCACACACACTTACACAAACACAAACACCCATCTGATTCCCATAATCAAGATCATTTCTAAGAACTTAGTGAAGTTTATGTGTAGGCCCATGGACCTAATCATTTTTGTTGAAAATGTATCAGAATCATTCCTAAGAACAGGAAACTACTATTATGTTTCCAAAAAAAAAAAAAATATTAACAGACTGACAATAAGGGAAGTTTATGTCTAGGTCCATGGACTTAATCAAGTTATTATTTCTTAAAGCTACCAAATTTATTCCTTCAAAAAAAAAAAAAAAAGCTACCAAATTTATTACCAAGATTGTCTGTTTTACATTTAGGAAAAAAACGAGTGTGAGATGGTGTCACACATGAGACGGATCTCATTGAATGAGTAAATGGTTTGCATGTCGTGGGCGGGGTGGAGCAAGCCATTTCCACTCTCATCGAGACCCGTCTCATATGTGAGACCGTCTCACACAAAGATTTCCTCTTACATTTACATTTGACACTGTCAAATTATTATCAAGCAAATTAGACTGATAATTTTAATACCTCCTCCGTCTCAAAACAAACATTGCAGTTGATTTTCAACGTTTTTAAGACTTGAGCGCTACTTATTTTTTGTACAATGCATGTACAATGGCAGAATTGTAAAGACTTTTTCCTAACTGAAATATGCAATATTTATTTTAGGACGAATCAAAATAGAACAAAAAAATACTCCCTCTGTCCCGGTTTAATGTTCTTATTTTGACTTTACACGCTTATTAAGAAACTAAGGCAAATTTGGGTCAAGAAAGTAGTGTGTGGAGGATATAATTATCCATTCATAAAGCAAGTGGGTGAAAATTAGATGGGTAAGTGGTGGTTTTTTTTGTAATATATGAACTTTATGAGGACAAAGATGTCCAAAACACTATTCATCATTTGCCATTTAAGGAATAAAGCAACTAAGAACTTTAAACTGGGACATACCAAAAAGGAAAGTAAAGTAAGAACCTTAAACTGAGACGGATGAAGTACAACATTTATTTTAAGATAGATAGAGTAACAAAATTTAAAGTTTAACTCTACTCCTTTAATTTTTTTTTTAGTTTTACTATTAAAATCAAAAAAATTAGTAATAAAAATAATAATTGAACTATACTTGGGAATAAAGCAAGCTCACATTAAAGCCATGAATGTGACTTATGGTGTCCACTATTTTATAGGCAACGGATTAAATAGTTTGACATTGTTGATAATTACACCCAATCTGTTTATCATAATAAATATCATAATTATCATGTAATTTTTTTAAAAAAAATTGTATTTTATTTGTTTATACTTTCTAACATTATTAAAATATCATTCAAATTATTTTACTTTTTTATAATGCGAAATTTATTTTGAGATGAACAAAATTTAAAAATGTGATAGTATATTTGTTAATGTCATTTTCCAATATCTCAATCCCTAATAAATTGGCACACAGTCCCCAAAGGAGTGGCCCAGTGGTAAAGCGAAGCTTCACCCTCGGTGAGCGCTAGGGTTCGATCCCTCTCCTCGCCTCCTTATGGCGTGGACATTGTCAAAAAAAAAAAAAAAAAAAAATTGGCACACAATTCATTGACAAATGGGCTTTTATTCTTACCCTGATATTGTTGATCCATTGGCCATAAAGTACATATAGTCAACCATGAAAATGATATTTAGAAAATATTTATTCAATAATTCCATAAATATTTATGTTAGGAGAAAGGACCACTAAATTATCTAACTATTAAGTTTAATCTAATTAGCATGGTACTTTAATGATCTTAATTATGGAATCTTCAAGATTGATTTGAACGTTTTGCTACACCTATTTCACATGGCCATTCCACTTGAGTCTACGAGTTGGTCTTATAAAAAATTAACAATCCAAATCCTCTATTTATAAATGACATCTATAAACCTCAAATGAAAGATTCCCAATCGTTGAAGAGGAGAGGCGTTTATTATGAAGTTATTAAATTCATTTTTGTTAACTATACTGTTTTAATATTCACTTGCAATCAAATGTTACATAACTAACAGATGTTTATGTACATTTGTTAGTGAGCGTGTTTAAAACTTAACGTTCTTATACATGTTGAAATTGAAAATAAAATGAACAATATAGTATGGGTGGAGAAAAAGGGGAGTGGGTGACCCAATATTTTTATCTCAAAACACACATAAATTAAGGATCTTATTTAGTAAAATAATTTAGTATGATCTTGTGATAAACTAACAAGTAGACTAAATATCTAATTTAAGTCAACTAGAGCATTAAATTTGCACTTTGGGGTGCTTGTAAAGCGAGTTTAGAATGCTACATTTTGTTGGAAGATAAGGTTGCAATTTGGACACACAATTTGGTTCAACTTTATGTGAACATCAATCAAAATCAAACTCTCTCATTTGTGATAGATTTAAACATGTAGTTAAATGCGACAAATTTAATTTCTAAATTAAGATCCGGTAAAAAGCATGTCGTAAATTGGGGGTTTCACTAGTTAGTAGGGATGGCCAAAACCGGTTCCGGGCCCGGTTCCGGTTCGGCAAAAGGGTGACCCTGAACCGGTCCGCGCTTACCCCGGTTCCGGTTCCGGTTTGGCACAATCCGGTTCGGTCCGGTTCCGGTCTCCCCCTTTAAAATTATTGAAAAACAAGGGATTTTCGGTCCGGTTACGGTTCCGGTCCGGTTCGGCATATATGTGACCCTGAACCGGCCCGGATGCCTTGCGGTTCCGGTTCGTCCGGTTCCGGTTCCCTCCCCGGTTTGCTCCGGTTCCGGGCTTTTCCGGTCCGGTTCCAGTCCGGTTCCGGTTCAGTTTGGCCATCCCTACTAGTTAGAATTGTCGTATCAACGATTGAAATGGTTAATTATCACTTAACGTTGGATTGCAAGATGCAAGTTTGAAAGCCTAAAACTCTTTTTTTTTTTTTTTTTTCTAATTTGACGAAAAATATACTCCCTCCGTCTTAAAATAGATGTCGTTTTGGAATGTTTCACACATATTAAGAAATGTCATTAATGCATGTGAAGAAGTCCCAAATACCCCTAAAGTAATTCAACTACCTAAGTAATTAAATCGTTAGGTAAGAGATAGGTTACTATCATTATTAAGGGTATAATTGGTATAGAGCAATAAAAAAGCTTTGAGAATAGTGAAACGACAAGTATTTTGAGACAAAATTTAACTCCCAAAACGACATCTATTTTGAGACGGGAGGAGTATTTCTATAAAATATTGTGTGGTATTTGATATTTTAATTAAATATTATCAGTATTTTCTTCAAGAGATGACGTTTCCTTAGAAACTATCACCATGATTCATGGTGAAGGTATTAATTTTCTCATGTATAAATAGACAATGACGTATATTTACTTGAATAAAATGGAGAAAATAATTGTTGTTTGTTGGGTGTCGCATCAATTTTAATCAGTATGTCTATTTATAGTAGTGAAATAAATATAAGTATGGCCAAAAAGAATAAGTATTAAAACCGATGAGCATAAATATTTACCAGTCTAATTATTATTATAAATAGGCTAACACATCTCTTAACGGGATTCGAACTCGTAACTTCTACATGAGAAGTTAACACTAAATAGTGCTTGAGTTAGAGCTCTTTATGCATTTGTATGAAAATGGTCGGTGCCGAAGCTACTTTAGCGAGAAGCGTGTCTCTTGAGCCCCTTTAGTTTTGGGATGTGTCAATTTCACCACCTTTAAGTTATTAAAAATTATTTTATTACTTTTTTTGAACAAAAAAATATAATTTATTATTAAGAATGATAAATTTATATAGTTTAACCCTCCTCTTAGTTTTGAGTAAATTTTGCATTAAATTACTAGTTTTACCTCCTTGCATGCTACATTTGAATACCGCAACCAACTACTACCTCTGTCCCTAAATGAGTGTTGAAATTTCATTTTAAGGGACACTGAAAATCTCAAATTTTTGAACAATTTGGTAACAACGATTCATATATAATCTTGTAATCTCCTTTCCAAACCTTTAGTTTTGCACGTATAAAGAAACCGGTGAAAAAAATTTCGAAAAAAAATGTTTAGGGAGAAAGTTATGTTAAAAAAAGACACTCATTTAGGGACAAAGATTTCTTGAAAATGGACACTCATTTAGAGACAGAGGGAGTAGTATATAATTTTTATCACAAAACAATCTAGACTAATTTTTTGAAAATATGTCTTTACCACATATCATGATATATACAATGTATAAATAAGCAAAATATTAATATAAAAAGTTTAACAAGTTAATTATAACATTTTAATAAGACAAACGAAATAATGTAGATATTGAGTACGTAAAATGTTAAAATTTCAAAGTTTTGTGCTGGTCAAAAGTGGTGTTTTGATTTAAGATTTCAATTGTTTATTTTTTTATTCAAGAATCAACCCATTCTCAAAATCAACTAGAATTAAATGTCAAACAAAAACTTTGACTTATTGACTACTTGTGATATCTTTCGGCTTTCACACTTGGGCTTTAAATAAAGAGCAAAGCCCATGTGTTTGTTTCCGCATTATCCGATTTGCTTACTGAATTTACTTTGTAGCAATCGATAATTAATTAGCCAATGCATTGACTATATAAATATTCACGATGATCTAGCCCCACGTCATTCAATTATATGTCCACGCAGACTTTATCAATTTTTGAGTTGCGACGAATATGTGGCAATGGAGAGCCGAATGCATTTCTTTTTACGCCATTTTAGTTTTTTTTTTTTTTTTTTTAAGTATACACCATTTTAGTTAAAGTATCTGTTTTTAATAATTAAATTATAAATATTTGGGTTTTTCTAAAAACTCATTCTCTTATAAAAGAGTTTTCTTCCCTATCACATTTTAGAAATCAAATATAAATCATAATAATTACAAAGGTGAATTAGTATAAACTCGTTTCAAAAATAAATATTACAGTTGACAAGTTAATATTTTAAGCTTTCTCTTTTATTGCTTAAATTCCTCTTCTTTTCAGCTTGTTTTAAGAAAGGGCATAACATGTGTTAAGCACCTTGTTTTAAGAAAGGTCAATTTAGGAAGATGACCAAATTTTATATATTATGTTGGGTATGCTTATTATAAACCACTCTTATTACCTAGATTTGATTGATCCCATAACCTAATTTTATCTTTTGTGGACTTTAGGATATATTGTAAGAAGTGTTAAACTTCATTTTTAGAATAGTCCACTTTGATAGTATAGGCTTTAGATTGATAGGCTGAAAATTTTCTAAGTCTGGAATTTTAGTGGTCAAGACCTTGACCGTGAATTCACTTGACCGTGGTAGACCACCTGACCGTGGAAGACCACTTGACCGTGAATCACTTGACCGGAAGTCAGTGTGACACGCCCCCAGGTCCCGGGATCCCCTAATAGAACCTCGAACCTGGTGGGAGTGACTAACGAGGAACAAGAAACTGACAAGAAACCGGATGACATCTGTCTATAACAAACTGACATGATATATATACTCAAGAGTAAGGAGCTATACTAGCTCGAAGGATAAGCTCGAAGAGAATGGTACAAACTTTATGGATTGGATCCGTAGCATAAGAATCGTTCTTAGGCAAGAAGATAAGTTGTACATTCTCGATGGGCCTCTCCCTGCTGAACCACCGCCTACTGCCCCTAGGGTAGAAAGAGACAATTACAAGAAACATCGTAATGATTCTAGAGATGTAAGTTGTCTTATGCTTGCTGCTATGTGCTCAAAACTCTAACAAAGTTTGGAACATTTTGAAGCCTATGAGATAGGCGTGGAGTTGAGAACCATGTTTCAAGAGCAAGCTAGGCAAGAGAGGTACAAGACCATTGTTGCATTCACTACTTGTAAAATGAATGAAGGGCAACAAGTGAGTCCTCACTTTCTTAAAATGAAAGGTTATGTAGAGCACCTTGAGAAACTTGGCTATCCAATCCCATTGGAGCTAGCCACAGATCTCATTCTTAATTCATTGCCTAAAAGTTATAATCAGTTTGTGATGAATTATAACATGCATGGAATGGATAAGAATCTCTCTGAGTTGCATGGGATGCTTAAAACTGTAGAGATGAAAATTGTGGAGAAAGGTTCTCCCGTGCTCTTGGTTCATGATGGGAAGAAGGCTGGTGCCAAAGGAAAGGGTAAGAAAGTTGTCAAACCCAAAATAAGCAAGGCAAAGGTTGCCAAGGCTTCTGAGGCAAAACCCGATTCACAAAAGGATGCAATCTGTTTCCACTGTCAAGAAATTGGTCATTGGAAACGTAATTGCAAGGCTTTCTTGGAAGAGCAAAAGAAGAATAAGAGCAGCAAGGCTGCGTTGACCTCAGGTATCTATATGATAGATATTCTCCTTTATACCACTAATTCTTGGGTATTGGATACCGGATGTGGTTCTCACATTTGTCTAAATGTGCAGGGACTAAAGAATAGGAGACTGCTTAAAGAAGGTGAAGTAGATCTACGCGTGGGGAATGGAGCAAGAGTTGCTGCATTAGCCGTAGGGACTTATGAAGTCACTTTACCTTCCGGATTAATTCTTGTTTTGAACAATTCTTATTATGTTTCAAATTTAAGCAGAAATATTATTTCAATTTCTTGTTTGGATAATGAAGGTTTTAAGTTTCTTATTGAGAATAAGAAATTTTCTATTTATTTAAATGATGTGCTTTATGGTATTGCTAATTCATTTAATGGCCTTTATATCTTGGATGTCAAGAATGAAAATAATGTCTATCATGTAAATAAGAAATCTAAACCTAATGATGTAAATCAGACTTATTTGTGGCATTGCCGTCTCGGTCATATTAATGAGAAGCGTATCTCAAAGCTCCATGGGGACGGACTTTTGGGTTCATGTGACTTAGAGTCATATGATACTTGTGAGTCGTGTCTTCTTGGAAAAATGACTAAGACACCTTTTACCAAGCTACGTGAAAGGGCAAGTGACTTATTGGGGTTGATACATTCCGATGTATGCGGACCATTAAGTAGCAATGCTAGGGGAGGATTTCAATACTTCATAACCTTCACTGATGATTATAGTGGATTTGGGTATGTTTACCTAATGAAACATAAGAGTGAAGCATTTGAGATATTTAGAATATTTCAAAATGAAGTAGAAAAACAACTTGGCAAAAGTATCAAGGCACTTCGATCAGATCGTGGTGGAGAATACTTGAGTCAAAAATTTGATGATCATCTAAAGAATTGTGGAATAGTTTCACAATTGACTCCACCCGGAACACCACAATGGAATGGTGTGTCTGAGAGGAGAAATCGGACTTTGTTAGACATGGTTCGATCAATGATGAGTCAAGTTGATCTTCCAATATCCTTTTGGGGTTACGCCCTAGAAACCGCTACTTTCACAATAAATCAAGTTCCAACTAAATCGGTTCCAAAGACTCCATATGAGATGTGGAGTGGAAAGAAACCTAGTTTGTCTTTCATGAGGATTTGGGGTTGCGAAGTTTATGTCAAGAGAGTTATCTCCGACAAACTAGCACACAAATATGATAAATGTATTTTCGTGGGATATCCTAAGGAAACTAAAGGATATTACTTTTACAACCGAAAGGACAACAAAGTGTTTGTTGCCCGAACTGGTGTCTTTCTAGAGGAACAGTTTCTCTTTAAAGAAATCAGTGGGAGTAAAATAGATCTTGAAGAAATTCGAGACCCAGAAAATAACATTGAACCAATAGTGGAATAGGAACAAGAACCACAAGGAGTTATGGAACCTGTTCAAGATACACAAGTAACTCGCAAATCTAGTAGGGTACGATTCGAGCCCGAGAGATATGGATTTCTCGTAACGGATAGTAATGAGGTAGAAATCATTGAGAATGATGAACCGTCAACCTACCAAGAGGCGATGTCTTCTCCTGATTCGGATAAGTGGCTTGGAGCCATGGAATCCGAATTACAATCCATGCAAGACAATCAAGTTTGGAATTTGATTGATGCGCCTGAAGGTGTAAAAACCATAGGATGCAAATGGGTCTTCAAGAAGAAGACTGACATGGATGGGAAGGTGCATACTTACAAAGCTAGGCTTGTAGCGAAGGGTTATAGGCAAGTTCATGGTATTGACTATGATGAGACTTTTTCACCCGTAGCAATGATCAAGTCTATAAGAATTTTGCTTGCCATTGCCGCATATCATGACTATGAAATATGGCAAATGGACGTCAAAACCGCTTTCCTAAATGGAAAACTTCAAGAGGATGTGTATATGACACAACCAGAAGGTTTTGAACAAGATTCTAAGATATGCAAATTGCAAAGATCCATCTATGGATTGAAGCAAGCTTCAAGGAGTTGGAATCTCCGTTTTGATGAATCGGTCAAAGAGTTTGGTTTCATCAAGAACGAAGATGAGCCTTGTGTATATAAGAAGATTAGTGGGAGCATGGTGCTATTCCTTATTTTATATGTGGATGACATATTACTCATTGGAAACGACATTCCTACACTTCAGTCTGTGAAGACTTGGTTAGGAAAGTGCTTCGCAATGAAAGATATGGGTGAAGCCGCATATATACTTGGCATTAAGATCTATAGAGATAGATCAAGGAGTCTACTTGGTTTAAGCCAAAGTACATACATTGACAAGGTCATTAGAAGATTCCGTATGGAAAATTCTAAGAGAGGCACCTTGCCCGTTTTACATGGAGTTTCTCTAAGCAAGACTCAATGTCCTAAGACAAAAGATGAGCATGAGAAAATGAATGATGTTCCATATGCTTCGGCAATTGGTTCCATCATGTATGCCATGATTTGTACTAGGTCGGATGTATCTTATGCTTTGAGCATGACAAGTAGATACCAATCCAACCCTGGCGAAAATCACTGGGTAGCTGTAAAAGCGATTCTTAAGTACTTGAGAAGAACTAAAGACTCGTTTTTGGTCTATGGAGGAATGGAAGATGATCTCGTTGTAAATGCTTACACGGATGCAAGCTTCCAAACCGACAAAGATGATAGCCGATCGCAATCGGGTTTTGTGTTTATGTTAAATGGTGGAGCTGTAAGCTGGAAGAGTTCCAAGCAAAGTACAACCGCTGATTCTACAACGGAAGCTGAGTATATTGCTGCATCAGATGCTGCAAAGGAAGCTGTTTGGATTAAGAAGTTCATCACTGAACTTGAAGTGGTTCCTAGTATTGCTAATCCAATAGACCTTTATTACGATAATAATGGTGCTATTGCTCAAGCAAAGGAACCAAGAGCACATCAGAAATCCAAACACATACTTAGGCGTTTTCATATCATTCGAGAGATCGTTGATAGGGGAGACGTAAATATATGCAGAGTACCTACTGATGACAATATTGCGGACCCGCTAACAAAGGGAATTCCACAAGCTAAACATGATGGTCATGTTAGGTCCATGGGTATTAGATACATGGGAGATTGGGCCTAGGGAAAGTGGGAGATTGTTGGTAGTGGTGCCCTAGGCACGTTTAATAAACGTTGTAATTGTTATCATTTATTTCATATCAATAAAGAAATGTTTTGATTATTATTATTGTTCATGTTTACTTATAATAATCTCCATCCCTAGTACTTGTTAAGCACTAGTATAAGGCTAAATGATCATGGGATGATCATGTTAGATTTATGGGTACTTGTTTGGAACAAGGTACTGGACATGACCTGCTGTTTGAGATCTATGTCATGGTCTATGTCAAACATATACCTCATATTAGTTATGTCATTTGAATCCTTAGACATGAAGTTATTATAGTCTTCCACTTGATGAACATTATGTTTGACATATTCAAACGCTACCTTAACACGGTAGTTATAAAGGGTATGATTGGCATAATCGGATTCCCGTTGGGAAGAATAATAAGCTAAATGGATTTGTCCCTCCATTGAGAGATGTCAAGCTTGGGCCCCCCGAAGGAATGATGTTGATGAAATGTTCGGCCGAACTCAAATGGATTGATTGGATCAATAGCATTTGAATTATCAACATATTCGGAATTGAGAAAGTATTGAACAAGACAAGTTGACTGTTTGACCATGACTTGTGTTCAATGACATCGTGGACAAAAGGATTGTGACATATTCTAAAGGAATGCGAACTTGTATCTAGTTATACTATTTGGGTAGGTATGACGGTTTGCTAGAACCTAATCATATCTTATGGGATCATGTTTGAGCCCATTGCCAACTTAGTATAATCCTAGAGGGTCACACACAATAGGACGAATCTTAAATAAGAGGACTATATTGGCATTTAGGGTCGGAGGACCTCCAAGGAATTTCTGGAAAATTATGGGCTTCCTGGTCAACCAAGCGGGCGCTTGGGTTGAACCAGGCGGGCGCCTGAATGAGTCCGGAAAAGGGTTGGACCTTCTGTTCAAATGAGCGGGCGCCTGGGTTGGACCAGGCGGGCGCCCGGTATGCCGACAAAATAATTCCTAATTCGATTAGGAAAGGTTTTTGGCACAAGTTACCTATTTGGAATAGGTCTTAATTGTGTATAAAAACCTCAATTCGTACAGACCATCTATAGTAGTGCTTTTGTGAGTCTCAAAGAGTTTGAGAGAGATTTTATTTTGTTCTAAGATATCATTGATTGGGGAACAAAATAATTCACAAATAAATTCCATATAGTTTTTTATTGAATTGTGAAAGTGTGTTTCATAATTATTGGTCTAGCAACCAAGATCAAGGAGCCTCTTGATATTCGTTCGAAGTGTGGACACCGCTAGAGGGTGAATCTTATCATCTACAAAGTTCGTGATTTTGTTCGTGATAAAGCTTCAAGTTTCTCCACCAAGACCGAAGAAAACTTTGATAGTCATCAAAGGTTAGTTTTTCCTTTATTCATTATGTTGTATTTGATTTAATCATATGAACGGATCCATGGCTTTGGGTTTCTTAAAAATTTTATTGCTATATTCCGCTGCGCATGTTACTTGGAAACCCAACAGTGGTATCAGAGCCCCGTTCATGTTGATTAATTCAATACTTGGATCATGTTATGTGTATATAAATTGTTTATGTGCCTTGCATGATATGAATATTGGATTATATGATGTTTATGTGTTTTGTGAATTTTGTGGTTTATTGTTTCGCAACTTTAATCGCACGATTCAATCGCAATAAAAATTATGGTGGATTCTGAATTATTTCGTTTATTGATTTTTGATCAGATCAAAGTTTTAATAATCGGGGAAAAATAATTTGAGACAAAATTTTCGAACTTTAAAATTCTGTACCATTCTGACCATTCAGGCGCCCGCTCGATGAAGACCAGGCGGGCGCTCGCTGGTCAAAATTTGTTCTGATTTGGTTAAAATCTGAATATAGAATTTTCGATAAATTCAACAAAACCAGTAACAGAACCAGTCCAGACTTGCTGATCTGGAATGGGTTTTGGGTAGTTGGTTTGTGTGTGGATTTTGGGGTTTGATTTTCCTATTTGTTTTAGTCTTGTGATTCCTAGATTGGTTCAAGTTTTGGATGGCTAATCTGCGTTCATCGAGATTGTGTTTCCCAAAATTGATCGCAATCAAAGTTTCAAAGATAAAACGAAGTTAGAATTATGAAGAGTTCATAATTGCTAAAATTGAGAAACAAAGTTCTTGATTCAATGATTGGAGATCCATGTGGAATTGTGAATGCAATTGGCCTACGTTCATCGAGACCATCTATTGCTTAGTTTCGGCCACAAGGACTACTTTCTTGGTTTCTTGAATTAGTGCGGGATTGTGGTTGCCTAATGGCTTAGTTCGACCGCACTTCTTGTTGTCTTGATTTGGAGATAATAACCGAAGTTGAAATAGTCTCATCCTCATAATTATAGAGAAACTAATGACACATAAATATCATGCCTAAATTAATGGAGATTAATTTAGTGACTAAACTTGATGTGTAACATGTTTATATTATGTGCTCATAAATGTGTTATATGCTATATGTGATGAACCTTCAAAGAAAGTTTTAAGTCCTTCTTTGCCATGCCATGATTAAAACACCTGTTTATATATGGGTGATTTTGATGTGGGTTCGCCTCCGCGAAGTGCATTGATTTTATTCATGTATGAGCAAGATGAGGTTCATTAATTTAATGTGGGCTTGCCTCCGCAAGGTACGTTAAATTGAATGGTTCCTATGCGTTTAAAATGGTTGGACTTAATTAGGCGTCAAAACAGTTTTGGGCCTAGGCAAAAGATGAGATTAAACATGCTTTTTGAAATTGGATTTCTCAAAGAATCTCATAAAAGGATCTAAGAATCATATGGGATATGATTGACATGATTGTCTACCTAATTAATTTAGTTTTGAGCGGTCCGCCTCCGTGGACTCAAAAGTTAAATTAAAGTTGGATCTTAGCCCAATTAAATTATATTATACATTGGATGTATATGAAGGTTATATAATTTAGTGGGAGTATTTTGTTTGAAAAATACATTATTTATCTCTTTATGAAAACCGGTACTTATTAAATTTTGGAAATTTTTTGCATCTTTGTAGATAATGACTAATAACACTCAATCAATGTCATTGCGATCGATCCTTGAGAAGGATAAGCTCGAAGAGAATGGTACTAACTTTATGGATTGGATCCGTAGCATAAGAATCGTTCTTAGGCAAGAAGATAAGTTGTACATTCTCGATGGGCCTCTCC
The DNA here is from genome assembly GCA_026119855.1 of Campanula takesimana. Taxonomy (NCBI): domain Eukaryota; kingdom Viridiplantae; phylum Streptophyta; class Magnoliopsida; order Asterales; family Campanulaceae; genus Campanula; species Campanula takesimana. The sequence goes on along the minus strand of JAOWBW010000036.1, from coordinate 612,057 downwards.
CTGCTGAACCACCGCCTACTGCCCCTAGGGTAGAAAGAGACAATTACAAGAAACATCGTAATGATTCTAGAGATGTAAGTTGTCTCATGCTTGCTGCTATGTGCTCAAAACTCTAACAAAGTTTGGAACATTTTGAAGCCTATGAGATAGGCGTGGAGTTGAGAACCATGTTTCAAGAGCAAGCTAGGCAAGAGAGGTACAAGACCATTGTTGCATTCACTACTTGTAAAATGAATGAAGGGCAACAAGTGAGTCCTCACTTTCTTAAAATGAAAGGTTATGTAGAGCACCTTGAGAAACTTGGCTATCCAATCCCATTGGAGCTAGCCACGGATCTCATTCTTAATTCATTGCCTAAAAGTTATAATCAGTTTGTGATGAATTATAACATGCATGGAATGGATAAGAATCTCTCTGAGTTGCATGGGATGCTTAAAACTGCAGAGATGAAAATTGTGGAGAAAGGTTCTCCCGTGCTCTTGGTTCATGATGGGAAGAAGGCTGGTGCCAAAGGAAAGGGTAAGAAAGTTGTCAAACCCAAAATAAGCAAGGCAAAGGTTGCCAAGGCTTCTGAGGCAAAACCCGATTCACAAAAGGATGCAATCTGTTTCCACTGTCAAGAAATTGGTCATTGGAAACGTAATTGCAAGGCTTTCTTGGAAGAGCAAAAGAAGAATAAGAGCAGCAAGGCTGCGTTGACCTCAGGTATCTATATGATAGATATTCTCCTTTATACCACTAATTCTTGGGTATTGGATACCGGATGTGGTTCTCACATTTGTCTAAATGTGCAGGGACTAAAGAATAGGAGACTGCTTAAAGAAGGTGAAGTAGATCTACGCGTGGGGAATGGAGCAAGAGTTGCTGCATTAGCCGTAGGGACTTATGAAGTCACTTTACCTTCCGGATTAATTCTTGTTTTGAACAATTCTTATTATGTTTCAAATTTAAGCAGAAATATTATTTCAATTTCTTGTTTGGATAATGAAGGTTTTAAGTTTCTTATTGAGAATAAGAAATTTTCTATTTATTTAAATGATGTGCTTTATGGTATTGCTAATTCATTTAATGGCATTTATATCTTGGATGTCAAGAATGAAAATAATGTCTATCATGTAAATAAGAAATCTAAACCTAATGATGTAAATCAGACTTATTTGTGGCATTGCCGTCTCGGTCATATTAATGAGAAGCGTATCTCAAAGCTCCATGGGGACGGACTTTTGGGTTCATGTGACTTAGAGTCATATGATACTTGTGAGTCGTGTCTTCTTGGAAAAATGACTAAGACACCTTTTACCAAGCTACGTGAAAGGGCAAGTGACTTATTGGGGTTGATACATTCCGATGTATGCGGACCATTAAGTAGCAATGCTAGGGGAGGATTTCAATACTTCATAACCTTCACTGATGATTATAGTGGATTTGGGTATGTTTACCTAATGAAACATAAGAGTGAAGCATTTGAGATATTTAGAATATTTCAAAATGAAGTAGAAAAACAACTTGGCAAAAGTATCAAGGCACTTCGATCAGATCGTGGTGGAGAATACTTGAGTCAAAAATTTGATGATCATCTAAAGAATTGTGGAATAGTTTCACAATTGACTCCACCCGGAACACCACAATGGAATGGTGTGTCTGAGAGGAGAAATCGGACTTTGTTAGACATGGTTCGATCAATGATGAGTCAAGTTGATCTTCCAATATCCTTTTGGGGTTACGCCCTAGAAACCGCTACTTTCACAATAAATCAAGTTCCAACTAAATCGGTTCCAAAGACTCCATATGAGATGTGGAGTGGAAAGAAACCTAGTTTGTCTTTCATGAGGATTTGGGGTTGCGAAGTTTATGTCAAGAGAGTTATCTCCGACAAACTAGCACACAAATATGATAAATGTATTTTCGTGGGATATCCTAAGGAAACTAAAGGATATTACTTTTACAACCGAAAGGACAACAAAGTGTTTGTTGCCCGAACTGGTGTCTTTCTAGAGGAACAGTTTCTCTTTAAAGAAATCAGTGGGAGTAAAATAGATCTTGAAGAAATTCGAGACCCAGAAAATAACATTGAACCAATAGTGGAATAGGAACAAGAACCACAAGGAGTTATGGAACCTGTTCAAGATACACAAGTAACTCGCAAATCTAGTAGGGTACGATTCGAGCCCGAGAGATATGGATTTCTCGTAACGGATAGTAATGAGGTAGAAATCATTGAGAATGATGAACCGTCAACCTACCAAGAGGCGATGTCTTCTCCTGATTCGGATAAGTGGCTTGGAGCCATGGAATCCGAATTACAATCCATGCAAGACAATCAAGTTTGGAATTTGATTGATGCGCCTGAAGGTGTAAAAACCATAGGATGCAAATGGGTCTTCAAGAAGAAGACTGACATGGATGGGAAGGTGCATACTTACAAAGCTAGGCTTGTAGCGAAGGGTTATAGGCAAGTTCATGGTATTGACTATGATGAGACTTTTTCACCCGTAGCAATGATCAAGTCTATAAGAATTTTGCTTGCCATTGCCGCATATCATGACTATGAAATATGGCAAATGGACGTCAAAACCGCTTTCCTAAATGGAAAACTTCAAGAGGATGTGTATATGACACAACCAGAAGGTTTTGAACAAGATTCTAAGATATGCAAATTGCAAAGATCCATCTATGGATTGAAGCAAGCTTCAAGGAGTTGGAATCTCCGTTTTGATGAATCGGTCAAAGAGTTTGGTTTCATTAAGAACGAAGATGAGCCTTGTGTATATAAGAAGATTAGTGGGAGCATGGTGCTATTCCTTATTTTATATGTGGATGACATATTACTCATTGGAAACGACATTCCTACACTTCAGTCTGTGAAGACTTGGTTAGGAAAGTGCTTCGCAATGAAAGATATGGGTGAAGCCGCATATATACTTGGCATTAAGATCTATAGAGATAGATCAAGGAGTCTACTTGGTTTAAGCCAAAGTACATACATTGACAAGGTCATTAGAAGATTCCGTATGGAAAATTCTAAGAGAGGCACCTTGCCCGTTTTACATGGAGTTTCTCTAAGCAAGACTCAATGTCCTAAGACAAAAGATGAGCATGAGAAAATGAATGATGTTCCATATGCTTCGGCAATTGGTTCCATCATGTATGCCATGATTTGTACTAGGTCGGATGTATCTTATGCTTTGAGCATGACAAGTAGATACCAATCCAACCCTGGCGAAAATCACTGGATAGCTGTAAAAGCGATTCTTAAGTACTTGAGAAGAACTAAAGACTCGTTTTTGGTCTATGGAGGAATGGAAGATGATCTCGTTGTAAATGCTTACACGGATGCAAGCTTCCAAACCGACAAAGATGATAGCCGATCGCAATCGGGTTTTGTGTTTATGTTAAATGGTGGAGCTGTAAGCTGGAAGAGTTCCAAGCAAAGTACAACCGCTGATTCTACAACGGAAGCTGAGTATATTGCTGCATCAGATGCTGCAAAGGAAGCTGTTTGGATTAAGAAGTTCATCACTGAACTTGAAGTGGTTCCTAGTATTGCTAATCCAATAGACCTTTATTACGATAATAATGGTGCTATTGCTCAAGCAAAGGAACCAAGAGCACATCAGAAATCCAAACACATACTTAGGCGTTTTCATATCATTCGAGAGATCGTTGATAGGGGAGACGTAAATATATGCAGAGTACCTACTGATGACAATATTGCGGACCCGCTAACAAAGGGAATTCCACAAGCTAAACATGATGGTCATGTTAGGTCCATGGGTATTAGATACATGGGAGATTGGGCCTAGGGAAAGTGGGAGATTGTTGGTAGTGGTGCCCTAGGCACGTTTAATAAACGTTGTAATTGTTATCATTTATTTCATATCAATAAAGAAATGTTTTGATTATTATTATTGTTCATGTTTACTTATAATAATCTCCATCCCTAGTACTTGTTAAGCACTAGTATAAAGGCTAAATGATCATGGGATGATCATGTTAGATTTATGGGTACTTGTTTGGAACAAGGTACTGGACATGACCTGCTGTTTGAGATCTATGTCATGGTCTATGTCAAACATATACCTCATATTAGTTATGTCATTTGAATCCTTAGACATGAAGTTATTATAGTCTTCCACTTGATGAACATTATGTTTGACATATTCAAACGCTACCTTAACACGGTAGTTATAAAGGGTATGATTGGCATAATCGGATTCCCGTTGGGAAGAATAATAAGCTAAATGGATTTGTCCCTCCATGGAGAGATGTCAAGCTTGGGCCCCCCGAAGGAATGATGTTGATGAAATGTTCGGCCGAACTCAAATGGATTGATTGGATCAATAGCATTTGAATTATCAACATATTCGGAATTGAGAAAGTATTGAACAAGACAAGTTGACTGTTTGACCATGACTTGTGTTCAATGACATCGTGGACAAAAGGATTGTGACATATTCTAAAGGAATGCGAACTTGTATCTAGTTATACTATTTGGGTAGGTATGACGGTTTGCTAGAACCTAATCATATCTTATGGGATCATGTTTGAGCCCATTGCCAACTTAGTATAATCCTAGAGGGTCACACACAATAGGACGAATCTTAAATAAGAGGACTATATTGGCATTTAGGGTCGGAGGACCTCCAAGGAATTTCTGGAAAATTCTGGGCTTCCTGGTCAACCAAGCGGGCGCTTGGGTTGAACCAGGCGGGCGCCTGAATGAGTCCGGAAAAGGGTTGGACCTTCTGTTCAAATGAGCGGGCGCCTGGGTTGGACCAGGCGGGCGCCCGGTATGCCGACAGAATAATTCCTAATTCGATTAGGAAAGGTTTTTGGCACAAGTTACCTATTTGGAATAGGTCTTAATTGTGTATAAAAACCTCAATTCGTACAGACCATCTATAGTAGTGCTTTTGTGAGTCTCAAAGAGTTTGAGAGAGATTTTATTTTGTTCTAAGATATCATTGATTGGGGAACAAAATAATTCACAAATAAATTCCATATAGTTTTTTATTGAATTGTGAAAGTGTGTTTCATAATTATTGGTCTAGCAACCAAGATCAAGGAGCCTCTTGATATTCGTTCGAAGTGTGGACACCGCTAGAGGGTGAATCTTATCATCTACAAAGTTCGTGATTTTGTTCGTGATAAAGCTTCAAGTTTCTCCACCAAGACCGAAGAAAACTTTGATAGTCATCAAGGGTTAGTTTTTCCTTTATTCATTATGTTGTATTTGATTTAATCATATGAACGGATCCATGGCTTTGGGTTTCTTAAAAATTTTATTGCTATATTCCGCTGCGCATGTTACTTGGAAACCCAACAGTGGTATCAGAGCCCCGTTCATGTTGATTAATTCAATACTTGGATCATGTTATGTGTATATAAATTGTTTATGTGCCTTGCATGATATGAATATTGGATTATATGATGTTTATGTGTTTTGTGAATTTTGTGGTTTATTGTTTCGCAACTTTAATCGCACGATTCAATCGCAATAAAAATTATGGTGGATTCTGAATTATTTCGTTTATTGATTTTTGATCAGATCAAAGTTTTAATAATCGAGGAAAAATAATTTGAGACAAAATTTTCGAACTTTAAAATTCTGTACCATTCTGACCATTCAGGCGCCCGCTCGATGAAGACCAGGCGGGCGCTCGCTGGTCAAAATTTGTTCTGATTTTGGTTAAAATCTGAATATAGAATTTTCGATAAATTCAACAAAACCAGTAACAGAACCAGTCCAGACTTGCTGATCTGGAATGGGTTTTGGGTAGTTGGTTTGTGTGTGGATTTTGGGGTTTGATTTTCCTATTTGTTTTAGTCTTGTGATTCCTAGATTGGTTCAAGTTTTGGATGGCTAATCTGCGTTCATCGAGATTGTGTTTCCCAAAATTGATCGCAATCAAAGTTTCAAAGATAAAACGAAGTTAGAATTATGAAGAGTTCATAATTGCTAAAATTGAGAAACAAAGTTCTTGATTCAATGATTGGAGATCCATGTGGAATTGTGAATGCAATTGGCCTACGTTCATCGAGACCATCTATTATTTAGTTTCGGCCACAAGGACTACTTTCTTGGTTTCTTGAATTAGTGCGGGATTGTGGTTGCCTAATGGCTTAGTTCGACCGCACTTCTTGTTGTCTTGATTTGGAGATAATAACCGAAGTTGAAATAGTCTCATCCTCATAATTATAGAGAAACTAATGACACATAAATATCATGCCTAAATTAATGGAGATTAATTTAGTGACTAAACTTGATGTGTAACATGTTTATATTATGTGCTCATAAATGTGTTATATGCTATATGTGATGAACCTTCAAAGAAAGTTTTAAGTCCTTCTTTGCCATGCCATGATTAAAACACTTGTTTATATATGGGTGATTTTGATGTGGGTTCGCCTCCGCGAAGTGCATTGATTTTATTCATGTATGAGCAAGATGAGGTTCATTAATTTAATGTGGGCTTGCCTCCGCAAGGTACGTTAAATTGAATGGTTCCTATGCGTTTAAAATGGTTGGACTTAATTAGGCGTCAAAACAGTTTTGGGCCTAGGCAAAAGATGAGATTAAACATGCTTTTTGAAATTGGATTTCTCAAAGAATCTCATAAAAGGATCTAAGAATCATATGGGATATGATTGACATGATTGTCTACCTAATTAATTTAGTTTTGAGCGGTCCGCCTCCGTGGACTCAAAAGTTAAATTAAAGTTGGATCTTAGCCCAATTAAATTATATTATACATTGGATGTATATGAAGGTTATATAATTTAGTGGGAGTATTTTGTTTGAAAAATACATTATTTATCTCTTTATGAAAACCGGTACTTATTAAATTTTGGAAATTTTTTGCATCTTTGTAGATAATGACTAATAACACTCAATCAATGTCGTTGCGATCGATCCTTGAGGAGGATAAGCTCGAAGAGAATGGTACTAACTTTATGGATTGGATCCGTAGCATAAGAATCGTTCTTAGGCAAGAAGATAAGTTGTACATTCTCGATGGGCCTCTCCCTGCTGAACCACCGCCTACTGCCCCTAGGGTAGAAAGAGACAATTACAAGAAACATCGTAATGATTCTAGAGTTATACATTTTACTCTTACAAGATCTTAATCCTATTCTGAGGATGTTCAAGTCTAAAACTTGTTTCTAATGCCCCTAAGGTGCACAATCATTGGATTCAAAACAAGTATAACACATTAGTGCTTGTTCATAGCACTTTCAAGACATCAAGAAGAGTTACTACTCTTATACTTAATTCTCATTTGAGTTCTATAAGTGTTCATGTTCAAGACTAAGTTCTAATGCCCCCAAAAGGTACATATACACTTGCTAGGACATCTTATACCAAGGCTCTATGCCTTAGGGGGGATAAACTTTCATCTCCAATTAGATTTAAAACACTTTAGTTGGAACAGGGGACCGGGCGGGCGCCTATGGTAGACCAGGCGGGCGCTCATTGAAACACTTTTGAAACCCAAATCTTCTGTTGAAAAGGGCGGGCGCCTGGAGGACCACCAGGCGGGCGCTCGGTACAATTTTCAGCAAACCCAAATTTCTTTCCCAGGCTTAGAATTCTCCGTCCCAAGCGTAGGAGTAACTTTTTTACTAACATTGTAACATTACTAAAAGTGCCTAGCAACTTATTTCCAGTTCTTTCATCATTTTACCCAGTAGGATATACTCCCTTTGTCCCACAATTACAAGTATCATAGAAATTGCCCAAAACACGAAATTGACAAGCAGAAGTATCGAAAATCACATATATGAATGTTATTACAAGCAAGGGGGAGCTAATAACTTACTTAGACAAAAATTAAAGTCAACCAAACTTATTTATGTTCGGCCTGGAACGCTCTATTCAACACCACGAATGTTTATCCGGGACCGGAATCACGAACGGAGGATTAATTAAACTCGAAGAGTCGGGAATAGGGTAAAATTCTAACCCTAGCTTTTGAAACAGAGGAAACCACGTACAGAGAATTGGGTAAAATGCTTTCTAAGAAGAAGGCAAACCAAGATATACTTTAAAATTTCAAGAAATGACACTTAGGCCCCTCAAGTTTCACTTTTAACAAAAAGGCCCCTAAAGTCAAATTTTCACAAATGACCCAAAAGTCAAAACTAAACATTTAACCACCTTAATATTCTAAAGCAGTTAAGAAATTAACCCAAGTAAAACTAGAACATAATATGCAAGTTCAAGTATTTAACAAGTAAGTCAAATATTTAACGAGAATAAGGATGGGCGTTACACGGTGACTGTGAGCTTTATGGCATACTTTGACAGGTCACATTTGACCCCTCGACCGCAAGCCACTCGACCGTGAGGCCTTGACCGCAAATGATGAAGTTGTCCAAGAACCCAAGTTTGTTTAAACTTAACCATGGTCAAACTATGGTTAGTTTAGAACGTTGCAGAACTTGAACCCCAAGTAATTCAAATTTGAATTCCTCTAAGTGGGACCACCTCTTATCTGCAAAAAGGACAATCTCAGATTGAGCTCCAATTAGAATTCAACAGCTCACTGTCCTTCAACTTGGAGTCCAAGTATTTCCCAACAGCTACTTTCTCATTCAAGGCTATAAATAGCCCTTAAGTTCTTCATTGAAACTAGCTGAGATTCTAAGAGAGAAATTGCTGTTGAAATACTTGGTGATTGAAGATCATACTCAAGATTTCCAGAATCCTTTGAATCTTCAAAGAACTCACCTTCAAACCTTCAAAGATCTCCAGCAACAAACAAGTCATCTCAAGCCTTGTAACACTTAAGATTCATTAGGCTCTACAATCACTTAGATTTTAAAGAGCTTCTAATTCTTACACACACACTCACCCCAATTGATCAATCACATAGATTGAATCAAAAGGGATACACTGGTCTAAGTCTAGGATTTATTCTTCATAGAAAGTAGGTGTTGATTCAAAGCTTCATCTCTGTAATCTGTACACTCAAGAATCAATATATACCTCCATTCAAAATCCAAGACTGACCATCTTGGTAAAGGACGTAGATCTTTTAACAGATCGAACCTTTCTAAATACTTGTGTCATTTTACTTTCTGCAAATTTACTTTCAAGTATTGTTCATCTTGTTCTTCATTGTTCATATTAATTTTGTTTGTCGTTTAGTGTTTGATCTTACAGATATTCAAACGTATTGTGAATTGTGTTTGTTTGTTCTCCACATTGCCTAAGTTAAAATCTGACTAACTTATCTTTTGCCAAAACTTCTAAGACAACAACTTTCAAACTCAACCATATCTTGACCGCAAATCTCTTGACCGCATAACTCTGACCACATCTCACTCGACCGGAAAACTCTTGACCGTGAGTGAGCTTCTATACTTACAGATTTTTATCAAAACATCCTTACCTTATTTCTATCGAAAACTTCCGCTGTGCATATTACACCTTGACCGCGTGGTTTAATACTTGACCGCCAAACTCAAGATTGTAAGCACTTGGTTGAATTTTGAAAAAGGGTTTAAATTTTAAGTAGGCTATTCACCCCCCCCCCCTCTAGCCTCCTTTCATACCCTTGTTGTGTCTTTGGGACCAACAAGTGGTATCAGAGCGAACACCTTTATAAAACTTCTGTTTTTCAAGCTTAACAGCTTGGGTGCCGATTCAAAATGGCAAGTCAGAAAACTATGGCAACGGTTAACTTCACCCACGTTCCAGCGTTCGACGAAGATAATTTTGACGTATAGAAGCACAGCATTCTAACTCAGTTCTACTCCATGGACGAGCAACTTGGTGATTGTCTTACCATTGGACCATACTTCCCTATGAAAGCTAATCCGGATCCAGAAACCAATGGTGCAAATCCGACTATCAAGAAACCAAAAGCTGAATGGACCGATGAAGAGAAAAGACTAGTTGGAATGGATGTGAAAGCAAAGAGCATACTTTTAAGTACCTTGAGTACGTCACAGCGTCGACAGATCATGGAATGCTCTACTGCAAAAGAACTTTGGGATGTAATTGAAGATTACATCGAAGGAGATCAAGCTTGCAAGGAAAGCAAAAGGTTTGCAATTCAAAGAAGATTCAACAACTTTTCTAAGATCCCCGGTGAATCACTAAGAGCCACTTACGATCGTTATTGTGAGATCGTGAGTACTTATACAGCACTCGGAAAGAAGCTTACCAAGAAAGAAATCAATTTTAATTTTCTTACCGCACTTGGTTCGCAATATCTTCACAAAGGAAACACTCTTGAAGATACCAAGCTACTAGATGATATGTCTCTCAGAAGCCTCTATGCCAACCTCAAGGTCTTTGATATCAAGCTTAACAACATTGCTGAAATGGAAGGAAAAACAAAGAGCTTATCGTTGGTTGCTCAAAAGGAAGAAGTGATCGAGGAAGAAGATCCAAAAATCTCCACATCAGACTTACTTGATATGGATGATGATGATTTTGCTATGTTCGTGAAAAGATTCCAAAAGTTCAGAAAGACAGCAAGACCCGGATCATCAAGCAAAACTCCAATAAGGTTTTCAAGGAGCAGCCCTTCAAAGAAGAAAGAGAACTTCAACTTCTCTAAGAAGAAAGAAGATCTTGTTTGTTTTAATTGCAGGAAACCAGGTCACTTCGCATCAGAATGTCCAATTCCCAAGTATGAGTATATGAAGAAGAAAATCAACTTCAATCCAAGATACTCAAAGCAAAAGGGGATGGTTGCTGAAGAGGACTCTACCTCAAAAGAGTTAGCCACTTAGATAGAGTCAGACTCTGATGAAAGCGATGAGGATTCTGAAGAAGGTCACATCTGTTTGGTCGTTCAGTCCGATGATGAGGATGATAATGAAAATCGTCGCTCACCAAATGCAAAACCTAAACGGATAAGTTATACGGCCGATGAACTTGCTGAAAGGGGATTCCTAACTCCGGTTCAAAAGAATGGTGATCTTCTATTTTCAAGATGTGATGTGAGTGCAGCAAAGAAGGCTCTACTAAACCCCAAAGTGAAGGAAGTTTTTTCTACCATACCTCAAGTCAAGTTTGACATTTCCCCAGATGAACAAGAAAAGATGTTTGCAAAAGCTGAACAGGTAATTAGTAAATTCTCTGGCATGAAGGAAGCTTTAGCACTTTCAACTGAAGAAATTTCCCAGCTTAAGACGGAGAAATCTCTATTAAGATCTGAACTCACCCTCCTTAAGGAGCAGATCAAGAGTATGACTCCTCTTACTGATCGAAACCGTTTCTTAGAAGAACAAAATGCTATATTTAAAGTTAAAAACGAAGAATTGGTTGCTGAGATAAACGACCTGAAAAGGATCACAAATGAGTGGACCAATTCTCGTGTCACTATGGAACAAATCTTAGAATCCCAAAAGTCTAGTGGTGTAAGGAATGCTTGGGATTCCAAACTAGTGACAACTTTAAATGTGCATCTTGTTGTGAAAGAGATGAGAAATTTACCCAGCAAACCTTGGAAGGTTCAAAAGCTAAACATCATGTTTCAAAGGGTGTAGGACAAGAACCAAAGAAGAAACTAGAGTTCAACTATGTCTACCCTAAGAAACAAACTGGAAAGGCAAAGTTGAAAGGAATTGCCATGGATGAACCTACCGCAGAGGCTTCCTCTAGCAAGGTAGATGGTGCTCCCTACCACGTGAACTTGCCGCGAGGTCAATCGACCGCACAAAGGAAGATGGCGACCGCATGGAGGCCATCGACCGCTAGTGGCGTCAAGGCAGCAAAATTCAAGAGGATGAATTTTGTTAAGGAGACCTCATCCATATCAGTAAACAATGTTGTGCTCAAGACTTCAACGAAGTTTGTTAACCCTCAGTTGGGTGGCTTCCACCATTGTTCTGTGTGTGATGGTTATGGTCACAAGGCTGCTGAATGTCTTTTGAGATTCACACCCAATCCCAGAAAGAGTAACCCTCCTTCTGTGAGGCAAGTGTGGGTTGTCAAAAGTTGCTAACCCTTTGGACCCAAAAGAATAAAAAGGGGACCTTGTGCTTAAATGTCTATTTTGTAGGTCCTCTGCTTAATGGCTGGACACTTCAAGGATAAATCAATTTTATGGTATCTCGATAGTGGCTGCTCAAGGCACATAACCGGAGATATCAATTTATTTGAAGATGTCCGTGAAGAAAAAGGGCCATCAGTAACCTTCGGAGATAATAACAAAGGAAAGACTGTAGGATATGGAGTCATTCGAAAAGGAAAAATCACCATCCAAGAAGTCTCTCTAGTTATTGGTCTACAACACAATTTACTCTCAATATCTCAGTTCTGTGACAAAGGATTGCAATGCCACTTCACTTCAAATTTCTGTCTCATTAAAGATGGCACATCCGGCATCACCTTGCTTAAAAGGATTCGTAAGAAAAATGTTTATATTATTGATTTTACTTCATCTTGCATTTCTTCTAATCTCTGTTTTGTAGCAAAGAATGTTAGCGAAAATAGTTGGCTGTGGCACAAAAGACTAAGTCACTTAAACTTCAAGTATCTATCCAAGATTGGAAGAGAAAATCTAGTTCGTGGTCTACCTAAAGTAGCTGATCACCACGATGAGAAGTGCACAGCATGTCAACTAGGCAAACAAGCAAAGGCATCTTTCTCCAGCAAGATGACACCTTCAACTTCAAGATGTTTGCAGCTGCTACATATGGAATTGTTTGGACCTGTCACTACCGCAAGTATTGGTGGAAATAGATATACCTTAGTGTTGGTCCCAAAGGGCAACAAGGGTATGAAAAATAGCTAGAGGGGGGGTGAATAGCTGTTTTAAAAATCTTTTCGTACCCTTGAAAAACTCAATTGCGAATGCGCACTTTATCAAGTAAGCGTTATGAAATGCGCCTAAGTGAGTGAGTGAAATGCACAGCGGAATTTAGTAATAAAAATAGGCGCAAAGTGATAAAGGGAGCGCAACACACACACTAAGTATTTTGGCTCAAAGTGAGTGAAATAAGGAACTAAGGCAAATGATTTAACAAACACAACACAATTCAGTTCAATCAATCTACAATGAGTAAACAAGCAAATAGTGAGTGAAAATAATAACTTGAAAGAAATAACAAGATAATAACACAAGCTATTTGGAGAGGTTCGATCAATGAAAGATCTACGTCCTCTACCAAGATGGTTAGTCTTGGATTTCAAATCGAGATCTTATATAATGAGTGAGTGTTACAAATTACAATGTTTGAGCTTATACACTAACTCAAGATCTATTACTATGAAAGAACAAATCCAAAACAATAACCGGTGTATCTCTTAAAGAAGAATCTAAATGATTAATCTTAAAGAGGTGCGTGTGTGTTCTTAGTATCAAGGCTCTTTAGATCTTTGAGATGGAGAGCACAAGAAACTAAAGTGTTAAGGCTTTGAAGATCTGGGCTAAGGATGAAGGTATGAAGATGTTCTTGAGAAATCTGGAAAAACGAAGGCAATCTTCAAATCTTCAACAAATGCTTTAGAGAGAGAAATTCTTGAAATTCTTAGCAAAACTCAGCAACTTCAAAATGTTGAAGTTATGGGGTATTTATAGTGAACTTCAAAAAAACTAGCCGTTGGAAATCCTTGTGGATAAGATGAGCTGTCGCTCGTTGATTGGAGCATGCATATATTATGGCCATTTTGACACTCAACATAAATGTGACCGTTGTGGACACGTGTCAATAGATTAGGCGCATATGTATCTTTTAACCACCGTTGGATCATTGGCGTAATTTGAATTCTCTTCAAGTCTTCGAGTCTTTAATAAATCACTGAGTTTGAATAAACACTTTGAGGCGCGTTTGAGCCAAGAGGCGCATTGAGCCAAGAGGCGCACAGACGCGTGCGCTTAAAACAAGGGGCGCAGAGGCGCGTAACATAGCTTATGAAGAGAGACTTATGCGCGCGCTCTAAATGGCGCATGGCGCGAATGTGGAAGGCGCGTGGCGCGTGGCGCAGGAGGCGCATAAGCGCGGCTGAAACTCACTGAGTGATTTATCTTGAAACTTGATCTTCTTGCCCTATTTCTAAGCCTATTCTATATCAATGGACAACCTAAAAAAATGAAGTATAAATACTTCTTACATGTGGGTCTAAAGTCCATGAAATAAAACTTAGGTGATGGATCAATCAAATCTAATCAATCCTAATACATTAAAACTGAGATATGTGGGCATACCCAACAATCTCCCCCTATTTGATTGATGCCATTACCTACTATATCAAGGACAAACATTTTACTTGATAAAAACATGTCCAAATGAATGAAATTGGTAATTCATGTCTCAAGTTAATGTACACACTAGTCCAAAATATAGATTCCTAATCTATTCCAATAAGAATAAAGAGTTACATATGGAATGATAGAAACAACAGTTTAACACATTTAAGATGATATATGATTTTTGAAATGTGTTTAAACCAAGTTTAAACTTAATTCATGAAAGAATGAAATAATTCAATATGATGCATATGTATTTAAACAATATTCATTGTTCTACAAACAAGGAGTTTGAGTGAACAAGGTTTGATAATAAGTGATGCATTGTTCTCATTAAAACTTGGGGTGTAAGAGTTACAAATTATAAGTTTTGAATAGAACAAAAACAAAAGGTGCTAAAACAAGTAAGCACAAAATCACTATCACAACAGAGATGATTCTTTTACAAAAAGGTTCTAAAAACTTACAAACAAAAATAATAGAAACTAAGGGTTGGGAGGCGCATCATCTTCCTTCAAACCTTCAACAATCTCTGAAACAGAACGCTGAATTTGCTTTGCGAGCTGATGACTACGGTTCGCTAACCCTTGAGTGTCAGTGACACTGGAGTGAGTGGCAGTGATACCGTCTCTAATGTAACTCAAGTGATTCACATTGATGTTTTGGTATTCATCAATGGAACGCTGAGTGATTTGCAGTTGTTGAGAAATATTTTCTTCCAAAATTTGAATGTGAGCTTCAATGGCATTTTGAGCCGTGATAATATCGGAAGAAATATGTTCGGCGCGTCTGTCAGAGCTTGAGTGAGCAGCAGTGAAATGAGTGACGACCAATTCTTTCAAGATATCCAACTTAGATACAAGCACATTCATGTTGGATTGAGACGCAGCAGACTGAGGTATGAAAGTAGGCGCAGAAGCGGTGGTTTGCGCCTGATCAGTATGAGCTTGAACCTGAGTCTGCGCCGGAGGAGGAGAAGGAGCAGAAAGTTTTTCCTTGAGAGATTTCATCTCCCCCTTAATGGCAGCGATCTCTTCAGATTGATCAGTGAGTAAGGAAGTAAGAAGCTCAAATTGAGACTTTATATGCGTCTGTCCTTGCTCTAAATTGGCTTGCCCCTGCTGTAAGGAATGAAGAATGGAAAGTACCTCGCTCAAATCAGGAGCAGATGGAGGAGGCGCAGGGGAAGAGAGTGGCGCATCATCTTGAAGGGGCGCAGAATCTTGAAGGGGCGCAGAAGGAGGTGAATGAGTAGGAGACTCAAATTCATCTTCAGTTTCCACATCAACAGTTTCAACAACAACTGTTTCAACATCAATAGTTGCTGTTGTGATCTGATCAGGTCCAGGTGGAGGCGCAACAGGAGAAGGAGTGCGCTGAGGGATGGTTTCTTGCTCCCCCTGAACAGGTTCCTCTATGTCTGAAATGTCATCTCCGAAGAAATCAGATAGGAGTTGTACCCTTGACACTTTGGTCGGTTGAAATTTGAATGAGGGCGCACGAGGAATGGGGGCGCGTTGAGAAGGAGCGCGCTGGGTAGGCGCGGAAACAGAAGGCCCTTTCTCAATATCTGCACTTGATCCGGCGCCTTTCATGCGCTCTAACTTTTCAGACTCAGCAGCTTGTTTGGCCAGAAAATCTTCATCTCTTTTTCCTTGAGCCTCAAGCCTGCTGGCTTCCTGCGCTAGCCTCAGATCTCGTTCTTCATCAGATTCAAATCTGGTATGTTTGATAGGCGCACGAGGAGGGTCATCAACCACTCTTTTTCCTTTGCTCTTCTCTGCGCCTGGCAAGGGATCAGCGCCTTGTCTAGTGCTTGCCTCACTGCGCTTTTTATCAAAGGTGCGCTTTTAAGGACTGGCGCATCATCGGACTCTGTGTCTTCATCCACTAAGCCTTCAACAGCCTTGATTTGAATTCCTTTTGCGCGCTTTGTGGGCTTCTTCCTGCGCTTCTTGAGGTCCAAATTAGCTTTACCAAACATTGGAACATCGTTTATTTTGTATTCAGGATTCTCATTCAAAAACTTAACTAACTCAGGGTAAGTTAGAAAAAGTTTTGTGAGAAGAAGGCAGTGTGAGCGGAATCGGGTCTTTCCATCATTTTTGTTCTTCACAAATTTATCAATTTGCTCACGCAGAGTCTTGAACAGAATGTGAGGCCAGTGAAGCTTCTCCTTGGCCATGATGGCAGCTGTGTATTCACATTGTTCAACCGTGAATCGGTTCACGTTTCCTGTTTTGAACACAATTGAAGTTCCCACCAAGTGCGCGATGTGAGTCAAGAGTTCTCCACCATCTCGAATTTCAGTGTTTTTGATATTGTTTTGAAGCGTGGGAATATTTAAAAGTGAGGCAGCCATCTTGTTCTGATCATCAATAGAGTAAGTCATCGGGCGCCCAATAATGCGATCTTCACCGGTAGATGGAAAACCAAGCAAGTGTCGAATCACAGATGAAGAAATATGGACGTCAACATTTTGAACGCGCGCCTCAATCCGGTAGTGAGTGCGCCCATTTACATCAATTTCCACTAGAACAGCAGTGGAAAAGAACTCATCCACGAGGAGCGCAGAATAGAAATCTTGGTCCATGGTGAATAAGGGGAGCAGACCAGCAACGCGCAGGGTTTCAATTATTTCTCTTCCCATCACTTCACCAGACAGCTCTAATAGATCAAGAGATTCTTCTAATTTGAAATTTGCAAGGTCCTGAAAAAAATGATTGATATTAGAAATGACATAGGCGCATAGAAACATAAAATGATCAAAGTAACATAGGCGCATGAAATAGATAGGCGCATAATTGAAACAGGCGCACAAAATTATAGAGAATCAAGGCGCATGATTGAATTAGGCGCATAAAATATTAAAGGCGCATAGAGTTACAAGGCGCATAATATGGTTCTATGTGAATACTAAGGAAAAATAGAACAACGAAATTTGACTAAGTACGAAGTTAGGCGCATAAGGTTTTAGGCACAGAATGATTTAAGCGCATATACAAGTAGAGGCGCAGAAAGCATTCAGGCGCATAAAAGAATAGGCGCATAAAGAGGTATATAGGCGCATATCGTGAGAATTTTTACTTAGTAAGAAAAACAAACAACAAGCATTCAAATGAAAGAAATGAAAATCAAAAAGTTCAAATTTTCGAAAACAAGGTAGAAAATTTTTAGAGACCAAAACATGCAAAAATGACGAAGAACACGAAGAACGACCCTTGAATGCTCGAAGAACACCAAGAACACGAAAATCATGAAACTTCACCAAACTAGACAAATAATATATCAAAATGACCGCATGACAACAAGGAATCTAAATATGTAAACAAAAATATGAACAAATCAATAATGAAAGCACAATGATCAAAAGAATGACCGAAAATTTTGAAATATTTTAAAAACAAAAATCCAGATTTGTAACAAACAGAGCATTGATCGTTGAAATGTTGGTTTTAAAAGATTCGAAATCAAGAATAGAACACAACCCAACAAACGATATAGAAAACGGATCATCGAAACAAGAGAAATCAAAGGAAAATGAATCCGGGTTTTAAAAAAAACGAAAAATCACTGAAAATGACGAAAACAAATTCAGAAATGTAAGGAGATTAAGGGTTGAGAATTCATACCATATCGTCTTGTGTAGATGTTGATGCTTTCTTAGGACCCATAAACTTATATATATATGAAGAAAATGAAGAAGAATAAAATGGAGAAGATGAAGAGTGAGAGGCGCGAGTCTGGGAGAGAGAGAAACGGGGAGAGAGAGAGAGGAATAGAGTAGGTGGGAAGAAAGGGAAGATGATGATGTGTTTTTATAGGTTTAGGTTTAAAAACTTGCACTGATAAAGCAAAAAATACAGTCAAAAATTTAAAAAATTGGAAGTTGAAGAGATGGCATTAATGAGGGATTTGAAAAGGCGGCTAATCATTTCAGGTGCATTAAATGCTGAATGACACAAAGTGTCATGATGTGACATTTAGGTTTTTGAAAAAAAACTGCTCCACTTTCCCTTTAAGTGTATGAGCAATTTTGACTAATTTTTGCACAAACACCAAAAAACATCTATTTTGGTGTAAGTTTGGGGTGCAAGAAATATATCCCAGAAAATAAAAATTTTCGAAAAGCGTAAAACGAGGGAAAAATTTAATTGCACAAGTACCCTTGAACAATTAAAGGAATGTCAAAAGACATAGATTCCTATAATGAATGAATAGAATGAACATACCTGGTACTTGTGTATTTAATACGTTCAATCATTGAAATTAAATTTGAGAATTGATTGAGCCGCAATAGTTAATGCGCGCATGAAGGGGCGCATTACTTCAGTAAGGCGCATACTCATCTAGGCGCATTATTCATCAAGGCGCATAACATCTCAAGGCGCATAAAGAAGGTTGAGGGCGCATAAGTGTTTGAAGCGCGTGGATTGATAGGCGCGCATTTATTGTGCGCGCAGAAAATTAGAGATGGGCGCGCAGTTTGCGAGGCGCATAGGTGGCGCATAGTTTCCTTGAAACTTTGAGAAATTGATTTAATCATTTGTACCTAAAATACTCATAACTCAACACAACATAAAATCATTAGTATTGACAAAACTATATTGAATTTAGTTGAGTTCTAGCATACCCATTTCACCTCTCAAAAACATGAACCGTTTCGCGTCAAGTGCTTTCGTTAGAATGTCGGCGATTTGATAGTCGGTTCCCACGTGTTCCAAATGAATATTGCCTTTCTCCACGTGGTCTTTGAGGAAGTGATATTTGATGTCGATGTGCTTGGTCTTTGAGTGCATGACAGGATTTTGAGAAACCGCAATTGTTGATGTATTGTAGCAGTAGATGGGACAATTTTCTTCGATGATATCATAGTCCACCAATTGCTGCTTCATCCAGAGTATTTGACAACAACAACTTCCCGCAGCGATATATTCGGCTTCGGTTGTTGAGACAGATACTGAAGCTTGTTTCTTACTCGCCCATGACACAAGTCTATATCCGAGGAAATGACAAGTGCCACTTGTGCTTTTCCTATCAATTGTGCATGCTGCATAATCCGCATCTGAATAACCTACAAGTTTAAAGTTCGAATCTTTGGTGTACCAAAGTCCAAGGTTAACAGTGCCAGAGAGATATCTTATAATACGTTTCACAGCAATTAAGTGTGCTTCTCTAGGGTCGGATTGATAACGAGCACAAACACAAACACTAAACATAATATCGGGCCTACTAGCAGTAAGATAAAGGAGTGAGCCAATCATACCTCGATAGAGCGTTTGATCAACACGTTTACCTTTTAGATCTTTGTCGAGTTTGTTGCCGGTGGCCATTGGAGTATCGTATGATTTAGCGTTCTCAAGTCCAAACTTCTTGATTAAGTCCTTTGTGTATTTGGATTGGTTGATAAAAATGCCTTCACTCATTTGCTTGATTTGAAGCCCGAGGAAGAATGTGAGTTCTCCCATCATGCTCATTTCAAACTTGCTCTTTATTAGTTTCTCAAAACGCTTGCACAACAATTCATTAGTTGAACCAAATATAATATCATCAACATAAATTTGAACAAGTAATTTATGACCATTATGTTTGGCAATGAAAAGAGTTGTATCGATTTTACCGCGAGTGAAGCCTTTTTCGATGAGAAACTTGGATAGTGTATCATACCATGCTCTTGGTGCTTGTTTGAGTCCATACAAAGCTTTCTGGAGTTTGTACACATGATTTGGAAATTGTGAATCTTCAAACCCAGGTGGTTGAGCAACATAGACTTGTTCTTGGAGTTCACCATTTAGAAACGCGCTCTTCACATCCATTTGATATAACTTGAAGTTCTTGTGAGCGGCGTAAGCTAGAAATAATCTGATAGCTTCAAGTCTTGCTACGGGCGCAAAAGTTTCATCGTAGTCTATTCCTTCTTCTTGCCTATAGCCTTGTGCAACCAATCTTGCTTTGTTTCTCGTGATGGTTCCATTCTCGTCCATCTTGTTCCTGAACACCCATTTTGTACCAATCACTCCATGATCATTTGGTCTTGGAACTAGAGTCCAAACCTTACAGCGTTCAAATTGATTGAGTTCTTCTTGCATTGCAACAACCCAATTAGGATCTTGGAGCGCTTCATCAGCCTTCTTCGGTTCAATTTGAGAGATAAAGGCAGTGTAAGCATCAAAGTTTGTAGCTCTCCTTGTACGAACACCAACTTGTAGATCACCGATGATATTAGCAATTGGGTGACCTCTAACTTCACGAATTTCAGGAGGTAAGTTAGGTTGAGTCGTAGAAACTTGAAGGTCTTCAATAGGTACATCTTCACCAGATTCAAAGTCATTGAAATTTGGGGGTTGAACTGGTTCAGAATTGAAATTTGGGTTTACATCAGATGCAGCAGTAGAAATAGGCGCGTGAGAAGAATCATGAGGCGCATCATTTGAGTGAGGCGCAATAGATGATTCACCAGGCGCATTATACATTGAATTAGGCGCATTTGATGTAGGATTTCCTTGTGTTGATAGATTCTGATCTTGAGTGGGCGCAACATAAATAGGTGCACATGTATTATTTAGCTCAATAGAATCATCAGAAACATTTGGAGCCAAATGTGGCTCAAGGAGAGAATGTTCATCAAAAGTAACATGTACAGATTCAACTATCACTAATGTAGTTCTATTGAAAACACGAAAAGCTTTAGAGTGTTTGGCATACCCAACAAAAATACCTTCGTCGGCTTTGGCGTCGAATTTACCTCTATGTTCGTTTCCGTTGTAGAGGATATAACATTTGCAACCAAAGATCTTGAAGAATGCAATGTTGGGAGTTCTACCACGCCATAGTTCATACGGAGTCTTGTTGTGAAGTTTGTTGATGAGGGAACGATTTTGAGTAAAATATGCAGTGTTGATAGCTTCTTCCCAAAAGTACTTAGGCAATTTAGCTTCAGCTATCATCGTCTTTCCAGCTTCAATCAACGTTCTATTCTTTCGTTCAACAACGCCATTTTGTTGAGGAACTCCGGCGGTTGAAAAGTTGTGATCTATCCCATGATCTTCACAGTATCGAGCAACACCGTTGTTCTTGAATTCTGTTCCATTGTCGGATCGAACACTAACGATGTCATCTTCTTTTTGGGTTTGGAGGAGTCGAAATAAGGTAGTGAGAATATCATAACAATCATCTTTTGTAATCATCATCTCTACCCATGTATATTTTGAATAATCATCCACCACAACTAGAGTATACTTGTTTCTTCGAATGCTTACGGTGGAAACTGGTCCAAATAGATCAATGTGAAGCAGTTGCAAACATCTTGTAGTTGAAGGATTTGACTTGCTTGAAAATGACTGCTTCGGTTGTTTGCCAAGTTGACATGCGGCGCACTTTTTGTCATTATGATCAGCAACTTTGGGAAGTCCTTTGACAAGATTGTTCCTGCTGAGTTTAGATAGATACTTGAAGTTCAAGTGACTTAAGCGCTTGTGCCACAGCCAACTATTTTCGTTCACACTTTTTGCTACAAAACAAAGATTAGTACTAGAGTTCATACTATGGAAATCAATAATATAAATATTTGTCTTACGATATCCCGTGAGTAAGATAGCTCCAGTTTTTCCATTCTTGATAAGACATTGCGTTGAAGTGAAATGGCATTCTAATCCTTTGTCGCAGAATTGAGATATGGATAATAAGTTGTGCTTGAGCCCTTCGACGAGTGAGACTCTTTCAATGCACACTTTGTCTTTCTTGAGCTTTCCATATGCTACAACTTGACCTTTGTTATTATCGCCAAATGTTACGGAGGGACCTCTTTCTTCATGGACATCTTCTAATAAGGATTCATCTCCAGTCATGTGTCTTGAACACCCACTATCGAGAATCCATTCGTAATTTCTAGATTTTGAAGATCCAGCCATGAAACAAAGAACCTGAAATATAGACATTTAAGCAGGTCCCCTTTATTCCTTTTGGGTCCTAGGGTTAGCAACTTTTGACAACCCACTCTTGCTTGACCTTAGGATTTTTACGTCCTTTGGCATTGGGAGTGAATCGCAAAAGGCATTCCACGGCCTTGTGTCCTGAACAATCACAAATGGAACAATGATGAAAGCCACCAATCACGTGAGTTTTCACAAACTCTTTACTTTTCTTGGGGATGGCATTCTTCTTTGGGTCAGATGAACTAGACTTAACAAAATCTTTCTTTTGAAATTTTGGAGCGCTTTTTCTCGGAGGGCGCATAGGGCTAGGAGGCGCACGGCGATGAGGCGCGTGGCTCTTAGGCGCATAATGAGCACTCGGAGAAGGAGCGTGCCTATTTTCAAGAATGATTTTGCTAGGAGATGGTTCATCTGTAGCTATACCTTTCCCATTAGCTTTCCCAAATTGCTTCGTTGGGTAGACATAATGGAATGTTTGTCTCTTGACTTTTTCCTGTCCTTTACCCATTGAATTAGAATGTTTTTCCTTGGGAATTTCAAAAGTTTGTTGGTTGGTAAATTCACTATCTCTTTCAGCACAGACATCACATTTAAAGTTGTCACTAGTTGATGAGAATCCCAAGCCACTTTTATC
This sequence comes from Campanula takesimana, assembly GCA_026119855.1. Lineage (NCBI taxonomy): Eukaryota > Viridiplantae > Streptophyta > Magnoliopsida > Asterales > Campanulaceae > Campanula > Campanula takesimana. Next base: position 589,279 of record JAOWBW010000036.1, on the reverse strand, counting down.
ACCACTGACTTTTTGGGATTCAAATATATTCTCCATAGTGACACGAGAATTGGACCACTCATTTGTAATCTTTTTAAGATCAGTAATTTGAGCAACCAATTCATCGTTTTGAACTTTAAGAAGTGAGTTCTGTTCTGTTAGAAAAGTGTTTTTAACAGTAAGAGGAGTCATGCTCTTTATCTGCTCCTTAAGGAGGGTGAGTTCAGATTTTAGTAGAGATTTCTCGGTCTTAAGCTGGGAAATTTCATCACATGATAGTGCTAAAGCTTCCTTCATATTATCAAATCTAGTGATTACCTTTTCAGCCTTCTTGAACAATTTTTCTTGTTCAGCAATCACTTCATCATTGATTTTGGAGATTGGAGCAGTTGGTTCAACCTGTGGTCTAATGTATGCTCCTTTTCTCAATTTGTTCCTTGCTCCAAGATCACATCGAGAGAATAACAATCCACCATCGTTTTGAGCCGGAGTGAGAAATCCTTGTTCAACGAGCTCGCTGATGGTTGGTCCTTTCTTCTTTTTCACTTCTTGAAAACCTGCAGATTTCTTGATAGGTTTATTCAAGGCATTCATATCGGGAACATCCTTGGAGAAGTCATCATCAGAATCATAAGCATCAACTTCATCATCATTTGCCATCAAACAAACGAGTCCATCATCGGAATCTTCATCGCTCTCATCGGAGTCTGTTTCAATCCAAGTATTGTGCTCATTTGCTTGTGCTTCTTCTTCAGCAACCATTCCCTTGTGACGAGTGAACTTGGGAGTGAATTTGAGAGTATGGCTGCTCTTCTTCTGCATATATTCAAATTTGGGAATCGGGCAGCTTGATGCAAAATGTCCGGGTTTCCTGCAATTAAAACAAACAAGATCTTCCTTTCTTTTTGAATCACTGCTCCTTGAAAACTTTTGAGGAGCTTTGCTGGTAGATCCTTGAAATTTGTTGGTTGAACCGGGTCTTGAGAATTTTCTGAACTTTTGAAATTTCTTCACAAATAAAACGAAGTCTTCATCATCCATGTCTAACAGCTCAGAAGTAGAAATTTTGGGATCGGAGCTTTTCTCATCTTGTACAGGCGCAGGAGTAGGCGCAGGTGTAGGCGCAGCTTCTCTGTGCGCCATCATAGCCATAGATTTTGACTTTCCTTCAGTTTCGCTGATTCGTTGAAGTTTGAGTTCGTAAACTTTGAGATTTGCATATAGGTTCCTTAAAGTCCAAACATTTAAAGTTCCAGCGTCTTCAAGAGCGCTAGATTTATGTAGGTATCTTGATCCAAAAGCTTGTAGAAAATTTACATTCAAATCTTTGTTGGTAAACTTCATGCCAAGTGAAATACATAGATTGATAATTTCACAGTAGTGTTCATAAGTTTGCCTCAAGTTTTCACCGGGGAGTTGAGAGAAATTGTTGAATCTCTTTTGTACTTCGTATTTCTTGTTCTCCTTGCAAACGGTGTCTCCTTCAATATGCTCTTCAATAGCATCCCATAGCTCATTTGCAGTAGCACAATGCATGACTTGTTGTTTCATCGCCGTGCTTAGAGTGCTTAGAAGAATGTTTCTTGCTTTCCCATCATTTGCAACTCTTCTAATTTCTTCCTCGGTCCATTCTTCCCTTGGTTTGAGAATTGTAGGTTGGGCAGCGTTGGTGCGTGGATTTGGATTCGCCTTCATCGGAATATAAGGTCCATAAACGACGGTGTCATGGAGCCTTTCATCGATTGAGTTGAGATAAGTCAATATGCTGAATTTCCATACGTCAAAATGATCTTCATCAAAGACCGGGACGTGAGTGTAGTTTGCAGTTGCCATAGGTTTTGAGTTTGCCATTTAGAATCGGCACCTAAGCTGTTAAGCTTGAAAAACGAAAAATGTTTTATAAAGGTGTTTGCTCTGATACCACTTGTTGGTCCCAAAGGGCAACAAGGGTATGAAAAATAGCTAGAGGGGGGGTGAATAGCTGTTTTAAAAATATTTTCGTACCCTTGAAAAACTCAATTGCGAATGCGCACTTTATCAAGTAAGCGTTATGAAATGCGCCTAAGTGAGTGAGTGAAATGCACAACGGAATTTAGTAATAAAAATAGGCGCAAAGTGATAAAGGGAGCGCAACACACACACTAAGTATTTTGGCTCAAAGTGAGTGAAATAAGGAACTAAGGCAAATGATTTAACAAACACAACACAATTCAGTTCAATCAATCTACAATGAGTAAACAAGCAAATAGTGAGTGAAAATAATAACTTGAAAGAAATAACAAGATAATAACACAAGCTATTTGGAGAGGTTCGATCAATGAAAGATCTACGTCCTCTACCAAGATGGTTAGTCTTGGATTTCAAATCGAGATCTTATATAATGAGTGAGTGTTACAAATTACAATGTTTGAGCTTATACACTAACTCAAGATCTATTACTATGAAAGAACAAATCCAAAACAATAACCGGTGTATCTCTTAAAGAAGAATCTAAATGATTAATCTTAAAGAGGTGCGTGTGTGTTCTTAGTATCAAGGCTCTTTAGATCTTTGAGATGGAGAGCACAAGAAACTAAAGTGTTAAGGCTTTGAAGATCTGGGCTAAGGATGAAGGTATGAAGATGTTCTTGAGAAATCTGGAAAAACGAAGGCAATCTTCAAATCTTCAACAAATGCTTTAGAGAGAGAAATTCTTGAAATTCTTAGCAAAACTCAGCAACTTCAAAATGTTGAAGTTATGGGGTATTTATAGTGAACTTCAAAAAACTAGCCGTTGGAAATCCTTGTGGATAAGATGAGCTGTCGCTCGTTGATTGGAGCATGCATATATTATGGCCATTTTGACACTCAACATAAATGTGACCGTTGTGGACACGTGTCAATAGATTAGGCGCATATGTATCTTTTAACCACCGTTGGATCATTGGCGTAATTTGAATTCTCTTCAAGTCTTCGATTCTTTAATAAATCACTGAGTTTGAATAAACACTTTGAGGCGCGTTTGAGCCAAGAGGCGCATTGAGCCAAGAGGCGCACAGACGCGTGCGCTTAAAACAAGGGGCGCAGAGGCGCGTAACATAGCTTATGAAGAGAGCCTTATGCGCGCGCTCAAAATGGCGCATGGCGCGAATGTGGAAGGCGCGTGGCGCGTGGCGCAGGAGGAGCATAAGCGCGGCTGAAACTCACTGAGTGATTTATCTTGAAACTTGATCTTCTTGCCCTATTTCTAAGCCTATTCTATATCAATGGACAACCTAAAAAAATGAAGTATAAATACTTCTTACATGTGGGTCTAAAGTCCATGAAATAAAACTTAGGTGATGGATCAATCAAATCTAATCAATCCTAATACATTAAAACTGAGATATGTGGGCATACCCAACACTTAGTTGTGGTAGACGACTATTCAAGATATACGTGGGTTGAAATGATGATCTCAAAGGATGATTGCTATGACATTTTGACCGCACTCTTTAGACAGCTCCAAACACAAAAGGAAGATGACATCGTTAGTGTTCGATCCGACAACGGTACAGAATTCAAGAACAACGGTGTAGCTCAGTACTGTGATGACCATGGTATTGACCACAACTTCTCTGCTGCTGGAGTTCCTCAACAAAATGGTGTTGTGGAAAGAAAGAACAGAACGTTGATAGAGGCTGGAAAGACAATGATTGCTGAAGCAAAGCTACCTCAATACTTTTGGGCTGAAGCCATCAACACAGCATGCTTCACTCAAAATAGATCCCTCATCAACAAGACCTACAACAAAACTCCTTATTAACTTTGGAGAGGAAGAACCCCCAATATAGCATACTTCAAGATATTTGGATGCAAATGCTTCATACTCTACAACGGTAAAGAACATCGAGGTAAATTTTCTCCTAAGGCCGATGAAGGTATATTTATTGGGTATGCTAAACACTCAAAAGCTTTTCGTGTATTTAATAAAACCACTCTTAAGATAGTTGAATCTGTCCATGTTACTTTTGATGAACATTCTCTCCTTGAGCCACATATGGCTCCAAATGTTGCTGATGATTTTGCTGAGCTTAATGAGACAGGTACAAATCAATCACAAAATCAATCAACTCAAAGAAATCCATCTACCTCAACTGCACCTCCATCTACCTCTCATGAAGCACCAGAAGCTACCACATCTGCTGCTACCTCAAATGGAGTTGAAGTTGAAACACCCATCAATGTGGAAGAACCTATCCCTCAAATTACTTATGATTGGGAAGGCACAAATGATGTACCACTAGAAGATTTACAACCACCATCAACTCAACCAGATATACCTCAAGAAGTTCGTGAGGTTAGAGATCACCCAATTCAGAATATCATTGGTGATTTGCATTCTGGTGTTCGAATAAGAAGATCAAACTATGATGCACTTACCGCATTTATATCTCAAGTTGAACCCAAGAAAGTTGATGAAGCACTCCAAGACTCAAGTTGGGTTGTTGCTATGCAAGAAGAGCTCAACCAATTTGAAAGATGCAAAGTTTAGACCTTAGTTCCAAGGCCACAAGATCAAGGAGTGATTGGTACAAAGTGGGTGTTCCGAAACAAGATGGATGAGAATGGAAGCATCACAAGGAACAAAGCTAGGTTAGTTGCACAAGGATACAGACAAGAAGAAGGCATTGATTATGACGAAACTTTTGCCCCCGTTGCGAGACTCGAAGCTATAAGGATATTTTTAGCTTATGCCTCTTTCAAAAGATTCAAGTTATATCAAATGGATGTAAAGAGTGCATTCCTCAACGGTGAACTTCAAGAAACAGTCTTTGTTGCTCAACCGCCCTGATTTGAAGACCCCAAATTTCCAAATCATGTCTACAAACTCCGTAAAGCTTTATATGGACTCAAACAAGCTCCACGTGTATGGTATGATACTCTATCTAAATTTCTCTTAGAGAAAGGCTTCAAGCGTGGTAAGATCGACACAACTCTATTCATTGCTAAATATCATGATCATACTTTATTAGTTCAAATATATGTAGATGATATTATTTTTGGTTCTACTAATGAATTGTTGTGTAAGCGATTTGAGAAGCTAATGAAAAGCAAATTTGAGATGAGCATGATGGGAGAATTAACATTCTTTCTTGGGCTTCAAATTAAACAATGTGCTGAAGGCATCTTCCTCAATCAAGCAAAGTACACAAATGACCCTATCAAGAAATTTGGACTTGAAAATGCAAAGGCATATGATACTCCTATGGCTGCTGGCAACAAGTTAGATAAAGACTTGAAAGGTAAAAAGGTTGATCAAACCTTATACCGAGGTATGATTGGTTCTCTTCTTTATTTAACTGCTAGTAGGCCAGATATCATGTTTAGTGTTTTTGTTTGTGCTCGTTATCAAGCAGATCCTAGAGAAGCACATCTTATTGCTGTTAAACGTATTATTCGATATCTATCTGGGACTATTAACCTTAGACTTTGGTACTCCAAAGATTCAAATTTTGATCTTATAGGTTACTCAGATGCAGATTATGCAGCATGTACAATAGACAGGAAAAGCACAAGTGGAACTTGTCATTTCCTTGGAAATCGACTCGTTTTATGGGCAAGCAAGAAACAAGCCTCAGTCTCTGTATCTACCACAGAAGCTGAATATATAGTTGCTGGAAGCTGCTGCTGCCAAGTGCTCTGGATGAAGCAACAATTGGTTGACTACGGAATCAACGAAGAAAATTGTCCAATCTATTGTGACAATACATCTACCATTGCTGTCTCCAACAACCCTGTCATGCATTCAAAAACCAAACACATTGATATCAAGTACCACTTTCTCAAGGATCATGTGGAAAAAGTTAATATCCATCTAGAGTATGTGAGTACTGACAATCAAGTTGCAGACATTCTCACCAAGGCTCTTGATTCGAAGAGATTTAGGTATCTTAGAGGAGAAATGGGCATGCTATAACTTTAATTACTTGTCCATATATTTTGATTGTGCTAATGTCTTATGTTTTATCCAAGTTCAAAACCAAGTAGGTCACGGTCAACACCCTTAACGGTAAAACAATCACGGTCGATGCATTAAAATCCATCAGGTATACCGACCGCATCCTTGTTGACCGCAAAATGCTCCGACCGCATGAAAGAATGAAATTTGTTCAAGGACTTTGGAGAAGCCTACCGCATGGAAAATGATGACATTGGTTCACTGCTTTATAGAAGCTTTTCTTGGCCAAGGTAATACTCTTGACCGCAAAACCCACGGTCAAGCACCTGACCGCAAAAAGCTAGGTGACCAGGTAAGTGTTTCTAACTTAGCAAATTTTAGGATCATCTTAGCCATTCAAAGGGGTAATTCCGTAATTTCCTCTTTTCCCTCGGTTTTATTTAATTCAAATCATTTGCAATTAATTTTATTCCCTTATTTATGTCCGCCGTCACTATCCATGCATTTATGGTGAAAGGACATCTCTGGTCAAATCCCTGATTCTTGCAGAGTTAACCTCCCACTTCCTTCTCTGCACAAACCGTTCCACTACCTCCTTAACCTCCACCTCTCTGCAAATCACTTTTTCAGAAACCCTTTCTCTCTCTACATCTCTCTAGTTTCTCTCTCTATACACCCAGTTCGCTCTCTTTCTCTCTCTCGACTCTCTCTCAAAAATTCTCACTATATATATGGCTCCAAAATCTTCTCAACCTACAAAATCATCAAAGAAATCGCTAGAACTACATTCTGAAGACTCGATGGTATGATTTCTTGACCCTAAACTCTCCTGTTTTTAGTTTTTGTTCTCATTTTTGGCGGGTTTCAACAACCTTTCGTATTCTATAATAATGATTTGATTTATGGGTTGTTATGTGCTATGATAATGCTTATTCTAGCTCATTTCATGATTTCGAGTTCACTATAGTGTTTTGATTCAAATTCTAGTTGATATATCTCTCAATGCCATGTTTATTCTTGAAGCTTTTTGATTAAAAATGCCCTTTCATATTATGAGTTTAATGTGCTTTTGATAATGAAATTGATGATATTTTCATGTTTAATCGGTTTTTGTGCTCATTTTGATATAATTTTTATGGATTTTCGTGCACTAAATCATTTTCTGAGTTCCTCACTTTGAACAGTATCTTCGTGTTATTATGGTGCTCTTCGTGTTCTTGAGATTACACTTTTTGATCCTTAAAATTCATTACACATAGTAATATGGTGTTTGTGCGTGTTTTAGAGATTTCATTAAAATGCTTCTAAGTATTCTTCTTATCAACCGCCATTTTTGTCTACCGTGTGCAAGTCGACCGCATCCTCTCGGTCATTCGACCGCATACTGGTTGACCGCACCAGTGTTGCTAACTTCTAAATTTTTTTTAGGAGGAGCAATCATTTATTCCTGGATGCGTTATTGATTATGAAGACCTCCAGAAAGATGCTATTGGGAGGCACTTGACCAAAAGAATGAAGAAATCAGACATACTTCACTACTTCACAATGAATCAACCTGATCATTACCTTGCCGCAGTTCGAGAATTTTATTCTACCGCGAATGAAATCAAAGGAAGAGATGAGCAAAACAACTCTCTTAACTGGATTGCTGCAGAAGTATACGGTCACAAGATAGAGATAGACTACACTGATATTGCCTCCACCCTTGGTCTCGATATTGACAATGAGGCTCCTATTTCTCTATCTGATGATGAGTATGATGGATTGGCTATGAGATTGATTGGATCTACTGACGTGTGCAAGCCCTACCGCAAAACCTTTCCTGAGGTGATGTATCACATTAGTCACTTGGTTGGCCACGGTCTGCTCTGCAAGAGTGGTAACTATGGCAATTTCAATACCACTCAATGGCGGCTGTCTACTGCAATCTATCTAGGCAGGAAGATGAACTGGCCCAAGATTCTATATGATCTCTTGTTAGATCACATTTCTGATTACAAGAAGCTGTTATCTGAAAAGGCCGCCACCAAATACAAGAAAAACTCAAGGTTCCTTTCTCTATTGTTCAAATTCATTCCTGAACTCCGAAGGGATATCAACAGAGATAAAGATGCCAAAGTTCCCATCTCTCTATCCAAGGTCTTTGATATCAAGACCATGAGATCTACCTACCGCAACCGGTTTGGTGATGATCAATACCAGGAATACAGAAACCGTGAACCTGAGCACAAAAGAGAAAAATACATCCCTCATGCCTACACCAAGGCTGCCGGAATAGCTTTAGGACTTGACGCACCGAGGAAGTCCTCATCTGTCCATGATGATGATGATGATGAAGAAGCTGAGGATGAACAAGAATCTAGAAGAAAGGTCAAAGGCAAAGGAATTGCCAGTGCATCGACCGCTCCTCCCAAACCAAGACCATTGACTGGAGTTGTTATCAAGGAACCTTCAACCGTTAAGTCTCCTTCCAAAATTCCTCCTGCCGCACCATTGAAAACCAAGTCTACCGCTCCCACCTCTAAATCAACGGTCTCCAAACCAACCGTGTCCTCTCCGACCGTTCCATCCAAATCCTTCAAAACAAAGTCTTCTGCACTCCCCGCTTTGTCTCAGGGGGAGAAGTCCAAGAAAAGAGATCTTTCTCTAAGTCCCGTTCAAATCGCAAAGAAATCCAAGGTCGCAAGACCACCTCCTTCGACCGCATCTCCAGTATTTACCCCATCCGGTTCACCTACTCAGGGCGACCGTGAAGATGTTATTGAGATTGCTCCACCCCAGCGCCTGAAAAGGCAACCAATTTCTAAACCAACACTTGGTTTAGTTGATGAACCAGATGATGTGGAATTGGTAGAATCAAGTAGTGAATCTGGTAATCAAGATGTTGGAGCTGGTAAAAATGCTGAGAAAACTGTTGATGTTGATAGTCCTGATTTCAGTGATGAAAAGGTTGATGACCAAACTGTTGATAAGGCTGAGTTTCAGGGTCACGGTCAAGATGTCGACCGTGTACCCAGTGATCATGATGATAATGTACTAGTTCAATCTCCTGCTCTCTCTCCTCCTAGAACTACTCAAGCTGCGACCGCATCTGATAGCTCGGTCGATCCTTTGGCTCATCTACTGACCGCAGTTGAGACTTTAACGCAAATCAATCTTGATACTCAGAGTGAGGTTGCAAAGCTTGCTGCAAACCAAGTTATGTTACAGAATGAGGTTGATCTGCTCAAGGCGTCAGTTGTTGAGACCATTAAGGGGGAGAGTCAGAATATTACAAAGGCTATTCTTGAAAGCCTAGCTACCGTGAACCCCAACATTGCCTCGACCGCATCCTCCTCAACCGCTCCTATTACCCATGCTGACCTAAAAGAAGAGCTCAAGTCACAATCTTTCGCTATTGACCGTTCTGTGGTCAAGATTATTGAAGGAGCTGGGTTGGAGCTGACCAAGACAATGACCCATGATAAGAATTTTTTGTTTGAGAAGATGGATAAAGTAAAATCCTCTCTCAAGGCAGAGATCAATGCCTGTATTTCTGTAGGATTGCTATCGGTCGCTGATAAGTTTGTACCAAAGATAGAAGCTATGAGGCAAGCCATGCAAGTCCACACTCAAAGACTAGAAGGTCAAACCTCAAAAATTGATAGGGTTTATAAAATTTCTAACACTAATGTGCAGGAAGTGATAAGCAAGATTTCTACCCTACAATTGACCGTGGACAACCTTGCTAGCTCTCAAGGCTCCTCCTCTCAAAATCAAGCGACCGGGCATGGAAACAGGATTGCAAGAGAAGAGGAAGATGAAGGTGAAGATAGCTTTGAATTTCCAACCGTGAACAGTTTAGATTTCCTGGAGATCAACGACCTCAACAATCCCATCATCATTCCTGGAGTTGGGTTCTCAAAGAATTTTTAAAAACTTAACCGTACCATTTGAACTGACCGTGTGTGGTCATGTTAAAACAATCTGTTGATGTTTGTCTCAAAACAATTTCTATTTCTGTTTGTTTTATTTGGGTCTGTAAAACTTTAATCTCTCTTTTGTCTGCACTTCTCACTTTAATGGTTATATTTTTGTGGAGTGCCTTTTGAATGTTAGTTTGATGCATTTGCTTACTTATTGTTTTTTTTCTCTAAAAAATGCATTCAAACCTTATATGTCTATCTTGCTAGGATTAGTTTTTTTTTTTTTATCCTTTTAGGCTGATAGAAATCTATGACTTTGGCTTTGAGTGTGCATTGACTTGGGGCATGAAATTAATAAAATATTATTTTCTTGAAAACATGTTATTACCAAGTACAATGAATTAGCCTTTGTTATAGTAGGTAATGGTCTCAATCAAATAGGGGGAGATTGTTGGGTATGCTTATTATAAACCACTCTTATTACCTAGATTTGATTGATCCCATAACCTAATTTTATCTTTTGTGGACTTTAGGATATATTGTAAGAAGTGTTAAACTTCATTTTTAGAATAGTCCACTTTGATAGTATAGGCTTTAGATTGATAGGCTGAAAATTTTCTAAGTCTGGAATTTTAGTGGTCAAGACCTTGACCGTGAATTCACTTGACCGTGGTAGACCACCTGACCGTGGAAGACCACTTGACCGTGAATCACTTGACCGGAAGTCAGTGTGACACGCCCCCAGGTCCCGGGATCCCCTAATAGAACCTCGAACCTGGTGGGAGTGACTAACGGGGAACAAGAAACTGACAAGAAACCGGATGACATCTGTCTATAACAAACTGACATGATATATATACTCAAGAGTAAGGAGCTATACTAGCTCACAACACGAGTTCTAGACAAGAAAATTAAAACCAAACTTAAATATATACACACCGTGAATTCACTTGACCGTGGTAGACCACCTGACCGTGGAAGACCACTTGACCGTGAATCACTTGACCGGAAGTCAGTGACCGTGAGCTTTGTGGCATACTTTGACAGGTCACATTTGACCCCTCGACCGCAAGCCACTCGACCGTGAGGCCTTGACCTCAAATGATGAAGTTGTCCAAGAACCCAAGTTTGTTTAAACTTAACCATGGTCAAACTATGGTTTGTTTAGAACGTTGCAGAACTTGAACCCCAAGTAATTCAAATTTGAATTCCTCTAAGTGGGACCACCTCTTATCTGTAAAAAGGACAATCTCAGATTGAGCTCCAATTAGAATTCAACAGCTCACTGTCCTTCAACTTGGAGCCCAAGTATTTCCTAACAGCTACTTTCTCATTCAAGGATATAAATAGCCCTTAAGTTCTTCATTGAAACTAGCTGAGATTCTAAGAGAGAAATTGCTGTTGAAATACTTGGTGATTGAAGATCATACTCAAGATTTTCAGAATCCTTTGAATCTTCAAAGAACTCACCTTCAAACCTTCAAAGATCTCCAGCAACAAACAAGTCATCTCAAGCCTTGTAACACTTAAGATTCATTAGGCTCTATAATCACTTAGATTTTAAAGAGCTTCTGATTCTTACACACACACTCACCCCAATTGATCAATCACATAGATTGAATCAAAGGGATACACTGGTCTAAGTCTAGGATTTATTCTTCATAGAAAGTAGGTGTTGATTCAAAGCTTCATCTCTGTAATCTGTACACTCAAGAATCAATATATACCTCCATTCAAAATCCAAGACTGACCATCTTGGTAAAGGACGTAGATCTTTTAACAGATCGAACATTTCCAAATACTTGTGTCATTTTACTTTCTGCAAATTTACTTTCAAGTATTGTTCATCTTGTTCTTCATTGTTCATATTAATTTTGTTTGTCGTTTAGTGTTTGATCTTACAGATATTCAAACGTATTGTGAATTGTGTTTGTTTGTTCTCCACATTGCCTAAGTTAAAATCTGATTAACTTATCTTTTGCCAAAACTTCTAAGACAACAACTTTCAAACTCAACCATATCTTGACCGCAAATCTCTTGACCGCATAACTCTGACCGCATCTCACTCGACCGGAAAACTCTTGACCGTGAGTGAGCTTCTATACTTAGAGATTTTTATCAAAACATCCTTACCTTATTTCTATCGAAAACTTCCGCTGTGCATATTACACCTTGACCGCGTGGTTTATTACTTGACCGCAAAACTCAAGATTGTAAGCACTTGGTTGAATTTTGAAAAAGGGTTGAAATTTTAAGTAGGCTATTCACCCCCCCCCCCCTCTAGCCTCCTTTCATACCCTTGTTGTGTCTTTGGGACCAACATATTATCTATTAAAATACGATATTTATTTTAGGACGTATCTAAATGGAAATCACATAATTTATTTTGGGTCCGAGAGAGTACATGGGAAAGAACGTATTGCTAGAAGATAAGTAATTGTTGTAGTGGCAATTGCTCCTCCTTAAAATTTTATGTCAAACATAAATTTAACAATAGCTCATTTGTGATTTTGTCATATCCTTCAAAATAAAAAAATCATTTATCATATACTTCATTTCACTAAATCCTGAAAATAATATTTAATCAAGTTGTAAATTGCAAAAATTAGATGCTTGAAAAGTCATTTGTAAGACCAAATCATTAGTACGGTAACTCTTAAAATACAATTTCAATATGACAATTACACAAGTCTACATACGCGATAACGCTTACTAAATCAATGCCTCATTCGATTGTGTTTATATACTCCCTCCGCCCTAGCAGAAGTGAGACTTTTTTCCTTTTTGGTCCGTTCCAACACAAGTGAGACTACCCAAAATGGAAATGTTTTAATATATTTATATTCCCACTCATTCTCTCTCTTCATTTTCCACCACTCAATTTATTCAACCAACACTACTATTTACCCACTCATTCTCTTTCTTCATTTTCTACCACACATATACTCCCTTTTTCTTAATCTCCGTGCGGGACCTCTAGTCCTACTTGTGCCGGGATGGAGGGAGTATGTAAGAGTTTAGCGTATACGATAAGCCCCTATCCCTATCCATTGCACACAAGAAACAAAACTAGAATTGTCTATGTTCTTGTATCAACAAATTGATCTATGAATCTCCTTCCATGTGGAAAGCAAACCGAAAACGAAGAAAAAAAATAGACAAATTATTTAAGTGAAATAAAACAAGAAGTATGCAGGCCTTAAGTAAGCTTTAGATTCATTAGATCATTGGCAAAGACAAACTTAGGAACTTTAGCTGCAGGCCATGAACATGAAGTTAGAATTTGAAATTTTTTATGGAATAGTCCAAAGAGTTAAGTCAATTCAAATCTTGCAAAAATGTCACTTAACAAAGTTAGAAAGTCTCTCTAAGGATTTGACATGTTGGAATTGTTGTAATGGTGATGATGTTAGGGTGGCAACCCAAGTCTCACATCGGCAATTGAAAGAAGAATTTCTTAATATTACCTCTGTTCCTAAATGAGTGTCCAAATTGCATTTTAAGGGACACTGAAAATCTCAACTTTATGTATAATTTGCTAGCAAAGATTCATATATAATCTTGTAATCTCATTTCCAAACACTTAGTTTTGCACGTATAAAGAAACCGGTGAAAAAAAAATCGAAAAAAAAAACATTTAGGGACAAAGTTATGTTCAAAAAAGACACTTATTTTGGGACAAAGATTTCTTGAAAATGGACACTCATTTAGGGACAGAGAGAGTATATAAAGATGTTTACACACACCATTAGTATGAGGCCTTTTGGGAGATGGCCCAAAAACAAATCGGTGCGGGTTGAGCCCAAGCAGACAATGTAATCGTTTCTATATGTTGTTCGACTACACAAAATTAATTTTTTTAAAGGGGCAACTCCCATTTAGTACCTCATTAGAATCTAAACTACCACCTAGTCTAAGGTATTTTCAATATTACCACTTAGTCCAAGGGATATTAAAAGGGCATGAATGCCCTTACTAAATGACTGTAAATTACATGATTACCCCTCCCTCCTCAACCTTTCACCTTCTCACCGGTCAACAACTTTGACCGACCGGCCACCACCTCCGGCCGACCACCACCTCCGGCAACCTTTTTCCGGCCACTTTTCCGGCAATATTTTCCGGCGACATTTTCCGGCCACCATTTCCGGTCACCGCCTCCGGCGACCATTTTTCGGCGGCCGTCTCCGGCCACCATTTTCCGGCGGCCACCTCCGGCCACCATTTTCCGACCACCGTTTTTCGGCGGCCACCTCCGGCCACCGTTTCCCGACGGCCACCTCCGGCCACCATTTTCCGACGGCCACCTCCGGCCACCATTTTCCGGCGACCACCTCCGGCAACCATTTTCCGGCCACCATTTTCCGGCGACCGCCTCCGGCCACCATTTTCCGGCGACCGTTTTCCGGCGACCATGTTCCGGCCACCATTTCCGGCAACCACCTCCGGCCACCATTTTCCGGCGACCACCCCCGGCCACAATTTTCCGGCGACTATTTTTTGACAACCACCTCCGTCAACCATTTTTCGGTGACCACCTTCGGCGAGTATTTTTTTGGTGCCATAATCCGGCGACCACCTCCGTCGACCATCTCCGGTGATCAAATAACTGAGAACTTATCAGTAAGTTCTCAGTTGTCATCTAAACAACTCCGGCGACCAAACAACTGTGAACTAATCAGTAAGTTCACAGTTGTCAACAAAACTACTAAAAACACGATCGAATCTGGCGACCAAACAACTGTGAACTAATCAGTAAGTTCACAGTTGTAAGTTTACAATTGTAAGTTCGCAAATGTAAGTTTCGCAATTGTAAGTTCGCAATTGTTCCAATAACAAGTTCGTACTTGTTCCAAAAACATGTTCGCAATTGTTCGAACAAGTTCACAGTTGTAAGTTTACAAATTGTAAGTTCAAAAATGTAAGTTCGCAATTGTAAGTTCGCAAATGTAAGTTCGCAATTGTTTCAATAACAAGTTCGCACTTGTTCCAAAAACAAGTTCGTAATTGTAAGTTCACACTTGTTCCAAGAACAAGTTCGCACTTGTTCAAACAAGTTCACAGTTGTAAGTTCACAAACTAACAAAAATACAAGCAAGCTCCACCTCATTCAAATACGGCATTATTACAAGAACAGCTCAAATATAGAAAGAAAAAAAACCAAATGTATTCGAGTATATAGTTCAAGTTAACCATTATAGAAACTCAAATGCAGTTAATACACAAATTTGATAATCCCCAATAAGGTCAAACAAAGTCAACACAAACACAAATTAACTCGAACCAAGCAAGCAAGTCAATGACAAGCAAAAGGCAACAGCTACACACCTTCACCGTTAGCAAGACCCCCTTGATAACTGATAGAACACCAAAATCAACCACAAAAAAGCTGAAGCAAAGATCGGCGACACCGACCGTTCCATTTCCACAACTACAAGAATATCACCCACATACTACAAAACCCGGATTACTGAAGGGAATTTGCTCGATAAAAGTCTTCACAGACAGAAATGCTCTGGTCGTCCCTAATTCGGAAGGCAAGTCGGAGAGAATGAAAGTTCAACGGTTTGGGGGGAAGGAATGGTGGTGGCGGAGATGGAGGAGGTAGGGGAATGGATCTAGATCTGTAATTGTCGGAGGTAGGGTCGCCGGATCTGGACAGATCTTACCGGATTGAGGTGCTCGGAGATGAAGAAGACAACCGGAGATTGGGACGGTAATGGTGATCGGAGGGGTCGCCGGGGGAAGGGAGGCCGGTGGAAGGGAGGTCGCCGGAGGATGGGGATCGGAAACTGAGAAGGTTGCCGGAAATTCGCTAAAGCCGGAACAGGGAGTGTTATGTCGGGGAGAGGGGAGTGGGTCGCCGGAGGTAGGTGACGGGAGAGGGTCGCCGGGGACTGGAAGGGAAGAGGTCGCCGGAAATTGCGAGGAAAAATGGTCGTCGTCGGAGGGAAGGCTAGAGAGAGAAAGTTAAGAGAGGGACGGGGAGTGCGTGTGACTGCGTGAAAGAGAGGAGGGGGTAAGGTTTTATTTATAGCAGGGTAGTTTCAGGATTTAATAATTTTAGTGGACTAGGTGGTAAATAAGAAAATTAGCTAGAACTAGATGGTAGATGGAAATATTAAGTTGGACTAGGTGGTAGTTAAGCTTAGGATGAGGGATCCTATGGTAATTTTCTCTTTTTAAAAAAACAAATCGTTGCGGTTTAATTGGAGGGGCTAGTTAGTTGTGTGTGCTGGAACTCAATAAAAGCACATTGGCGTAATCAGTTGATAGGCTGTTTCTTTATTGTTTTACTCTTCGCATTATTTATTTATTTATTTATTTATTTATTTATTTATTTATTTATTATTTATTATTTATTTATTTATTTATTTATTGTAATGGGGCAGTTGTATGCGGCCAACATTCCAACCGGATAGAGAAACTTGAAATTTTGAGACAACGCTATATTTCGAAAACTTATTTTTTTTTCCTATGTTCGTAAAAATAAAATTTTGGTGTTTTCTTGCGAAAATTATGAAATTAGCCATATCATTTGGGTTTTCCTTCATACTCCCTCCGTCTCTAGTTAGTGTGGACCAAATTTTTGGGCACACAAATTAAGAAAAAGTAAGATAGATAAATAATGGAATGAGGTGTTTGTGAGTATGAAAAAATAAATATGAGAGAGAATGAGTGGGAGGAATAGTAAATTGATTGGTGTTTGTGAGTGTAAAAGTAAAGTAGGAGAGAGAATGAGTGGGAAGAATAGTAAAGATTCTTTGCTATTTTAAGGTAGTCCACACCACACTAACCTGAGACGAACCAAAAAGGAAAAAAGTTTACACTGACCTGAGACGGAAGGAGTATTTCTTATGTAATTTGTTCTTATAAAAATAATTATCATACTAACATTCTTGTTAGTAAATATTTCATTTTCAAATAGTGGCTAATGAATGTTTATTGTGCAACTCCTTTTGCTGACTGGATTTCAAATGAAAATGAATATTCTAATAAAAAAATCACGCAGTATTCATTGAATATAGACTACATCATAAATATGTAAATTATGTTTGCCAAAAAAAAAAAAAAAAAAGAGTACATCATAAATATTTGCTGGTGAATTGAAAGCTACATAAAAAGAAATAAATGGCTACAATATTACTTACTCTTTTCCTTCGGTCCATATTATATGGTCACTTTTCTTTTTTAAGTTACTATATGTCTATTTTTTTTTTAGTCTGTCTAAAAGTATATGTTCACTTCTAAAAATGGCAAAAAAATCTTTACTCTTCCTCTCACTCATACTCTCTCATACTTTACTTTTATACGCACAACACCAATCAATTTACTATTCTCTACCCCCACCTTCTCTCTCCTACCACACTTTTCATACTCACAACACTTACATAACTTCCATCATTTGTTAAACTCCGTGCAAATAAAAGGGTTGACATATAATCTGGTACGAAGGTAGTATTTTGTTCTAAAATGAATGCTTATATTTAGATAAGGTAACCATGAAGATATTTACTTTTCAGAAAAAAATAAATAAATTAAGGTCTTTATAAAGATTCTACATCATTTTTATTCCCTTAAGCTCCATCTTTAGTCTAAGTCTAAGAAACGTCTCTCAGACATTTTTAAAGGGCTTTTGAGCAATAAAATTTTAAATTGTAGACATTTAAGAAATAATTTTTTTTTAAGGTCTTTATTAAAAATTACGTTTTGTTTCAAGGACTTTTGAAAAAGAAGTCAACAAAATCACTTTTTGACATTAATAGCAATCTCCACATGACCGTACAAGTTGCCTAATTACTCTCATTCAACCCCACTTCATTAACGGTCTTCCAAAGCGCGTAGGCTCCAAATCCAACGGCTGTAAATTAGTACTCCTTCCGGTCCAAAATAACTGTCATTTTTGGATCAAAATTTTGATCCAAAATAATTGTTATTTTTGAGCTAAATGTCTCTTTTATCCTTGCATTGAAACTTGTTTTCTTTTATTAGTTGTCTTAGTGTGAGTGTGAGACATTAATGTAAGAAAGTTACACACTTAATAGGAGTAAAATTAGAATTTTTGTCATTAAATCATGATAATAATTGCATTTCTTAAGAGTTGTGCAAATGCCAAAAGAGATCGTTATTTTAGACCGGAGGGAGTATTAGCCGTAACGCTGTTTCTTAGGGGGGCCAAAGCTCATGACACACGTGCTTGCGCCCGCCCTTTCCGACCCCATCACGAACTACATGAACAAAACGTTTGACTTTCTCCTTCTTTTTTTTTTTTTTTTTTTTTCTTTCCCTTTTCTTTTCTAATTCACTTTGTTTTGGTATTAAAGTGACCGACCATATTTATAAATTTGATTTGTACTAATACCCAATTACTAATCTTTTCATCTACCCATCTCAAAAAATAATAAAAAATACTACCTCCGTCTCAGCTCAATATTCACAGTTAGTTACTCCCTTTGTCTCTAAATGAGTGATCATTTTTCAAAAAATCTTTGTCCCAAAATGAGTGTATTTTTTGAACATAAATTTGTCCCTAAATATTTTTTTTCGAAAAAAATTTCACCGGTTTCTTTATACGTGCAAAACTAAATGTTTGGAAATGAGATTACAAGATTATATATGAATCTTTGCTAGCAAATTGTATATAAAGTTGAGATTTTTCAGTGTCCTTTAAAATAAAATTTGGACACTCATTTAGGGACAGAGGTAGTACTATTTATTAGGTCAACTCAATTGAACTATGACCACAATTTTATAAAAATTCAGATATTTCTATGCAATTCTAAAAATTGTTGTTGTTTCACAGTTAGGAATAGTATTAATAACATTTTTTAAAATTGCATAGAGACATCTAGATTTTCATAAAATTTTGGTTAAAGTTCAATTGAATTGACCAATAAAATTAAACTGTACACATTAAACTAGAACGGATTAAACTAGAACGGGGATAGTAATACTTTCATCATTTTGTTTATGAATTCCCCTTGGGATGGAAGAGAAGAGTAACTTTCATCAATGGTCTCTTGTTCTATTGTGAATAAAAATAAAATAAATGCAGAGTTATTATTGTAAAATTGATATAAATAAGTAAAGTACATTACATAAAAAAAAAGACTTTTTTTTTGAAGCAACATTACATAAAATTATTGAAATATGATATTTGTTATTTAACAGAGGGAGTATATATAATAATCTTCATTGCCAACCTATATTAAATTAAATGTTTCTTTCCTATATATTTTGAAATCACAAATTTTATGGCCATATAGAATATTTGTCAACTGTCCACTAATTTATGTAAATTGATTGTTTGGTCAAACTCAAACCTTAACTTTTTAAGTGTGGCATAGATGAACATTTATAAAACTATGTTATTGTGATTATTTAAATTGGCATTCTTTATATTTTATCATAGACATCAAACAAATTACAATAAATCAGTAAAACTCAATCTTCAGTTTAAAATGGAGGAGTATGTGATTGATGGGCAATGCTAGGTAGGCTTACAAAACGAATGATACAAGATGTGGTGTTGATATTTCGTTGGCCACATCGATAGTGGACACGACACATTGCAATTAAAAACACCAACACAATTGTGACACCTCATTTTGCAGACCACATTTTGTAACTTTATTATTTCCCGTGATTATAAACAAGTGAAATGAATCTTTATCCGTTGTGTAAACTTTTAATCTCCCAACAAATTAAGGTTATAATCAAAAAACCAAATTTAAGGTTAATGTAATCTGATCTTAAAATTAAGTACATACATGATACATCCTTTATAATTTGTATTTTAAAAATGAAAAACTTTTAGTAGGATTAATCACTTTTACCCACACGGTTTGATATTTGATTACTAAGTATTAATTAATTTGGCATTTACGTACACAATGATGCAATGCATGTAACTACTACCGTTGCATGCAGTGCATATATTTAATTATGAGAATATAACTCTTCGTAGTAAAATAATTAAGCATGATTTAAATATATTAATCTCTCTTAAAAGTTTGCTTATCCTAATTAGGGGCGAAGTCACACCCACATGGAGGTCAATTGACCGTCTGAAATTGTGTTTATTTTATCACTTTCAACTTTAAAAATGTACCTTATTTTTTTACCATTAAAAAATACTTTTATCATTTTTTGTCCCTTTGATTTTAAAAAATACCGTTATACCAGTTTCTGATCCCTTTCTACAAGAGAAAATTTTGGGGGAAACTAGTTTCTCCATAAATTATAAAACACAAAATTTTGTAAAAAACGTGTTTTACACTAACTGTGTGTAAAACGTGTTTTTCAAATAACGGCTTAAGAGGGATTAAAAGACGCTGTGGCAATTTTGTAAATAAATGGAACTCATGAAAATCTCAGCAGGCACATTTTAAAACAAGAGGATGCATTTTTCAATACTTCACAGCAGACATATTTTAACTCTAGAGGAGAAACTTTTTTAGAGCAGGCATGTTTTAACTCTAGAGGAGACACTTTTTTTGAACTTTTAACAGTGCCTTTTTTTGAGAAAAAATAAGTGCCTGCTCTAGTTAAAAAATGTGTCTCCTGCAGTTTCAAAACATGCCTCCTCCAGTTTCAAAACATGACTCCTGAGATTTTTTTGAACTTTTAACATTATCTTTTTTAAAGAAAAAAAATGCCTGCTCTAGTTTAAAAATGTGCCTCCTGCAGTATAAAAATATGCCTCCTCCAGTTTTAAAACATGTTTCCTCCAGTTTCAAAATATGCCTCTTGAGATTTTTAGTAAAAAAAAAACTCAACAGGCACTTATAAAAATGCATGCTTTAAAATTTAGAAGTGCCTCTTTGAAAAAAATGCCTGTTATGGTTTTACAAAGTGCCTGATGTGGAGTTTCAAAAATATGCCTCCTTCAGTTTCATAATATGCCTCCTGCAGTTTTAAAATATGCCTCCTGAGATTTCATAAGTTTCAAATATTTACACTTATGCCACCGCGTCTCTTAAACCTTACTTGCCGTTATTAATAAAACACGTTTTACACTAAGCCTAGTGTAAAACGCGTTTTACAGGAGACTTACTCTTTTTAAAAAGTCCTGTTTTTATAGGGGTTAAATTTTAGGGTTTAGGATTTAGGTTTAAGGTTTTTTAGGGTTAAAAAGTGGATTTTTTATAACTTATGGAGGAACTAGTTTCCCCCAAAACTAACTCTTTCTACAATATTTCCAAAAAAAATAAAAAATCCTTCTGCGAAAATGTTAACTTCACCACTGAGCTTAATAGTGTCTTGGTTGATTTTAAGTATCAAAAGTTTGCAGTTCCAAAAAAAAAAAAATCCTCTAACTAAAAATAATTGTTTACTGTATATTCCTTTCAGAAAAAAAAAATTGTTTATAAAAGAAATTATAAGTATTAGTGAACAAGCTGAAAAGGAAAGTGTCAATTATTTTTTCTTTTCTTATAAGATGAGAGCATACCATTTATGAGTCAATTTATTTTCTTTATATGTGTAATAGGTTAAACACGATATCTATTCATCAATGAATATTTATTCTCATTCTAAAATAATTTAATTAACAGAGTCAATTTATTCATCCATGAATATTTATTTTCATTAAAAATACTTAACATGCTAATCACTTAAAAAAAAATTAAGTGCAACTAGAAAATGGATTTCGAACCGTTCCACCGAGCGGTTAACTCCACCCACTCCACCCAATGGCTCCGATTATAGTCACCTCATTGGATTTTGTATTCGACGGAAGAAATGTGTCCGAGCTCGGTAGGACCCACAAAAAATTGAAATCATCTTAGCCGCATAGATGATGAGCTCGCCTATATGGCTTTGATCGGAGCCGTTGGGTAGAGGGGTGAAGCTAAAATGGGTGGAGCGGTTCTGGGTCCCTAGAAAATGATGTAATGCCAATTTATTAACTCGTTCCATATTTGTTTTAGCTAACGTACTATAGTGGCATCCTATAGTTGACTAGACAACCAATAAAAAAATTAGAATATCTTATACAAACCCTTATTTTATTTTTTATGTGGTTACTTGCCTCCAACTAAATCTTAGCTGTTGAGTTTACTTAATTATAATATGTAATCGCTATTTACATAGAAATAAAAATGGCCTTTGATGACTTAAGATAAGAGGGTTTAGTTGAGACCAGAAATTGAGTATCTTTTAATTATTAAATAAATGAATACAACCTTAAAGTTTAATGATTTTTAAACTTTCAAAAATCATACAACTTTTGTCTAAAATTAATGTCCATCTTTCTATCAAGAACAAAAATGAAATATATTTTGGCACGGAGAGAATATAAACTAAAAGAAGAAAAAAATATTAATGAAAACATATAGTATGACAATAAAAATAAATATTTGGAACTTAAAAGCAACATTGTACCTAAAATTTCCCTTAATTACAATTTTGGTTATGAACACTGTTTTAGTGTATGAATGCCAAAATAAGGATGGTAATTGAGTTGGTGGGAAAGCTCTTGCTCTGCTAATTTTGTTCGTATAGTGACATAATATAGTTGATTTGATCCAAGAATTAAAAAAAAAAAAGTTAGCTTCATATATATATATATTTTCATTTTTCAGTGTCTAAGTGTTTAAATTCTCTAGATACATTTTATATCGTTCTAAAGTAATAACGGATGATGGGCGAAAGCCGCCGAGCTCGCAAGAGTTAATAGCCGATAATGATAAAGAGCAAATTGTGGTAGGCATACAATCAGTGTTTTCAAACTTCTTAATATAGTGCCAATTACTTGAGTGGTGAAAGTAATTCGAATCAGTAATAAATACTATATCTTGAAATTCTTAATAAAGTGTCTTTGAACTTGAATGGTGAGACTGATTCGAATCAAATGAATAGAAATTATTCGAGACTGATTCGAATCAGATATAGAAATTATTAGATACAATTATTTGTTATCCGAGAGGAACTCCTAAAAGATCTCAATAACAATTAACAAATTAACCACAATTAAGGATGCATGTGGCAAACACGTGACCTATAAATGCTCTCTAAACTATCACTTAATTAGACAAAAAAAAAAGAGTGTTAAAGGCTTAAAAACCATTAGATTCACTGCACATAAACCACTTGCTAATTAAACTCAATGGACAAGTTGTAGAAAAAAAACTATACCCCACAACTTACATTTTATTTTAATATCCAAATGGCCAAATGAAGTCTATAAGTAGTAGGTCAAGTTCTTCAAAACTCTCCAAATTCTTTCCCTTCTTTTTTCCTCAAAAAAACACTTCTCTCTCTCTCTCTCTCTCTCTCTCTCTCTCCCCCACTTCTCTCTCTCTCTCTCTTGATAATTCTTTCTTTGTAGTTGTAAAACCCTATCTAATTTCTCTCTTCATCCTCTTTCTTGTTCACCTCAAGAGCATAATTCTCAAATACCCTTTTCATGGTAAGTCTCACTAAATGTAATGTACACACACACACACACTTTCTCATATGATTTCTATGCTGACATTTTCTTTCTTTTTTCCTCTTGATTATTTCAGGCTAGTGTTATTGGAAGTGTCAGATATGAAGAGGTATGTATGCCCTGTTTTTTTTTTTTTTTGTTTTCTTTTTTTTAAAAAAATACTCCCTCTGTCCCTAAATGAGTGTCCATTTTCAAGAAATCTGTCCCTAAATGAGTGTCTTTTTTGAACGTAACTTTCTCCCTAAACGTTTTTTTTCGAAAAAAAATTCACCGGTTTCTTTATACGTGCAAAACTAAAGGTTTGGAAAGGAGATTACAAGATTATATATGAATCGTTGTTACCAAATTGTTCAAAAAGTTGAGATTTTCAGTGTCCCTTAAAATGAAATTTGGACACTCATTTAGGGACAGAGGAAGTAATAAAAAAAAACTGCTTCTGTTTTTTATACTACTACAGTTTGGTGGGGGTTTATTAATTATGCATAATAATATTCTGGTCTTTTTGGTATAACAGGAATTCATATTAAATTCAAAAGGAATGAAGCTTTTTACATGCAGTTGGGTGCCTGTAAATGTTGAACCAAAAGCTTTGATCTTTCTCTGCCATGGTTATGGAATGGAGTGCAGTATCTCAATGAAAGGTTTAACTTCTCAAACCTAAATAATATTCTTTAAAAAAAATATTAATAATAACCCACTAAATTTTGATTAAATTAAAGAAAATAGAAAAACTAAAAATTAATATGAATTGGTGTGTTTGGAAACAGAAACAGGGATAAGGCTAGCAAAAGCTGGATATGGACTTTATGGAATAGACAATCAAGGACATGGAAAGTCAGCTGGCCTTCATGGCTTTATCCCTTCCTTTGATGATCTTGTCACAGATTGTTCTGATCATTTCTCCAGCATTTGTGGTAAATAATTTTTTCAATTCTTATTTCAATTTTTATATGGTACTCCCTCCGTCCCAAAATGATTTTCAACTATTCAAACTTTTTTAACGAACACTTGCCCACTGGTCATGTTGTGTTTATGGACGTTTAAGCCTAAACTGTACAAATGGGAAGAACTTTTGGGAAAATGAAAAATGACAAATGAGAAGGAGTATTTGGGAAAGTATTGATATTATTATTATTATTATTATTATTATTGTTGTTGTTATATTAAAAAGTTGAGATTTAAATGGGTTTTTGATATGATTTTATACTATTTGTTTTGCAGAGAAGAAAGAAAACAAGAGGAAGATGAGGATATTATTGGGAGAATCCATGGGAGGAGCAATGGTTCTCCTATTACATAGGAAGAAGCCAGAATATTGGGATGGAGGTGTCTTGGTGGCTCCCATGTGTAAGGTATATAAATTCATAATCCCATTTGTGCAATGGGGATTGATGCAAAAAAAAAAAAAAAAAAAAAAAAAAAAAAGGTCACTTTGTAAAAAGACAATAATGCCCTTCCTATCAAGTTGGACTAATCATCCTTTAGTCTTTTTGTCATGTCAAAGATTTGGAGCTATACAAGTTGGGTTAGTTGTCTTTTTTGTAGTTGATCTTTGAAATGGAGTGAGTAGAAAGTCAATAAATTTTGGGGGTGGTTATTGAAATATTCCATAAATCTTGCTAATGTGGGATTAGGTTGGTTGTTATTTAATCTGAAAGTAAATTAATACTTATTATCTTGTGGCTCATTTAATTTTTTTGTGGTCAATACAAGTAAACTGTGACTAATCATTACTATTATCAATTTAATAATCTCAATGAAATTTTAAAAACTGTTATTAATAAATCATACAATGATTTATCAAAAAAAAAATCAGTAGAATAATTAGATTGACATTAATATTTTTTATCAATAAAAGTCAAATGAGACTTTAAGTTTTTGGGATAAAAGTAGTAATATGTAGTAGACTTGGTCCTTAATCCTTATGCATGTTTATTAAACTTGGATAATATAAATTTTTAATTTATTTTTATTTGAATTTTCAGATTGCAGATGAGATGAAACCAAGTCCACTGGTGATTAGTGTGCTAACAAAGCTTACTAAAATTATTCCAACATGGAAAATTGTACCCGGTCAAGACATTGTTGATGTTGCATTTAGAGACCCTGAAATAAGGAAAGAGGTCAGAGCCAACCCATATTGTTACAAAGGCCGTCTCCGTTTACAAACAGCTAACGAGTTACTAAACGTTAGTATCGACCTTGAAAGTAGACTTAACGAGGTCACATTTCCGTTTATTGTTGCCCATGGAGGAGATGACAAAGTAACGGATCCATCCGTTAGTAAACTTTTGTACGAGTCGGCTTCTAGTTATGACAAGACCTTCAAATTGTACCCGGGAATGTGGCACGCGCTCACCTATGGAGAGTTCCCGGAAAACACAAATAAGATGTTTTCAGACGTGTTTGACTGGTTAGATGAGAGAATTGACCTCGGAAACTCGAGATTGGAGAGGGAACAAAAGAATGAGAATGACTATTTTCACAAAGCTAGCTCTAGCAAGTAGTGCCACCATTTTTTAGTGACAAATGTGATATTGAGCCTTCTGTCAGTTCATGTTATATTGAGCCAAAAGCATATCAATAAAATTTCATTTGTTTCAAAACTTCAGACATGGAAAACAGGGACCTTTAACCATTTACTAATTCTCTCATCTCAACTGAAATCTGGAAATATTTGGCATAGTCAACCTTCAAACACAAAGATCATCACCTTAAACAATTGTACGGTTACATATCTTTCCAATTATACTTCTTCGTGCACCTATTTCAACTAACATAACAGACATCTGAACTAGCAAGTTTCTCCCAGAAACACGCGTATTGAGAATGAAAGTTTTGCCAAGGGGGCGGAAGTCGGTGTTTCCTCTTTCTTCATAAGCAGGCCCTTCTGTGATGCTTTTGCATATATGTTGCATTCTTGACCAGGTGGTAGGTAATGTTCCACTGTCCCTGCAAATCCTAGGTGACTCTACCAGCTGCTTAAGGTTACTTCCCTGGAGATTGCTGAAACTGTGACCTGCACATATGATATTGACCATTAAGGTTAAGAACTACTACCTCCGTCCCATAATGAATGTTGGACGGAGGGTATGATTTCTGGCACTCAGACATTGATTGCTTAAGAAAAAAATAGGCATGAGTTCATACTATAAAGTTCACAAGCATAGAGAACTTCCATTGCATGCCAAAAAAGCCCAAAACAACAATACCAAAAATGTCTTTGCCAAGAAAAGTGAAATCATCATAAGAATCATTTTGACCCAGAACAGAGAAAAGTGAATCGAGTCTATTACAATCGCTCCGTGGTGAAATAAATCCCTTACTCCACTTGGGTACACATCCAGAAAAAGTTTCCTCCTTTCCCTATTCGTGAAGGACAATTCTCTAAGATGCCCTTATTACATGTGAACAAAAGAAATTATTTAGGTACCTTGAAAAGACATTACTAAATGGTATTTTAAGGGCATGAAAAGAAACATAACTCGAGTCAAAATCTCTTCTTAAAACTCGTCTAAAATCAAAACATATCACTAACTACTCCCTCCGTCCCAAAATGATCTTCCCACTTTTTTTTGTCATTACTACGAGTGAATTTTAAGCAAAAATTTTAGGTTGAATTGATTATCCTAATGAAAATCTAAAACTTGTTATTGATAGTATTGTTTATGGTATATCAATAACAAGTCTAAGATTTTCTTTAGTATAATCAAATGAACCTAAAATTACTGCTCAAAATTCATTCGTAGTGCCGGCAAAATTGTGGGAATATCATTTTGGGACGGAGGGAGTATTATTTAGGCAGACAGAGTATATATTTGCATGTCTTGGACCTTCAATGTTGTTCAGGTGGAGTGGGACCATAATTGAAAGAGTGATTAATCAAGGGTAAAATGGATGAAGCTTATATTCCCAACAAGCAACGAGGTTCCACATATGATGGCATATCATTGTCTTAACCCATTTAATTGTAACTGTGAACACCTAATGTAGACTCCCTCTTCTGACAACTACTTCCACAGCATCGATTGACTACCAAAAAACGTTCCAAATGCAAAACAGAAGACATCTTGTTAGGCAAATAACAAATAAAAGGCCTTCTTGAAAGGAAATGACAAAAAAATATTGACCAAATCAAATATCAGCAAACTATTACCACATGACGAAATTGCCTTTCATAAGTGCTAACAGTTCTTTGGCAATTGTTCGTAAGATGCAACGATTTCTTGATCTACGTTAGAAGCAGATCAAAACGCAAATATAAGGCAAACAATTAAGTACTTCGGAACTTCCAAACTCAGAAAGAAAGAATGCTTCAAGATGTTTCTCTCTCTAACGGATGCTATTGCTTTGAATGAACACAAGATTTTGTGTGAATTGATTAACAATTGGGGGCTATTTATATTATCAGGGAATTTGGGGGAAAACTAGTTCCTCCATAAGTTATAAAAAGTCATGTTCTTAAATATACGGACTAGATGTTTTTAGGCCTAAACTCGACTCACTGTTTTAAGGCTTAAACTCCCTATTTTATTTCTAGGTGTTTTAAGGCATAAACTCAATATTTTAAGGGCTAAACTCGCTATTTTAAGGGTGAAACTATGTTAAAAAGTGGACTTTTAAACTTATGGAGAAACTAGTTTCCCCCCAAAACCTACTTTTATATTATTTGACGATTTCTGAAATGCAGCAGTCAAGCCATTTTGGCCCTATCCTAAACCGCTGGAGAACTTCCTTTTACCTTAATTTAAACCCACCTCTCTCCGCAGCATATAGAAAGATTACCAGAAAAACATTTTAAAGTTGAGTTCCATCAGAAACTCAAGCGGCTCTATTCTTCAACTCCAGAAAGATGGTTCTTTACTGTCACCTCCGCTTACTGTAGGTACTTCAAATGTATAAGAAACCAAAATAAAATAAATGCAATGCACCCATGAAATTTCTATATTGGTACACAGAGAAACTAAGTACTTCTAACAACATTCTAATGGCCATTAAAAATTAGCAAGGAAAGATAACAAAGGAAAAAAGTTTGGAAGGAAAAAATGAAAATAAACAAACAAGTGTCAATTACATACGCCACATGGAGAAATATCAAGTGGTTACATCCCGAAGTTGTAGAGTCATTAGTAGTTGGGCAAATAGCACATTAGTGCCCCAAAGTTTCATATGAGTTGCAATTTAGGTCATAATGTTTCAATTTTGGCGATTTGGTGCATAATGTTCACCTTTTGTGGCGAAATGAGTCTTTTTTGGATGGTCATGGATGGAAGCTAACGAAATTAACGAAAAATTTAACGAGCTTCTTTAAAAAATGCATTTCTTACCGAGAAAGTTCAATAATTATTTATGTCCCATTTTGTTTAAAACTTTACAACTCCTAAAATTATATATATATATATATATATATATATATATATTATATTAATAAAAGAATGTATATTTTAATTAACCCAAGAAAACATAATAAAAATCAAAGTAAAATAGTGTTTATCATTTAAAATAATAATTTTTTTGAATAGTAGTAAAATTATAAAAATAAAAATACCTTACAATAAAGTCATTTATAATTCTAATTCTTTAAGTAAAGGTCTAAAATTATGTTTAAAAAAAATAATTAAAGGGCTAAATTTAGATATTAGTCCATCATTTAGCCTTAAAAAATGCTTTTAACCTAAATTTGCTTGAAAAGGGAAAATAAAAAATTAAACCTAAACTTCTACCTTCTTTGTCTCCTTCCCCTCACCCCACCCACCCAACCACATACACCAGCCACCGGCCACATCTCTTCTTCTCCCATGTTTTCTCTTACTCCCACAACGTCAACTTGCCTTTCTGGGTAAGAAATGCAATTTTTAAAGAAGCTCGTTAAATTTTTCGTTAATTTCGTTAGTTTCCATCCATGACCGTCCAAAAAAGACCCATTTCACCACAAAAGGTGAACATTAGGCACCAAATTGCGAAAATTGAAACATTAGGACCTAAATTGCAACTCATATGAATCTTTGGGGCACTAATGTGCTATTTGCCCTTAGTAGTTCATTACCATCGAGTTAAATAACTCCAACATGGAACTTAATGAAAACTATTGTGTTGGAAGATGCAAATAAAGATGTAAAGTGTGAAAAGTGCACCTTAGAATAACGAAGAAATCTACACAATTTTATTTCGAACTTCTTCAAGTTTCTTCAGGATCTCTCCTGGAGTTCTATCCAATTCATCGGCAATTTTCCGCTGCAAATCTAGAGGCAATGTAGGGAACTGCTCGCACAGATCTCCATCAACCACATCCTACAAAGAAAAATTCCAGAGTTTTAGTGTTATTTAGTCATCGGCCAAACAAATGAGGAAACAAGTCACAGGAAGCCCGTAGTTATTTCAAAAACAAGCATATATAATAAGATAAAGGAGTAAAGGTGTGGCCCATATCCGCAAGCGGATCTACTAATGCATGAGAGGGGTCACTTGACCCCCTCAATTTTTCAATTGTTCCATCTTTCTCCTCAAGTATTTGAGAAGAGCTAAATTTAGCCCCCTTAAACTTTGCAGCTGACCCCAAATTTTGTAATATGACCCCCCTTGCAAAATGTAGTCCCTCCATCCCAAATGAATGTCCAAAATATGTTCAAATTAACTCTTGATCAAGAGCAAGATTGATACTCCCTCCTCCCAGAGTAAGTGTCCACCCTTCCATTTGCACGGAGATTAAGAAATGGTGGAACTGGAATGTAAGTGTTGTGAGAATGAAAAGTGAAGTAGGAGAGAGAAGGTGGGGTATGGATAGTAAGTTGATTGGTGTTGTGAGTATAAAAGTAAAGGAGAGAGAATGAGTGGGACGAATAGTAAAGATTCTTTGCCATTTTAGGAAAGGGATAGTTACTATGGGACAGACTAAAAAGGAAAGATGGACACTTACTCTCTGGGTTACTCTCTAGGACGGAGGAGGGAGTATTTTTTGGATATTCATTTTTGGAAGGAAGGAGTATACTTGTATTTAATACTACTTTATCCAGAAAGATAGCCTCTCTTTGATTTTGGTTGTCAACTCCATTGAACTTTGACCAAGATTTTATGAAAGTTTGATCCTAGTGAGATTTTATAAACTTTTATCAGTATATATTTGTGACCTGCAGTCTAGCAAAAATCTGGAGTATTATTTGTTGAGGCCACCTATCTAGTTAAATCTAATGTTATTTGTTTGCGGTATTGGCATAGTTAAATATTAATTATGTAAACACTCTGACTTTATCGTTTACTATTATTAGTATCAGTATTTCAATTAACGACTATGAAAATACAAGCTACACATGTCATATTACAATTTCAGATCTTCAATAGTGTGATTCGCGTTGTTCTTCTTACCTTAAATTTGACCCCCTCCCCTCCCCGTCTCCCCCCTACCCTCACACACACACAAAAATCTAGATCCGCCTCTGCATTGCTAGTACTATAATTTATAAGCATTACCAGCAGAAAGTATTAATAGAACAGTTAGTAAGCAGCTGCTGCTGTAATGTGCAATAGTTCTATGGAGCACTAGTTTCTCTTTTAAGCCAGAGCTTATATTAAATAAACACATAGGAAATACAAATATTCGGCTCCATAATATTTGTTCTTTTTTTTTTCTTTCAAAAACGGATTACTAATAAAGTCTGAGAAGCAGATGTCATCAACTATGTGCATTAAAACTCAGGTCATTAATGGGCATAACTGAATTCTCCCATGATTTCCATTTGAACCACCTTCTTAATCTCTAAACTTGCTAACTTCCGAGACAAGAAAGTCAACATCTTAACCTCCCTACATGCTGCAACTCCACCAATCTTTACATGATAAGGAGAGTGCACAAGCACCACTAGTTCCCTCCAAACCTGCCACCTCCCACTACCCTGGTTCGCAATAGGCGGCACATTTGAACGGACAATCTGATATTTAAAAAAGTAAAAATAGAAAGCGAACAAGATACCTAGGATTGGAACATCAAGGAAGTATTTTGGCGGTCTATAATAATTGGCCAAGTACTTATGACGAGCTGAGGGGAACAACAAAGCAATGGTCGCATCAGGGGCTAGGATTGATGCAATTTCCGAATACATTTTTCCAATTCTCTTGCATTGGAATCAATGAGCTACACCCTTTAACAAAATCTAGCATTTTCAACTTAACCCAAAAGTAGGGGTTGAGAGAAAGAGAGTAGATATTAGGCTAGTGAGAATCATTAGGCAATCCCTGACATATAATACCCCATTAGCTAAAAGGGCAAACCGCTGATTTCTGCCTGAAGCCTCTGAACCCATCTCATATCTGCCATTTCCCTCACCTATCAAGATAATACAAGCAGTCTGTACAAAAAGAGAAGTATTTGACATCACCCTGTGATTGTCTTACAGAATACGGATACTGGCTAGATTTGCTCTCATCCAAATGAAGAAGCAACCGAAATGACAAAGATCTTTCCCTCCATCCACTAAACCACTAAGTTCACCAAACACATGGCGAACACTAAATCAAGGCTAAAGTCCCAAACACTTCACAAGGCAAACAAACCAATGAGCATGATATTAACCAGTTATACCATAGTATCCATCAAGGGAGTGCCGTAAAGTCCTATATTATGCAGTTTGTTCGTGTTGATTTTCTAAGGGAAAAAAGCAGTTAAGTTTTCTTTGTTCAAGAGAGAAACCACACGGAAATTATAGACACAGTACACAACAGTATGCATAACAAAAATACGCATCATGTTTCCATGGATCAGCAAGGACTCTATGCATTTGGTGTAATTGACAGTGTAAAATGGTGAATGGGGCAGAAAAAAATTTACCTTGACAGGAAAATAGGCAGATCTATAGGCCATATGATCTCTTCCGCACAAAGGTGGGTGTTCTTGCCTCATATGCATTTCCAAGTGATTAAAGAAGTCAACATCATCCCGAGAGTTGAAAGCTAGCAATGCGCCTAAACTACCCATTACAGTCCCGTAGAGCATGCACTCCACACCTCCAGGAATTAGGGATGCTTTCTGCAAACATGTTACCACGTCACCCACATGGAATTGCACAATTTCCTCTACCTTGTTAGGAGCTCCATTCAGCTTCCCCTGCTCCCATTTTATCTTCCCACCGGTAGGATCTTCTTCAATCTCATCCGAAACATCCTGTGGTAATCGCACAAAATATATATTCCCAAACTTGTCCGCACCTGCCATGGTGTCGAAATCTACATGGTAGGATGCAGTAAGCCACCTAGGGACAGAGTCATCCGCAAAGACATAAAGTTGATTTTCATCCCGTCTATACTTGCAGTAATGAAACGACTGTAAACAGAGAAAATAATTGTTAGCAGTCAATACTAATAAAGGAAAAGTGTTCAATATCTGTGTACTGCAGATGGAATATCTAACTTACGATTCGAAACATATTGCTGATATACCTCCCAAACGTTATCCCTTCACTACTTAAGAACAAATATGGTATCTAACTTTTCTTTTTTCAATAAAAACAGAAAATTGTTCCATGCAAAAGGAAATAATAGAACAGCACAAATTTTAATCACGTTGGGACATGCAACAACTCATATCAGAGTGAATATGAGAATCGTAAGAGAATAGGAACGGCACAATTTTGATCACGTTGGGACATGCAACAAATCATATCAGAGTGAACATGAGAATCGTAAGAGAAAAGGAAAAAGTACAAATTATGCCAAGAAAAGTACCTCCTGAATGTCACCCACATAAATTCGATCACGATAGGTATGAATAGTGTTAATTGTGTTAGGGAACTGCTTGTTCTCACACTTTCTAAGCAATCTCCTCTTCCCCAAATCATACAATCTAAGCACAGTTCCTATACCAGCGAGTAATCTTCCCTGAAACTGGCACAATGCAAGAGGGATACCATCCACCTGAGTCTTGTGCAAAAGTTCAAGCGTTTTTCCATCTTCCAGAAACCGATAAATATGAATATATCCAGCAACAAAAGATTTTTTGGGCCAAAACTGGAGACCCTTGGCTGTACCAACCGCTAGTAAGGTTCCATATGCCTTATCGTGGAAATTTACAGTGCATATACTGAATGCAGCCTCATTATCCTGAAGCTCCAAGAGACAAGTTGTCTCTGTTGATTTAGGGTCAAGAACCCTGATACAAGAAACCCACTTTTCAGACTCAGCCTTGGGATAACCATACTGCTCATCAGAGCGATGGTCGTCCTTATCCTCATCATCACCACCATTCTCAATCTCCATTTTCCCATTTTCCCCCATCCCGGCAGCCTCAAAACACTCCTTCCTAGCAGCTTCGCGTTCTTCTGCGGTAAATGCTCCTTGATCACTTTCAATAATTACCAAGAGTTTCCTCTTAGGCTGAAGCACAAATTTTCTTGGGGTGTACCGCAAAGGTATAGTAGTTTCGTTAAATGTTTCCCCTAATCTTTCAATAGTGAAAACCCTCAATGCATCCCCGGCTACAGAAACAACACCTTCCGCACACTGATCAGAAGAAAATGAAGCTGCATATTCAAGTGTCTCGTATGAAAGGGGTGTTAGAAGGAAATGCCCTTGGTGGATGTAACCAAGCCAAGGTCTACTTGACAAGCAAAGCATAGCACGTCGTCCTCTGACAAGCACTGAGAAAAGCTTTGGGGCTCTAAGTCCTAAGAACCGGGAGCGTGCATCTGAAAGCTGACCTGTCACCATATCTACCACTGTTCTGAACAAAACCCCACTTTGTAAACCAGCATTAAGAAAGAGACTAGCAGGGTGATCGGCACCATCCTCACCACCAATAGAAGCTTGAACTTCAAGAAAGAGGAGAGATTCAGGAGGCGAAGACACACTTTGCAGGCTCAGAATTTGCATACAGTCATCAGGATCTAAGGATAAAATACGAATAGTATTATCATATGATCCTACTGCAAGGAATCGAGATCTCTGTCTTCCTTCAGGGACAGGAGCAATGTCCAAACAAGCTACATCTCCAGACATTTCGTGTTTCTCAACCTCCATCAACTGACCTGTCATATCTACCTCAAAGTAAATAAGCTCCCCTCCACTAAGTGCAATAACTACCTGAAGTCTGTTAGAGCCAACCTTAACAATAGTTCTCTTTCCAGGAGTTCTCCACTCATTCACACGCCCATCTTCTCTAATGTGCCTAATACCACTTGGATGAACTTGCATGAGAGAATCATCTCCAATCAAAGAAACAGCAAGTGAAGGTGTAGTATCAAGAAACCCACTGTCACTAACTTCTTCAACAGTCTCACCAATAGAAAGCACAAGGGTTGCATTAGCAAACGAAACAACAATATATGCATCAAACTCGTCATTCACATTCTTTTTGACGGTCCAAACTGCACTTGGAACACCAGGAAGCTGAGACACGGCCATTTCACTGATAGCCAAACCAGGTCTTAGAATCCTAAGAGAGGAACGCGGACCCCGACCACAAAGAGCAAATATCTGAGGAGTTTCCTCCTCAAAAAGATTTGCGACTTTCATATCCATCATTGGCATCAAGCTCTCCACCTGGTCAATCCTAACAAGATTCTTCAACCCTCTGGGCTGGAAAAACACAGGCTGAAAACCTTCTTCTGTCTCCATCAACGTAGCCGAAGAAGACTCCACATCAGGATCCTCTCCTATGGCCTGGAACTGATATAAACCATGATTCCCAAACTCTGAAGCAGCAAATAGAAACCCTGATTTCATCACACACAATGCAGAAGAAACAGGAATAGTATCAAAGTACTTGATCTTTAACTCCGTGACCCGTTCGCTATCATGCTCCAGAGTTACCTTAAAAATATCTCCATACTCAGTCTGCAAGAGAAAGAAAAACATGGACTTCTGCTTATGCATTGTAGCTGAAACAATAAGAACTCCGCGTTCTGCAGGCAAATCAGCCCGTCTAGGAATAACAGCTCGAACATCCTGCTGACCCTGGTTCTTATATATCACAAAATTCTCTGCACATACAAGGACACCACTAGGCCCATCCCCACCACCCGGAACAGTAACCAACATATTAGCACCATTATCGACCTGTTCAGACCACTTTCTCGAAACATGATTGAGCCCTAAATCTAGTTCATAAAACGTAAGGTGTTTCTGAGCTTCACTAGCAGCTTGACCAGTAGAATCCTGGTCAGCTTCAGAATAATCCAACTCTATAGCAGCAAATATAGGGTTATCAAACCCACAATCAACTCCAGCTATCGAATAAACTATGGTATGAGATTTATGAGCCTCTAACGGAGACGAAATAGTCAACCTAGCAGCAGTATCTCTATTCAAAACATAAACAAGCTTCTGTTTCTCACAAGCACCAATCATTACAGCACGGCCTTTAGGATCAACAGCCAAATACTGACCCGGAACAATCCTACGACAACCAGATTTCCCGAAAGTTTCCTGGTGAATTTTATCAAATACATTCTTCTCCTTGTTGTATTCAAGTATAACAATCCGTCCCGAATCAGAACCGACGACAATATAGTCCTTTTGACCGCCGGTTAACCTAAATTGAGCTAGAGATCTAATAGCACCAAACACTTCGACGGAGAGAATGGTTTGGATCTTACCGCTGTCATCAGGACGAAGGAGATCGAGGACTTTGCCGCGGGCGACAACGATTTCTTGAGACTTGCCGCCGGAGAAGCTGCCGTTGATGGCACAGACTATGCCGGTGGCTTGTTGGAGGGTGAGGTTGTACAGGTACATAGCTACGAACCCTAGAATGGAGATAGGGAAAAACCCTAGGGTTTTAGAGAGAGAGAGAGAGAGAGAGAGAGAGAGAAATTTGAAAACGGAAGGGAAGATTCGAAGTCGAACACCATTATGGCCAACTCCGGTTCCGGTTCTGGTTCGGAACCGCAGGTTCCGGTTCGGCATATAGGTGAAACTTAACCGGCCTTTGCTTACCCCGGATCCGGTTCCGGTTATCACAATCCGGTTCCGGTACGGTTCCAGTCCGGTTCCAATCAATAATGAATAAACAAGTTAAAAATTATTGAAAAACAAGGGATTTCTGGTCCGGGTCTGGTTCCGGTCCGGTTCGCCATTTATGTGAACCTTGTCCCGGATGACTGGCGGTTCCGGTTCCGGTTTACTCCCCGGTTTGCTCCGGTTTGCTCCGGTTCCGGGCTTCTCCGGTCCGGTTTCCCTGTTCCTGACCGGTTTGGTCATCCCTAAACACCATGGATTTCTGTCTAATCTAACGTAAAATCGTGTACTTGCAAATGTAAAACGTTTTTCAAGAGCTAACACCTTTTCGGTTGTTTTTACATTGTGTAGTGCACTAAAACGTTGTGTAAAAAAAGGTTTTACAATACGTTGTGCAACTTTTATATCGGTGCAGCGGTGCACCTAATTTCGGCGCAGCGGTTCCATACCCGAACACTATAAACCCCACTCTTATTTTAATATTTTTTTTAGCAAACAACAAAATCACTTTCATTCATAATAAGTAAAAGATGGCACTTCACAAAGACCGGAGACTCATTCCAAATATCATTAGAAGTTACATTCCTTAAACTACAATACTGCGGATTTTACTCCAAGTAAAACATGGACACTGCCTCCATTTAGCATTTAAGAAAACCCTTATCGGATAAAATATTGCGTTGAGATCTTGATATACTGGGAAATCTGGGTTAACGATAAAACGTTCACCAGACATCTCAAAATCTATAAAACATATTTTTGTAGCAAGAACAGTAACAGTCCCTTCATTGTGAACGAATGTGATATTGGTCGCAATTGCAAAATGATAGAAACAACAAACAAAGAAGGAAATAAACATAGACTCTCAACAATGGAGAGAAAACAATAGCTCTCAACAGTGGAGAGAAAACAACGGCTCTCAACAATTGAGAGAAAACAACGCTCTCAAAAATAGAGAGAAATTTATTAAATGAACAACAATTAAAAAACAACAACACAACTATTGTAACCTCAAATCTTACATTTATTAATTGTTAAATTAACAATTAATAAATGCATTTAACAATTAATAAATGTAAGATTTGAGAAGTTAATCAAATGAAATCTAAGAACAATTAAAGAAGAAAATAAACCCCACTCTTCTTATTAGGAGTGGAGAGTTGAGAAATGGTGGAGGGCGGGTTTTATTTGATTTATTTTATAATTAAACTGGCATTATATCCGTGCGATGCACGGCATTCTATTATTTTTCAACATAGTAATCGAAGTACTAAATTAAAACATGAAATAAAACAATACGTAACATCTGATAAGTTATTTTTTTACAAAATAGATATGAAGTCTACATTATACATTATGGAATACTTCTTTGAATACGACATTTGTAGTGCAATTGCTATTTGAAAGTTGATGTTGCTCATCAAAAGGTATCCATATGTGAAGACCTCTTGGATTTGTAACTCGCGATATAGCCACATAAAGTTACACATGACAGAAAACAAATTTCTTCAAAATAACACCAATTGTTGATAAAGATTTCCCTTGACTCTTGTTAATTGACATCGCATATGAAACTACAACTGGAAATTGACAACGTTCGAACTTGAAAGGAATTCTCGCATCTGATGGAGTCAAAGAGATCATTGGGATCAAAACCTTACTTCCACTGTGGCTCCCTGATAAAACTTCCCCTTCTAAAATGTGATTACCTAGTCGAGTAATAAACAATCTCGTCCCATTACATAATCCAAGAATGGGATCAATGTTGCGTATAAGCATTACCGGAACACCAACCTTTAAGCACAATGAATGTTTCGGGAGACCAGACGAATGGATGTTGCTCAAAAATTCTGGGGTATGAATATCATTCATAAAATCTTTTGTTCCATCAGAATGGCACGGTGTATCTGAGCTCAAGTAAATCCTCCCTTCCTTATCATTTATGGAAACCATATAATCATTAACCAAATCTACGACATCCAAAGTAGGGGCTAAAATAGCTCTTCCCTCAAAATATGACATGTCTACAGATGCTCTCCAAATATCCGGATAAATTTTCTTAACCATTGAGTCAATTGGGTCATTCACATTGTTGAGTAGGAATTTTTTGGGAATCTCAATCGATGCAACACCATCATTGGGCTCATTGATGTGACCATCACCGACTTTAGCAATCCAATCAGCATAATCAGTAAGTTCAGCCAAACTCGAATTCGAATCACTTCTTTGCAACCTCATATTTCTTGTCAATCTTAAAATAGTACAGCTAAACCAAATGTACGAAGAGTTAATAGTCGTATGCACAATATCTTGTCTCGTTCCTTTAGGAATAACTGGCAGAATTTGACGGAAATCTCCACCAAAAACAATTGTTTTCACACCAAAAGGTAATTCACTTCTTCCTTCTCCAATATTCTTCAAAACATCTCTCATACTTCGATCCAAGGCTTCGAAACAATGTCTATGCATCATTGGAGCTTCAAGAAATCTTGTAATTTTTGTCCACTCTGGATTACATGTAAGTGTTAAGAATAAATCTGTATACCCAACCCATTTACAAATAGTCATCGCATCTTGGTAGTTTTGAATCATATATCTAGCACTTTCCTGTGGAAGATGAACGCAGTATAATACGTTTCCCTTGATTCGACGCATCCATATCTCCTCTCAATAAAGCATCCTGTAACCCTTTATACATCTCACATCTAAGTTCCTTTTGATGCAAAGTAACATAAGTTAGTCGAGATGACTATCATTGTGTAA
Organism: Campanula takesimana; assembly: GCA_026119855.1. NCBI lineage: Eukaryota > Viridiplantae > Streptophyta > Magnoliopsida > Asterales > Campanulaceae > Campanula > Campanula takesimana. The sequence continues at coordinate 550,338 of JAOWBW010000036.1, read as the reverse complement.
GCATCCAGAACAAATTGTTGAAAAAGCCTACGCGAGAATAATATTGTTTTTGGCTCTAATTCTCGCTGATGTAATCTGAAGGTGAAGAACTCCCTTATACTAACGTTTTTGCGCCCACCATTATCATTTCGCGCAGTCACAAGAGGAATATCTTCCCTATATCCATCTTCTCCATATGGGAAAAGTAATGAGTCTTGCAATTGCAACCCCAAATACACTAGATTCAATTGATTTATCCTATTCAGCTTTTTAGATCGAGTCTCAATCAAAATATCTCTTTCACCCAAACAATCTTCAACATCCCCAACAATTAACATTGCGACCTCGGAAGCGGACGAAAAATTATACGTTCTACCATCTGAACCACATTTCCCAATTAACTTCAATCTCACATTTTGATGGCCCTCAAATATAATTTTATCTCTTACCATACGAAAAGATTTCCCCAATACATTATTATTGTCGAGCATATTTTTCAAATCATGAACAATCGAATCATGTAGATCATCACCACCTGAATCTGGTCTGAAAAATTTATGAAAGAAATAAAAAAAAAAATTATCATTTCAGCAGAAACAAAGATATATAAGTGATAAATGGTGACAGGAAAATGTGACACATACCTAACAGATGATTTGCGGTTGTTTATTTCATTCTCCGTATCATAGACATACAGTTGAGAAAATTTTGGAGGTTTACTACTAACAGGTAATAAAGTACCCATTAAGTGGTAATTTTGGCCATGGACCTTAAAAATTGGAATCGCTCTTCTTTGATTGATTTGATTATCAGTTTTACCACCCAGTGATGTGAAAGAGAACATATTATTGTAGGAACGAATATTTTGCTGATAATGCTTGCTTCTTTCGGAGTTTCCAATCAACAGTTGTTGAAGTATGTACGGAGCTTCTTTACCAATGACCTCTTGGTCTAGTGGTATCCACTTGGTATTAGAGGCTTCCCCTGGGGGGAGGTCTCAGGTTCTACTCCCGCTGGGAGCAGGTTCTATTAATATATAAACGGTTTATATATTAAAGTCACTTTAATGTACGGAGCTTCTTTAAGAAATGGAATTTTTTATTTTCTCGTGATTACAACATAAACTATACTTCGGAGTGTGGGCATTGTGAGAACGATTCAACCTTTCTTCATACCAAAAATATGCACCGCAATGAGAACATTTCCATTCTGCATTACCCATATCCCCAAACTGTTGTTTGGTAGCACTCTAAAATTAGTTTTCTTGAAAATGAAGAAAATAAATTTCAACAGATTTATTCGAACCGAAAATAATAAAAATGGTAAAGTCGAGTCCAGTATCAATATTGTCTCCGTAAGACAGATTTGCCCCGTACAAGTGCTCACGGTCTTGGCAAAATGTCCCTAAGATAAAACGACTTTCGAATTAATATTAGAAGCACTTCAAAATATTAATTCAGGCGAACTACTTTAATGCTTGAGAATTTCCAGACTTGAAATAAAGAAAAGAATGCAACAATATGCTAGAATGCTAGAGAGAAGAGAGAATGGATTGGATGAATGGGTTTGTCAAATCCAGGGGCCTATTTATAGTTTCTGAAGAGGCAGGGGTGCCTTTTGGGAATAATCACAATCCCACCAGGTGTGATCTCCACCATCCGATCAGATTAGAATGAAGGGACCAGATCAGGCGGGCCAAACCAGTACCAGACACGTCTGTACCGAACCGACACGGGTCGGTCTGGCTCCAACCGCCACCCGAACCGACGCCCTTATCCACTCGGCGAGTCTCTCTGATCTGGGTCGCGCCCAACCCGCGTGTAGCCCACCAACTGACCCATGAGAAACCCATAACCTACCGAACTGAGCCCAACCGAACCATGGACTGAACCGAACTTTGACAAAAGTTTAAGGCTCCACAGCTCCCAGCGACCGATGCGTACGTGCGAAGTGCAAAGTGCGCCCTAAACCGCCCATTCCGCCGTTCGCGGGTCATGTGTCAATTTGGAGCTAGTCCAACATTGGCACACTTGGTCCACTAATTGCATGGATGGCCCAATAGCCCACTTGGTTAGCCCAAGGAGGATACAACTTGATGACTCCTCCTTAGATGCTCACATTAATATGTTGGCTTGAATTCTCCTTTCTTAGCAATGTGGGATGTAAATCCCCTTTGCCTATTTACTCTTCAACTATTATCTTAAATTGCTAACTTTAGGCATTAATTTCTCATTCACCCGAAATTAGTTTTGAGAAAGTAAATATACCACGTTAATCTACTCCGAGTGTAGATTAATAATTTACAACTTAAATTCATTTTCCATAAAATGAATACTCTTGGATTTTTGGTCAAAGTTAGGTCAAACCTAAATTTCTATACCAATTTCCAACAATCCCCCACATGAATGACAATTAATGCATGTATACAGATTCGTCTGGATTTTCTCGTGAACCATTATCGCATCTGGATAGGTAGCTTTTGGCCTTGAACCTTCCGTAGTAAAATACTAACGGATTTACTAGCCATTTGGTAGCGTGATGCTTTGAACCAATGAATGTATAGTGTAAACCAAGACAATAGTACTCACACAATAACAGCTCGAACATTGTTTTGTTCTCACGTTTTTGTCCATTTCGGCCTTGGACCATATCTTAGTTTCATAAGCGTTCAATTAGAAGCGTCCATGTACTTCTCACTTATATAGGTGATCTCCTATCAAGAGTATCCTGCCATACTCCACCTTTCCGGTATAGGAATCATTAAAAGTCCAATGACTTAACCTCACCACCGTTACATGGACTTACACTTGGACGGTCTAGGAATGAGTTGAAACGAGTTCCAAGTGTTTCAATCGAACTTTCATAACTTGGTTGTCTCATTGAACCAAGGTTCTGGAATCTCCAGTTCTCAAGGTTGAGTGTCCGCTATGATCGTTCATTTATTTGTGGATTTTTAAACCCATTCCCATTACCAATTTTTCCAATTGATCTCTACTTATACCTTTGGTAAACGGATCCGCTACGATATCTTTTGACTTTACATAGTCCACTGTGATAACTTCACTTGAGATCAATTATCTAATGGTATTATGTCTGTGACGAATATGTCTAGACTTACCAATGTACATACTACTCTGTGCCCTTCCAATTGCAGATTGGCTATCGCAGTGAATTAACACTGCTGGCACATGTTTTTTCCAACACGGAATGTCTTCCAGGAGTTCTTAATCCATTCGGCTTCTTCCGCTGCTTTGTCCAAAGCAATAAACTCGGATTCCATTGTAGATCTAGCTATACACGTTTGCTTGGAAGATTTCCATGACACTGCTCCTCCACCAATAGTGAATACAAATCCACTTATAGACTTGGAGTCTTTTGTGTTCGATATCCAATTTTCATCTTAATATCCTTCTAATACTGCTGGATATCTACCATAAAGTATACCATAGTCCAATTTATACTTTAGGTATCTTAACACCTTAGTTAAGGCTTTCCAATGCTCTGCACTTGGATTACTAGTGAACCTACTTAGTTTACTCACTGAATATGCAATATCCGGACGTGTGCAATTGGTTAAGTACATCAGACTACCAATTATCCTTGCATATTCCAATTGAGAAACTGGTTCCCCTTTATTCTTAGTCAAGTGTAGACTCAGGTCTACAGGTGTCTTAGAAGACAGACTATCATATGCGTTGAATTTCTGAATAATATTTTCAACGTAATGTGATTGGGATAGGATTATTCCATGGGATGTTCTAGAAATTTTTATTACTAATATAACATCAGCTACTCCCAAGTCCTTCATATCAAAATGTTTCTTTAATAGACCTTTAGTATTCATGACTAAATCATGATTACTTCCCATTATAAGCATGTCGTCTACATAAAGGCAAACAATAACAAAAGAGTTACTTGTTCCTTTAATGTATACACACTTGTCACACTCATTGATCTTGAAGCCATTTGACAACATAGTTCAGTCAAACTTCTCATGTCATTGTTTAGGTGCTTGTTTAAGTCCATATAAACACTTTACAAGTTTACACACCTTTCTCTCTTGCCCAGGAGCAACAAAACCTTCGGGTTGATCCATATAGATCTCTTCTTCTAGGTCCCCATTTAAGAAGGCCGTCTTCACATCCATTTGATGTATCTCAAGGTTATGCAAAGCTGCAATGGCAATGAGAACACGAATGGATGTGATCTTAATCACATGAGAATATGTATCAAAGAAATCATATCCCTCCTTTTGTCTAAACCCTTTGGTTACTAGCCGGGCTTTGTACTTATCAATAGATCCATCAGCCTTATACTTCCTTTTAAGGATCCTTTTGCAACCTAACGGTTTACATCCTGGAGGGAGATCGACCAACTCCCAAGTATGATTTTGCATTATGGAATCTATTTCACTGTTAATAGCCTCTTGCCAGAACGGAGCATCTGGACTGGACAATGCTTCTTTAACAGATGCTGGTTCATTTTCTAACATGAATGAAACAAAATCAGGACCAAAAGTTTTAGCCACTTTTGCTCTCTTGCTGCGCCTTAGTTCTTCTTCTCCTTCTAGAGGATAATCATTAGCAGCTTCATAAGTTCTCTTATTAGAACTTACTTCATTCCTTTCCTTGGATGGAAATATAGTTTCAAACAAATACTGTGTTCCTTGATTCTATAGTCATTCCTTCTGTTATATCAGGAACATCAGACTTGTGTACTATAAATCGATAAGCAGCACTATTGCTTGCATATCCGATGAAAACACAGTCAATCGTTTTAGGACCGATTTTGACTTGCTTTGGTTTAGGTACTTCGACCTTAGCCAAACACCACCACACTCGAAGATATTTATAAGACGGTTTACGATTATTGCCATAATTCGTAAGGTGTCTCTTTCTTATCCTTGTGTGGTATCTTATTAAGAATGTAATTTGCTGATAAGATTGCTTCCCCCCCACAAGTTATCAGGTAAGCCTGAACTTATCAACATCGCATTCATCATCTCTTTAAGAGTACAATTTTTGCGTTCAGCGACTCCATTAGACTGAGGCGTATAGGGTGCAGTCGTTTGATGAATTATGCCGGATTCCCAACATATATCTTCAAACGGCGCAACATACTCTCCTCCTCTGTCGCTTCGAATCTTCTTAATTGTTGTATTAAGTTGATTCTCGACTTCATTCTTATAAGTCATGAAAGCATTTAAGGCTTCATCCTTGCTTCTTAACAGGTATACATAACAATACCTCGTGCAATCGTCTATAAAAGTAACGAAGTACTTTTTCCCACCTCGAGTTTACACAAAATTTAGATCACATATATATGTGTGAACTAATTTCAGAGGTTTCGTGTTTCTTATTACCGAGGGAAATGGCGTTTTTGCCATTTTTGTCTCTACACAAATTTCACACTTATTAGTTGAATCAAACTTTGACTTAGGTATCAATTCTTGATTCACTAACTTTTTAATTGTGTTGAAATTTTACGCGTCCTAATCTATCATGCCATAAATTAGAACTTTCAGACAAGTAAACATAAGAAACAACATTTTTATTCTTTGCCTCAGGGCGGACAACGTTCATTACATTCATCTTGAAAAGGCCTTTCTCGAGGTAACCCTTTCCAATAAACTGACCATTTTTGGTCAAAACAAATTTGTTTGATTCAAATACTAGTCTAAATCCAGCTTTGCTCAACAATGAGCCGGAGACAAGATTCTTCCGGATGTCAGGGATATGCAGCACATCCACCACAGTCAACTTCTTTCCATAACTCATCTTCAACACTACTTTTCCGAGCCCAACGACATCGGATGTAGCCGAGTTTCCCATATACAATTTCCTTCCGTTGATTGGGTTATAGGAAGAGAAACTTTCTTTATCAGAACATATGTGGCGGGTAGCACCAATATCTATCCACCACTACTTAGGGTTGTCGTCCAACGTTGCAATGTTGGCTTCAAACACCACAGCCGTCAGGTCCATATCATCCGTCTCGACGATGTGAGCCCGACCCTTGCCCTTCTTGTTGTCCTTCTTAGGAAATTGGAAATCTTTGGCCTATGCCCGGGTTGTCCACACTTGTAGCAGTCCCCTTTAAACTTCTTGGCTTGACTTTTCTTGCCATGCTCGAGAGCCCTCTTCTTGCCGCTATTGTTTGTTTCGGCAAGATGAACCTTAGCTTCTTTCCCCTTCGACTTTGCCTCTTGCAAAAGATTATTCTCTTCAATCTGAAGTCGGACGATCAGCTCTTCTACCTTCATTTCCTTGCGTTTATGCTTCAGGTAGTTCTTGAAATCAAACAATCCCGGTGGCAGTTTCTCTATGATTGCTGCCACTTTGAACGGTTCATTCAAAATCATCCCTTCAGACGCTAACTCATGAAGTATGATTTGAATCTATTCCACTTGGTTGACCACACGTTTGGAATCAATCATCTTAAAGTCAAGGAATTTACCGACGACAAATTTCTTTGTCCCGGCATCTTCGATTTTGTACTTCGTTTCTAGAGATTCCCACAACTCTTTGGCAGTACTCACTAAACAGTATACACTGTAGAGAGAGTCATCAAGCCCATTGAGTATGTAATTTCTACACATGAAATTACCGTGGTCCCAAGTTTCCTTGACCGTGATCCTCAGCGGATCAGTCTCATTCTCCGCCACATCAGGCGGGGCTTCTTTCAGGTACTTCTGTACGTTGAGGGTCGTTAGGTAGAATAGCATCTTGTGCTGCCATCTTTTGAAGTCGACCCCGGTGAAATTCACAGGTTTTTCTCCGTGCACTGGGTGAAGATGAGCGGTAACGGTAGCGGGAGTGGAGGTAGAGCCGGAACCGCCACTAGTATTTTTTGACTGGTTCTCGGTAACTTTGGAGGTTGGGGCCTTTCCGGTTTCCATTTCTCAAGAAAACTTAGTACAAGAAATTTTTCTTACGGTTGTTGTTTGGTAGCACTCTAAAATAAGTTTTCTTGAAAATGAAGAAAATAAATTTCAACAGATTTATTTGAACCGAAAATAATAAAAATGGTAAAGTCGAGTCCAGTATCAATAATGTCTCCATAAGACAAAAACTCTGGATACACATTGCAAGACCACGTAAAAGAATAAAAAGAAAGTAATAGAAATATGTAACGACTTATGTTAAATAATTATATTTCGAACATGTAACATTCATATCTAAATTAGATTTCACATACTCCCTCCGTCCCAAAAAGATAGTTCATCTTTTTTCGTTGTTAATACGAAAAAAACTTTGAGCAATAATTAAGGCTAGTTTTAATTATATTAATGTGAATCTAAAAATTGGTATTGATAGTATTTATAATGGTGCATCAATAATAATTTTAATTTTATCATAATAACAAAAAGTAGCTTTAATTATTGCTCAAAGTTCCTTCGTGGTAACAACGAAAAAAGATGGACTAACTTTCCGAGACAGAGGGACCCGTAGCGCCTTGTACTCCTTCAGCCCACTAGGGAGGCCTTGTACTACTTCAGCGCCGTAGGGCCTTGTACTACTTCAGTCCCGTAGGGCCTCACATTTTCTATCTATCAGGGCGGCTTTCCTCACTGAGCTATCGATCGCGAAGCACTTTCGAAGACAGAGGGAGTATGATATTAACAATTTATATGAGAATGAAGTCGCAATTTCAACACATGCACGTGCGCGCGCGCACACAGAGACGCATATATGGAATTTTAGGTTGTGTGGCAAAAACCAAACACACACTAGTCACTAAACTTTAACCTTTGTCAAAAAGTTCACATTGAATTATAGCTTTTCAAAATATTCTCATTGAACTTTCACATTTTTCAAAATGTGCTCACCCCGACAAGAAATTCGCTAAAAAACTGATGAAATTTAGCCACACGTGACCTTAAATGACTAATTTGGTTAAATACTGTTGGGTATGCTTATCACTTAACCCTCCTACATTTGTTAGAATTGATTGATACCATCACCTGTGAGTATTTTTATGGACTTTAGGACCTCATGTAAAGAAGTTTATAACTTCAATTTTTAGCCAAGCCCTTTTTATAGTATAGGCTTAGATTATAGGACTTGAAGCTATGAAGGATCGAAGATTTCCTAAGCAGGATTCATTTCACTGCGCAGGATGTCCTCTGCGCAGGTCGCCACTGCGCATAGATATCTTGCGCAGCTTTTGACTCTGCTCAGTGTTCAAGGTCTTGTTCCCTAAACTCTGAAGAGATCTTTTATTGACCAAGCATGGTGCGCATGCTACCCATCCGCAGTATCCATGCGCGCCGGCAGTGCGCATGCCTTTATGCGCGGACACTCAACCTTGGTCAAATTCCTCATCTCTTGATCTCATATTCTAGAAGCTTGGAAAGCGACAAGACAAGCTACGCTTTTTGGATTGAGTCAGAGTGCTGAGGTGTGCACAAACGACAAAATAAGCACACTCAGCAAAACCATTGGTGGAGACACGCTTCAAAGAAATATTTCAAGTTTAGACAGCTGTCAACCTTCTAGAAGAAAATTTGAATTTGGTCTTCATGCTCAGTCTTCAACGGGTACAAAGGACACCTGCGCGCCAATCACATTGTTCCAGCTCATTGTCCTTGCTCTGTCTCCAACGGCTATAAAGGACACCTGCGCGCCAATCATATTGTGCCAGCACATCGTCCTTGCTCAGAGCTCCAACGGCTAGTTTTTGAAGCTCAGCTATAAATAGCCCGCTCATTCCCATTTCCAAGTTTCTTAAGCTTGCATGCTTCAAGAGCTCGAGTTTCATGCTTCATTGAGAAACCTTGAAGATCTGAAGACTGCTGCTCAATATTTCTAGATTCCTTAGAACAGCCTTCAAGATCTTCAAACCTTCAAACTCCTGCTCAAACCGCAAAGCCCTATATCACCAGAATTCTTGGTGCTCTTCATCTTTCATATTCATAGAGCCCAGAATTTCTGTCACACACACACCTCTTGAAGCTTTGATCATTTTGATCCAACTTCTTGAGATACACCGGTTTAGTCTAGGATTTGTTCTTCATAGATAATAGATCTTGAGTTAATATTGAGCTCAAATGTTGTAATTTGTAATACTCACTCATATTATAAGATCTCCATTAGAAATCCAAGACTAACCATCTTGGTAGAGGATGTAGATCTTTCATCGATCGAACCTCTCCAAATAGCGTGTTCATTATATTTACTGCATATTTCCTGCTTAACTATTTATGAACTGCTTTGTTTGATCTTTCAGATTGCTACACTTTACTGTTGTAATTGTTATTGCTCATTTGCCTTAGAACCATTTTTGCGCCACTCTTTAGCCTCAAACTTAGCGCGTGCGTTCTTATCTCTGCGCAGTATACCCTGCGTAGAGCTGCTTTAAATTTCCGCTGTGCATTTCACACTCTTGCTGCGCGCTATACTTAGCCAAAATAAGAGTTGTGCGCATAAGCCATTGATTTTCAAAAGGGTTTGAAAAGAATTTTAAAAACGCTATTCACCCCCCCCCCCCCTCTAGCATTTTTCATACCCTTGTTGCCCCTTTGGGACCAACAAGTGGTATCAGAGCAAACACCTTCATAAAACATGTTTCTGTTTTTCAAGCTTAACAGCTTGGGTGCCGATTCAATATGGCTTCAAAATCTTGGGCAATGGCTAACTTTTCACATGTTCCTGCGCCTGCTCAAACCTCAGATCAAATTCAGACAGTTCTTCAAACTTGGTGGATCCTCAAGCAAACCTCCTATTCTCTCTCATAGAGACTTAAAGAAAGATAACTTGGTCTGCTACAACTGTAGAAAGCCAGGACATTTCACTTCAAAATGCCTACTCCAAAATTTGAGTACGAGGAAAAGCGACCCTGCGCACAAAGTATCTAAGCAGTACGGAATAGCTGCTGAAGAAAACTGCGCAGAAAAGGAGCTAAGGACTTGGAGACACTGAAGACAACGATGTTGACTCTGAGGATGGACTGCTCTGCTTAGTGGCAAATGCTGACAAAGATTCAGAAGCTGTTTCTAAAATGAAACCTGAGCATGCGCCAAGGACAATCAAAGAATGGTCCCTTCACTCTAGTGGAAATGGGACACCTTCACCAAGCAGACAGAATGGCAAGTACCTATTTGCCAGAGCTAACCTGACAAAGCTGCGTCATCACCAACTCTGCAGCCGCGCAAGGAATCTCTTAAAGTGCCGCTGATCTTAAATGATAACTCTGCTGTAGAGCGCAAATCAATGTTTCAACAAGCAGAAAAGATCTACTTCATTATGCACTCTCAAGCTCAGTTGGTATCGACAGTGGATTCTAGACAATACTGGAGATGTCACCACTCTTAAAGATGTGCATGAAGGAAGAGATCACTCAGTAACATATGGTGACAACAACAAAGGGCACATAATTGGATTTGGACTAATCATAAAAGATAGTCTCAAGCACAACCTGCTCTCCATATCACAATTATGCGATAAAGGTCTGGAATGACATTTCACTTCAACGCACTGCTATATCAAGAATGACGTTTCTAGGCTAACTTTGCTCACAAGGACTCGTAAGACCAATTTTTGTATTATTGATCTTACCGCTATAATTTCTATCACTAATCCTTGTTTTGTAGCAAAGAACATAAGTGAATACAGCTAGCAATGGTATAAGCACCATGCCAGCTTAGTAAGCAGCCTGAGCAGTCTTCCTCCAGTAAGGTTGCTCCAATGTCAAAACGCTTACAACCGCTTCACCTCATGTGTTTGGACCACTCACTACCGCGAGCATTGGACCAACTTTGGTATCTCTATGATATCCTGGCTGCTCTCCTTCGAAATCTCCAAACACAGAAGACATCGTTAGAGTTCGATACTTCAACGGAACAGAATTTATGAACAACGATGTCGCTCAATATTGTGAGAACCATCAAGAACCCACACATGGTATTCTTCACAATTTCTCTGCTGCTGGAATTCCCCAACAAAATGGCGTTGTGGAAAGAATCGCTCGTTGATTGAGGATGGATAGACAATGATAGTAGAAGCAGCACTTCTAATGTATTTCTGGGAAGAAGCTGTCAACGGTGCATGCTTTACTCAGAATAAGATCCCTCATCAACAAAGCCTACATCAATACTCCATACGATCTATGGAAAGAAAGAGCGCCCAACATTGCTTTCTTCAAGCTCTTTGGCTGCAAATGCTATATCCTCTACAACGGCAGAGCATAGAGGTAAATTCGACGCCAAAGCAGATGGAGGTATTATCGTTGGGTATGCCAATCATTCTATAAGCTTTTTGTGATCATAATAGAATAAATCTCTAGTTATTATAGTATCGGTACATGTTACTTTTGATGAGCATTCTCTCCTTGAGCCATATTTGGCTCCAAATGATTCTGATGCTTCTGCTGAGTTTTTTAGACAGGGAGTAACACTATTCCTGCGCAGAATGTAGATCAAGCAGATTCAGAATCAGTCCATCTCATGTACATACTTCAAATGCTGCGCAAGAAAGTAATTACTACTGATGCGCAGATGCCTTATTACGCTCATAATGTTTTACCGCTTCAGCAAATCACACTTGAAGATTCTGATACTGAAGCAAATGAAATACCCATTGATCTTCGTATTCCTATCATCGAAATTTGGATCGATGCTATGGAAGAAGTGTAAGAGAATCTCATCCAATATTAAGCGCTTCAATGGGTGTTCAGAAACAAGATGGATAAGAATGGAAGTATCACAGAATCAAAGCAAGCTTATGCCTCTCATAAATCAAATGGATGTGAAGAGCGCATTTCTCAACGGAGAACTCCAAGAGACGGTCTACGTAGCTCAACCTCCTGGATTTGAAAATAGCAGATTTCCAAATCACGTCTTCAAGCTTCAGAAAGCTTTGTGTGGACTTAAGCAAGCTCCAAGAGCATGCATATGAAAAGCAAACTTGAGACGAGCATGATGGGAGAAATCACCTTCTTCCTCGGGCTTCAAATCAATCAATTGAATGATGGCATCTTCATAAATCAAGCCAAGTACACAAGGGACTTAATCAAAAATTTGGACTTGAGAATGCTAAAGCATACGACACTCCAATGGCCACCAGCAACAAACTTAACAGACTTAAAAGGTAAGTTGATCAGACTATATCGAGGTATGATTGACTCTCATTTATCTTCTTCTAGTTGGCCAAGATATTTTGTCTGGATCTGTGCGCACTATCATGCTAATTCTTCAGAAGCGCACATAACTGCTATAAAATGTATTAGATATATTTTTGGCTCTGTTAACCTTGGACTTTGGTACACCAAAGATTCGAATTTCGATTTGCTAGGTTTTTCAGATGCGGACTACGCAGTATGCACCATTGACAGGAAGAGCACAAGTGGAACATGTCAATTCCTTGGAAATCGACTTGTAGCATGGGCGAGCAAGAAACAAGCTGCTGTGTCCATCTCCACTACTGAAGCAGAATATATTGCTGATGGAAGATCCTACTGCCAAATCTTATGGATGAAGCAACAACCTGTGGACTATGGGATTCATGAAGAGAATTGTCCAATTCTCTGCGATAATATGTCCACCATAGCAGTTTCCAATCCTGCCAAGCACTAATACCAAGCTCATCAACATCTAATATCATCTCCTCAAGAATTAACAAGTGGTCTCTTGAAAGGAGAAATGGGTTGAGTTTCATGCGCCCTGCGCAACACCTGCGCAACAAATGTCTGCGCATGAAACAACAGTTCTGAGATTTATAGAATCTCTGCGCTATCAACGCGCTGTGCTCGACTATCCATGCGCAAATCATCGTGGATCGCAGGTAAGTGTTCTATTCATTAGATTTTTCACATAGGTCCTTGACTGAAAAGTCAACGCTTAGTCACAAGGGTACTTGTGAAATTTAAATTTTCCCGCGCCTTTATTTTTGAATTTTCTTGGGAAATTACCTTTTTACCCCTGCGCATGTCCCATTGTCATTTAATGCAAACTGCGATTAATGACAGCGCACCTAGCGAATGTCTGCTCACCATTTAATGAGAAAGGTGATGCGACAGCCGTCAGCCTCTCTTTGCTGACACACGCGCGAGCAATGACTGCGCACGCGCGCCCCCCTTCGGCCACGTCACCCTGCTAACGAGCGCACGTCCTTTCACTGACTCAACATTTATGAGGAAGTTGACTCGACAGTGACCGGCTTAGGACTTCACACGCACACGCGCGCATAGGCCTGCATGCGCGTTCCCTTTAGTGACATGTGGCATTGCTATCCTGCGCCACTGCACTTTTTCTCAAATATTTCCCACTATCGTGCGCCTAACCTCTCCTTCCTTAAACCGTTTCTCTCTCTACTTCTCTCTACTCTAATTCTCTCTCTCTATTTCTCTAACCTCTGCTCTAAACCTTCATTTTTCGTCTCCTGTTCTTTATCTTCAACCTCAATTTTTCTTCCTCAAACCATTTCAATGGCGCCTAAGAAAACCAAAACTCAACAACCCGAAATCATCATCTCCGAATCTTCTTCTCTCTCCAATCCTGGGAACTCTCAGAACGAAGAAGAAGAACTAGAACAACAATCAGGGCATCCCACCGTCAATGACATGGTATGTTTCACTATAACTCCTTACTTTTCGCCATTGTTGCTCTTGGAGGTCTCAAAACTCCCTTTTTCGATTTCTCCCTTGTTTGTTGATCATTTTTTTAAATCGATCGTTGTGTTGTGTTCGTTTTTGCCTGATCTACTCCTTCATGTAGTTTATTTCATGATCAATGGTCGTTACATGTGTTTTTCGTCAATATCTGTGCTCCGTAACTTCCATGGCCGACGAACTGATTTTCTTGATTTCTGGGTTTATTATTCAACTGTTGACTTTATTCCTTTTACAGTTGAAATCGTCTGGTCAACGCGGTCATTTTAATATGCTTTTTGTTGAAATTTTGTCAACTTTTGTTTTTCGGTGTTCTTAGGTGTTCATGTTCTTGAGTATTCTTTCTTATTTTTTTTAATATTTTATTTGAACAATTGATATATCCCTAAGTATTTGTGTTCTGCGCATAGTTCTCTGCGCATATAGTTTTATCTAATTTTTTGCGCACACTTCTTTACAAGTATTTATTCTCTCTGCGCATGATCCCTTTCTGCGTATGCATTTTTTTTATGCGCATCCATTTCATATTCTCTGCGCATAAATATTTTGCTGATCATGGAACTTGTGTGCTAAGGTATATCTGCATTATTTGCAAATACGCACAGCTCCATGTGCAATAGGTTGCCTAATTTTATCAATTGTTTTACGCAAGGACACATTTACTTCATACCTGGTTGGGAAGTAATTCAGGCAGATCTTTCTCTAGACGCAGTTGGACGTCGTCTGCTGCACCATCTCAGTTCCTCTGGCATTCTTCAGTTATTCACTCTTAATCAATCCTTCATAGTGCCTGCGCTAGTAGATGAATTCTCCAAGACAGCAAAAGTTGTCCCGGCACAACTTGAAGGAAAGCCAACGGAAATGATCATGGCCACTGTACAGCACAGTGATGTCATGGTTTATCCTAACCACATTCGCAGTCTCCTAAACTTCAACGTTAATAATACTTCAGTCAACTATGATGAGGTTCATCAAAATGCACTTGCACAGAAGCTTATTGGCATTCCTTCTCTAAACAAGAAGTGGCCAATGCATAACAGAAAGGAATTTGGTGAGGTGATGTATCACCTGTGCACCATCATTGGAGATTCTCTCAACTGCAAGAATGGGAATAATGGGCATTTCATCTCAAAGCAGTGGGAATACTGCGCAGCTATCTTCAACGAATTTCAACTCGACTGGCCGCATATTATCTTCAATGAGATTGTGAAGGGAATGACCAGCTATGACAAGAAGCTGAATGCAGGGAAGACTAAATACCGAACTCACTGCAGATTGCTAACTAAACTCTTATTGACTTATGGCGAACTGACCACCTATGTTGAAGAAAAGTCAATCAAGAAGCAGTCTTGTGACGCAAAGTACTACTCCAGAGTGCATCTCCAGAATTTGCGCAGTGAGATCGGTAACACTGAATACTATGAAATCTGGCTGTCTGATTCTGCTCCCAACAAGGAACCTTGGATAGGCCCAATTCCTGTGGCCAAGTCCAAAAAGAGTGCAGGTAGATCTCTACCTGATGCTGCGCAAGAAGCTTCAGAAAATGCGTATAAACGGAAGGGGAAGGGCATTGCTACACCTAGTGGCAAAAAGATCAAGGACATTCCTTTGGTTCAATCCACCAAAGGGATTTCATTCAAAGAGGCAGATCCTACCAGCATACCAGCCTCTGCTCCCTCAAAGCCAACCACAATGAAGCGCAAGGCTGATTTTCGTGGTGATCCAGATGCTGCTGCAGTTCAGGGGGAGCAAAGGCACGAAGCTACTCAAGAAGCTGTTCCTAGTGCTGATATCGCACATGTTTCTTCTCGTCTAAAGCAGAACGTGCGCAGCAGTGCAAAAGGATTGAAGAAGCGCCGCACTCGTTCCGAAGCCTCTGACAGCAGTGATCTTTCTCCAGTTAAACCTTCATCTACAGCTGAGATTCCTACTTCCTCTTCAGATGAGCTGCGCCAGATCGTGCAAGACTTGCATTCTGTTCAAGCGAATCAAGTCGCTACGCAGTTATAGCTGAATCAACTCCTTACTGCTCAAACTGCTTTGCTGTACCGTCTAGATATGCAGCGTTTGGAGATTGATACCATTAAGGGGGAGAAAGCGAAGGAGGAAGCAAAGGCAAGTGCAAAGGAGAGCACGGAGAGTGCTAAGAGTGCAAAGGCAAAGGCAAGTTCATCTGATCATCCCTCCGAGTCTGCGCAAGAAAAGATGCAAGAACAAGTTCCTATAACTTTGGATCAACTTATCCTGGACTCCCTGAGAACCATCAGCGCCCAGCTCGAAAATGTCAGCGCACTACTCAATAATGTGTGCACCTTTGGAGCGATTGATGGTGGATTCAGGGATATACTGAAAAAGCTAAAGAAAACCCTCGCAGATGGGTTACTTAAAGGATTTGATGATCTTCAAGCTCAGATGGAAAGGATTGGACAAGGAAGCTCTGCGCATGGAAGTGAGATTAATATTGAAGAAGTGCGTAAATGCATTACTAAGTCCATGACAGATTTTTTTTCTGCGTTCAACGCCAAGATGGACTACGCAATGCTAGATATTCAAGCCAGCGTTAACACTCAGCGCCTTCATACCGACAAAAGACTGGAAGCTACGCAGATTGCCATCCAGACGGACTACAGAGCAAAGTTCAGAGAGCTGGTTGATGACAATGCCGATATGCGCAGAGGCATGAACACTTACGTTGGCAAAGCTGTTGAGTTCCAGGACAAGTTTCAAGATTTAAAGGTGGAACTCATGAACAAGTTCAACAGCCTCCAGAACGAGCTGCGTGAAGCCCTTTGCCGCATCAGAATAGACTAAGCTTCCTTTGTAAGTATTTTGCTCTATTTTTTTAGCTCTTGTTCTCGTTGAGCATACTTTTTGTTTTGTGCGCGTTTGTTTTTGTGCGCACTCTTTTGTTTTTCCTCTTTATCTTGTACTCTGTAACTGATAATCCATTAAGTTTTAATGAGAAGAATGCATCATTATGCTTTCACAAAACCTTGTTCAATTCAAACCATTCGTTTGTGGAACATTGAATGCATTATTACTTAAACTCATGCGTATAATCTTTACTGCTCATGTTTTCTACGCATGATGTTTAAATATTCAGTTTAAACGCATACTTAAAACTACATCTCATTTTATATGTATGCGCTGGATGATATTTCTATCTTTCCTATCTTGTTAGTTTTAATCTTTTAGATAGAATAGAAATCTATAGCACTGGCTAGTGTGTGCATTGACTTGAGACATGAGTTACCATTCACATTTTTATGGACATGTTATTATCAAGTACAATGAATTGCCTTTTCTATAGTAGGTAATGGCATCAATCATTTAGGGGGAGATTGTTGGGTATGCTTATCACTTAACCCTCCTACATTTGTTAGAATTGATTGATACCATCACCTGTGAGTATTTTTATGGACTTTAGGACCTCATGTAAAGAAGTTTATAACTTCAATTTTTAGCCAAGTCCTTTTTATAGTATAGGCTTAGATTATAGGACTTGAAGCTATGAAGGATCGAAGATTTCCTAAGCAGGATTCATTTCACTGTGCAGGATGTTCTCTGCGCAGGTCGCCACTGCGCATAGATATCTTGCGCAGTTTTTGACTCTGCTCAGTGTTCAAGGTCTTGTTCCCTAAACTCTGAAGAGATCTTTTAGTGACCAAGCATGGTGCGCATGCTACCCATGCGCAGTATCCATGCGCGCCGGCAATGCGCATGCCTTTATGCACGGACACTCAACCTTGGTCAAATTCCTCATCTCCTGATCTCATATTCTAGAAGCTTGGAAAGCGACAAGACAAGCTACGCTTTTTGGATTGAGTCAGAGTGCTGAGGTGTGCACAAACGACAAAATAAGCACACTCAGCAAAACCATTGGTGGAGACACGCTTCAAAAAAATATTTCAAGTGAAGACAGCTGTCAACCTTCTAGAAGAAAATTTGAATTTGGTCTTCATGCTCAGTCTTCAACGGGTACGAAGGACACCTGCGCGCTAATCACATTGTGCCAGCTCATTGTCCTTGCTCTGTCTCCAACGGCTATAAAGGACACCTGTGCGCCAATCATATTATGCCAGCACATCGTCCTTGCTCAAAGCTCCAACGGCTAGTTTTTGAAGCTCAGCTATAAATAGCCTGCTCATTCCCATTTCCAAGTTTCTTAAGCTTGCATGCTTCAAGAGCTCGAGTTTCATGCTATATTGAGAAACCTTGAAGATCTGAAGACTGCTGCTCAATATTTCTAGATTCCTTAGAACAGCCTTCAAGATCTTCAAACCTTCAAACTCTTGCTCAAACCGCAAAGCCCTATATCACCAGAATTCTTGGTGCTCTTCATCTTTCATATTCATAGAGCCCAGAATTTCTGTCACACACACACCTCTTGAAGCTTTGATCATTTTGATCCAACTTCTTGAGATACACCGGTTTAGTCTAGGATTTGTTCTTCATAGATAATAGATCTTGAGTTAATATTGAGCTCAAATGTTGTAATTTGTAATACTCACTCATATTATAAGATCTCCATTAGAAATCCAAGACTAACCATCTTGGTAGAGGATGTAGATCTTTCATCGATCGAACCTCTCCAAATAGCATGTTCATTATATTTACTGCATATTTCCTGCTTAACTATTTATGAACTGCTTTGTTTGATCTTTCAGATTGCTACACTTTACTGTTGTAATTGTTATTGCTCATTTGCCTTAGAACCATTTTTGCGCCACTCTTTACCCTCAAATTTAGCGCGTGCGTTCTTATCTCTGCGCAGTATACCCTGCGCAGAGCTGCTTTAAATTTCCGCTGTGCATTTCACACTCTTGCTGTGCGCTATACTTAGCCAAAATAAGAGTTGTGCGCATAAGCCATTGATTTGCAAAAGGGTTTGAAAAGAATTTTAAAAACGCTATTCACCCCCCCCTCTAGCATTTTTCATACCCTTGTTGCCCTTTTGGGACCAACAAATACGATCTAGGGTAAATGGTTTTTTGGGGGAATTACTTTATAATATTTCTTATAAACTATGAGCTGATGAATTTGGCGTAGAGAAGGATGAACAAGAAGAGAAACTTCATCTTTTATTTATGAAATAAACTTTTCTTGTTCTTTACTCTTATAAACTGATTACAAGTAAGCCCTATTTATACTACTTGTAATACCTAAGAATAAGGATACCTATTTTATCTAGGAAACAATATAATTTAAACTATGAAGGAGATATACCTAATCAAAATATGATCAACCAAATATCTTGGAGATATGGGGAGATATTCTAAAATCCTCCATATCCTCCTATGAGATATCGTTGATCTCATTCATGATTTCCTACACTCCCCCTCAAGTTGGTGTGTGAAGGATACAAACGTCCAACTTGAAACTTAAAAAAAAAAAACTCAATCATTCCAACCAGAGACCTCTGTTCGCCTGCGCCTTATTTGCAAGGTGTCTCATAATCTGTGTCGCCCCTTCACATCTTCTTACGTCCTTCGGGTAGCAGTTTCCCATAATATAACACATCTTTACACAGCACGTACACTTAGACTTCTCTGTCTGCATAACTGATTGTACACTTGACTGAACAACCTATTGCACAACTGACTCAACAACTGGTTGCACAACTAGTTGACAGCTGCA
This sequence comes from Campanula takesimana, assembly GCA_026119855.1. Taxonomy (NCBI): domain Eukaryota; kingdom Viridiplantae; phylum Streptophyta; class Magnoliopsida; order Asterales; family Campanulaceae; genus Campanula; species Campanula takesimana. The sequence continues at coordinate 531,117 of JAOWBW010000036.1, read as the reverse complement.
TTTCGGCTGTACTGATTTGTTTCGTTCTTTGCTTCGTTCGGGTTATAGCACGCTTTAGCTTATCTTCTTTAGGCGTACTCTCACTCCCAACACGTTTTGCAAGTCTCCCCAAATCTCTCTCGCCGTCTTTGCAAGCTTGACATTATTTCTAATTTCATTATTCATGAAACCCTTCACCATCGCACTGCACCATCTCCAAACCCTTAATTCTGAAACTCAGATGTGATTTCACTGCTGCATTTATGGTTGTGGAAAGAAGGACGAACAAAAATAACGAAAAAAATAACACAAAAGAAACCGAAAAAAATCGGTAACAGAGAAAAATAAAACTTGTGCGGAAGCAATTTGGATAAATCACAGCTCTGATGCCATGATGAATTTGGCGTAGAGAAGGATGAACAAGAAGAGAAACTTCATCTTTTATTTATGAAATAAACTTTTCTTGTTCTTTACTCTTATAAACTGATTACAAGTAAACCCTATTTATACTACTTGTAATACCTAAGAATAAGGAAACCTATTTTATCTAGGAAACAATATAATTTAAACTAGGAAGGAGATATACCTAATCAAAATATGATCAACCAAATATCTTGGAGATATGGGGAGATATTATCAAATCCTCCATATCCTCCTATGAAGCTCTGATGCCATGATGAATTTGGCGTAGAGAAGGATGAACAAGAAGAGAAACTTCATCTTTTATTTATGAAATAAACTTTTCTTGTTCTTTACTCTTATAAACTGATTACAAGTAAACCCTATTTATACTACTTTTAATAACTAAGAATAAGGAAACCTATTTTATCTAGGAAACAATATAATTTAAACTAGGAAGGAGATATACCTAATCAAAATATGATCAACCAAATATCTTGGAGATATGGGGAGATATTATCAAATCCTCCATATCCTCCTATGAGATATCGTTGATCTCATTCATGATTTCCTACATGAGCCAATGACATTTTATAATAATTAATTTGTAGTCTTGAGTATATATGTCGACAACGTTAACATATCTGTTGAAAACTTAACAAACATTAGTCACATTAAGTCCCATGGCAAAATTTTGCTAGATTTTTGCAAATTTGTTAACGGAGTGAGCACATTTAGAAAATAGTAATAGTTGAGTGAGAAGAATTTGAAAGTTAATAGATTTCAGTGAGACTATTTTGAGAAAGGTTAAAGTTTAGCGACAGTAAAAAAAAAAAAGTTTTTGCCTTATTTTTATTTTTCGACTCTTTTGCGCCCGTTGGAATGAAAGTGCACAACCAAATTAGTAGTTACTCCCTCCGTCTCATTTCAAACTCCGTCTCATTTCAAATATATATGTCTCACATTACATGTCGTTTAAGGGTTTAATTTTTGTCTCAAAATACTTGTTGTTTTACTATTTTTAAAGATATTTTTTAGACCTGAAAGGTTTGTAGCTAGGACTGTTTTATGGGAACGACCACTTGTCAGGACACTTGTGATCAAGGATGATCACACAAGTGACAACACAACTGACACGACAACTGTCAACGGACAGAATCAAGTATAAACGCAGAAAAACGCAGCGGAATGATTAAAACATGAATTAAACACTTCAGCAAGACTATGCTTGCTGGAAAACTTTCATTAACAAAATACTTGCAGAATACAAGTTAACAAATGATTACAATGAAATAAAATAAAATACAATATGTTCTTGACTCAAGAACAATTGCAAAATACTAAAGACTAAAACTCTAGATCTAGAACTTATGAATCCAATCCCAAAATCTGCACAAGCCAGAAAAGAATAAATGATGGATTGCAAACAAGTGTTCTTCACGGATCTAGAACAATAAAAAATCAAAACAACTTGAAGATCAAAACTCTTTGAGAACAAAAGACTTCAAGTAACAAATGGACTCTTTGAAGAATATGATTTTCTCTCTTAATCGCTGGAATCTGTCCATATTATGGTTGGCCTCTCCTTGTTTATATAGCTTCTCCATTGCTTGATCAACAAGAGTCCAACCTTACTAAAATTATAAACTATAACTACCAAAGATAAATATTAATAGGTCAGTCAAGTAAATCAAATAAAAATAACTATCCTAAAATAAACTATTGATAGTTAACTATTTTTTGCTTAGGTAATTGGATTAATTTAGAGGAATATACGACTTTTTCACATGCATTAATTGCATTTTTAATATGTGGAAAAATTTAACATGACATGTATTCAAGACAGAGGGAGTAAATGAAATTCACTATTTATGAACAGTGTTATATATAGTACTCTATCTGGTCCAAAATAACTGTCGATTTTAGTCAATTAGATGTAACTATGACCAATAATTTAAATAAACAATAATGATGCTAATAAAAATTTAAAATTTTTCAGTGTATTATAATTAATAATACTTTTAATAACAATTTTTGGATTTTTGTTAGGATCATTATTTTTGTTTTAAATTTATCGGTCAAATTTACATTTGCTTGACCAAAAATTACAGTTATTTTGGACCAGATGGAGTACTAATCAAGAGTCTTTCGGTTTTTGAGCTAAGACAGACAAAGTCTTACCTTAAAGAGCATAAGTTTGATATCATCTTAAATAACCAACTACTCCCTCTGTCCCTAAATCCCTAAAAGTGTTCGTTTCAGGAAATTTTGGCCCAAAATAAATGTCCATTTTGATTATAACTTTGTCTCTAAATATTTGTAAAGAGTATTACAATATTATATATGAATTTTGCCACCAAATTGTACAAAAAAGTTATATCCCTTAAAATGAAATTTGAACACTCATTTAAAGACAAAACTCACAAAAGTAGTATTATAAAAACTTGGTTTTCATATCGCTGGTCAATAATGTATATCAAGTTTTCATAGATTATGTTCAAATTAGTCCTAAAAAAGTATGCATAGGTTAAGATGTAAATGCCGGATCAACATAGCCTCGCTTAAAGCAACTACCTTGGCAAGTTAACGGGGCGTAATAATAGCCAGTGTTCTAAAAGACGTCCGTCTAGGCCGCTTAGGCCCCGCCTTGGCGCTAAGCGCTCATGAAACACCTAAGTCCCGCCTAAGATATTATAAATATTCTGAATTCTTGGCCCCGCCTAAGCGCTAGGCGCTGCTGCGGCGCCTAGCGACTGCCTAGCGTTTTTTAGAACCTTGATAATAGCTATGTCGATGAGGTAATAATAGGCTGCAGTTTATCCACCACGCTCATATTATTATGTACTACTTCTGTCTCAAAATGAATGTCTGAAATTGCAATTGATCAAAACTATTTTAGACATTTATTTTAAGATAAGAGAAGTGTAAACTAATACTCCCTTCGTCCCTGAATAAATTTCGTTCTTTTCATTTTGGTACGTAATACTTGGTCGTCTTCCTAAACTAACCTTTCTTTTAAAAAAAAACTGCTTAAACACACATTATGCCCTTTTTTTAAAACAAGCTGAAAAAATGGGGCAGTTTAGGTAACATAATAAAGAGCTTTGTTAGTGTAAACAGAGGTGTTACCTCAGATGTTATCGCTGGCATTCATGTGCTACCCGGCGAAATATGTGTTATAGTTTTACATTTCTTTCCATAATAATTTTTATACTAATGTCCTAATATTATTGTCTAGATGGCTGTATTTTTGGTTCATATTTCAGGTTATATTAAGGTGGAAATTAAAGCTAAATACATGGAGAATGGATTAAAGAAGAGTTATTCATAAATGGTGATTTATGGATAACTTTCAACATCTTTAACATGTGGGTAAATGATAAAAACGTGGGAAGACTTATTCCAAGGATTTGTTGCTGATCAAAGAAGAGAATACAAGCATGGAGAAGCATGGAGTACAAGTGGGCTAAGCTTAGACTTGGGCACAAAGGATTCGGTTGAGATAAAAGTGGAAAGTGGACCAAGTCTTGCTTGATTTGTGGAGAGTTAGCTCGGAACATGATCTCCACCCTCCCCACTCGCCAACAACAGCCCAAGGCTGTTTATTTGAGTAGCCCTCAAGTCTTTGATGGCTATAAATAGTGCTAGGATGGACACTTTGTAACTAAGCCAAAATTTACACACATCCATAGCACAAGAACAAAGTACTTCTTGGCTCCTTTGTATCCTTCCTCCCATACACTCTTTTCCACACTCAAATACTTCGGGTTTGAGTGTATTTTGGCTAGGTTAGGATCATTGTACTTTGTTTTTATTTTGGTTCCATAGAGCGTATATCATACTAGCTATAGGGAACCTTTTGACTTTGTAATTGGTATTGATTATAAAGTTTTCGCCATTTAGGCATCTCAAGTTATATTTATATAACTTGAGAAAAATATATCTCTTGTGCTATTTATTTTTCCGCTGCAAAACTCTTATATTTTCGGGTGTGTGTATTCTGTCCGTCAGCGTGTGTTACCTGGGGTGTTACCTAACACTTGAGGTAACATCTGTTCTCAGTAAGCCTTTGACAAACATTTTCAATTGGTATACTAAGTGGTTCGTTCCAGTTTGTCATGGCTTATGATCCTGCTAATCCCAATCAGAAACGTCTTCCTGTTTTAGATGGCGATTATGCTTATTGGAAGATCCGCCTACGCTCGCATATCAAATCAATTGATCTTCGGGCTTGGCGATCTATAACAAATGGTTACTCTCTTCCTATGTTACCTCCAGATGAAGATGGTGACGTACAAGTCAAACCTGAATCTGAGTGGACTAATGAAGAGATTAATCTAGCGAATTTCAATGAAAAAGCACTTAATGCTATTTTTGAGTGGGTTGATATGCATATTTTCAAACTTATTCAAAATAGTTCCACTACTCAAGAAGCATAGGAAACTTTACAAAGGTTTTGTGAAGGTGATACTAGTGTGCGTGAAAATAAGCTTAGAACTCTCACTGGTAAATTTGAAAGATTGAGGATGAGTGATAATGAAACTATTTCATCTTATTTTGAAAAATTGTTTGATATTGCAAATGAGTGTCAACTTTTGGGTGAACCTTTTACCAACAAACAACTTGTTTCAAAAGCTATTCGAACCCTTCCTGAGAGATTCAATATGAAAGTTCCATCTATTGAAGAAGCTCACAATCTTTCTACTATGTACATCAATTCTTTAATGAGTATTTTGAAAAATTTTGAGTCAAATCTTTTTGAACAAAGTGAAGCTTCTAAAGGAAAAAAATATTGCTTTAAAAGTGCAATCCTCAGATTTTTCAAAAGATGAAGATGAAATTTTTGAAGAATTGGATGAAAATGCCAGTGTGGCTTTACTTGCTAGAAAATATAACGCTATGGTTAAAAAGTTTAACAATGAAAAGATGCAGGTAAAAGCAAAGGAGCAACAAACCAAGGTGTATGATTTGATGCCAAGAAGGACGTTCCCATCTACTCAAAAGTCAGCTCCAATGCGTAGGGCATCCTCAGATCAATCAAGATCTGATCCCAAATACATTGATTCAATTCAATGTCATGCTTGTTCGGGATGGGGTCACTATGCAAACGAGTGTGCCAACACACTAAGGAAAAAGGGAAAGAACCTATGGGTCTCCCTAAGTGACAATGAAGATGAGGGACCAGTCCAGGAGGAGGAACCAGAACAAACAAACATGTTTGTCACACTCAGTGACTCGCAGTCTGAACATGTTACCAGAGATGTTATGTCCACTGAGATAACATCTGAGATAACACCTGGCAGGTATAACAATTTCAGTTCACATAATGATGTTTGTTTCATGGTTTCCATTAACCTTGATGCAGGAAGTTCGCAAGAGGATGAGCTGAGCAAAGATGAGCTCATTGCTGGGTTAAAGAACCTTTATGAGGAGTTGCTCAAGGAATGGAAGAAAGAGAACAAAATGGTTAAAACTTTAACCAAGATGAATGATGGACTCAAGGCCTACTTGACTCGCTTGGAAGTTCAAGCATCCAAGAGGGATGCCGAGCTAGAGAAAGTCAAGGCCAAATTGACTTTAGCCGAAACCACCTTGAAGAAAATCACACCGGATCATCCAAATTGGATGAGATTCTCAATTTGAGTAAGCCTCTCAAAGCAGGTATTGGTTTCCGAGAATCATTAGATAAAATTATTTCTTCTTTGAGTTGTGATGAACATGAAATATGTTTTGTGAAAGAACGTGCTTTTGATCAAAATTCTTTCTCTAATGACTCTTCTGACAAAGAAAAGTGTCTCAATACTGTCACACCTCTGGACATTTTAAAAATAAGTGTAATACTCTTTCAAAGAAATAGTCCAGTTATTCTGTGTTACCTGAAGTGTTACCCAGCACTCCAGATAACACATTCTGTCAGAAGGTCAAAAACACAAAAAAGAAGACATGGAAACCTAAGTCTAAATTGAGATGCGATGTTGTTTACACTTCCTTAAAAACAAATATTGAAGGAACATGGTACTTTGATAGTGGATGTTCACATCACATGACGGGAACAAAGTGGTTTTTGAAAGACTATGAATCTTTTCAAGGAGGTAGTGTAACTTATGGTGGTGGAAGTAAAAGCAATATAATAGGAAAAGGGATACTAAATGTGACTGGTTTTCCTGCCTTAAAAAATGTCTTACATGTAGATGGTCTTGTTGCTAATTTAATTAGTATTAGCCAACTTTGTGATGACAATTTAAAGGTAAAATTCAACAAAAATACTTGTGAAGTCTTTGATTATACTAACAATTGTGTGATGACAGGAATTAGATCAAGTGACAATTGTTATCTTGTTGAAGACAAACAGGTGTGCCATTTGGCAAAAATAGATGTCACTACATTGTGGCATCAAAAGTTTGGACATGCCAATTATCGAAACTTGAAGAACATTTTCAAGTTTGAGGCTGTCAAAGGAGTCCCTAAACAGAATCTTAATAACAAAATGGTTTGTGGAGACTGCCTTAAAAATGAGGAGACTCGTGTTACCCAGTGTACTGTTGGGTTTCGTAGACACATGCGCAGCGGAATTTAGCATTTAAAATTTTGAAACCCAAAGCCATGGATCCGTTCATATGATTAAATCAAATACAACATAAGAATAAAGGAATAAACTAACCCTTGATGGCTATCAAATTCTCTTGGTCTTTGGTGGAGGTTTGAAGACTTGATCACGATCACAAAGCTTGAACAGGAACTTTGAAGATGATGATTTTCACCCTCTAGCGGTATCCACACTTCGAACGAATATCAAAGGAGCTTCTTTGATCTTGGTTGCTAGACCAAATTGTGAAACACTTTTTCACAATCAAAAGAACTATATGGAATTTATTTTGTGTATTATTTGTTCTTCAACCAAGAATGTCTTAGAACAAAATAACCCTCTCTCAAACTCTTTGAGACTCACAGAATCATTAGCTTAGAGTGCTGGCCGAATTTGGTCTTTTATACACAAGTATGACCTATTCCAAATAGGAAACTTGTGTCAAAATCCGTCCAAAATTCGTTTCCTAATCAAATTAGGAATCTGCCCCCGACAGTACTGTGCGTCCGCCCAGAATGCACTGTGCGGTCGCACAACTATCTGAAGCAAAACTGGTACAAACTGAGATAATTGTGCGGCCGCCCAGTCCATTATGTGCGGTCGTCCACTTCCCCAGAATGTCCAGAATTTCCAAAATTCCAATGTAGTCCTTTTTAAAGATTCGTTCTATTGTGTGTGACCCTCTAGGATTATACTAAGTTGGCAATGGGTTCAAACATGAAACCATAAGATATGATTAGGTTCTAGCAAACCGTCATATCTACCCAAATAGTATAACTAGATACAAGTTCGCATTCCTTTAGAATATGTCATAATCCCTTTGTCCTCGACGTCATTGAACACAAGTCATGGTCAAACAGTCAACTTGTTTTGTTCAATACTTTCTCGATTCCGAATATGTTGATAATCCAAATGCCATTGATCCAATCAATCCATTTGAGTCCGGCCGAACATTTCATCAACATCATTCCTTCGAGGGGCCCAAGCTTGACATCTCTCAGTGGAGGGACAAATCCATTTAGCTTATTATTCTTTCCAACGGGAATCCGATCATGCCAATCATACCCTTTATAACTTCCCGGTTAAAGGTAGCGTTTGAATATGTCAAACATAATGTTCATCAAGTGGAAGACTACAATAACTTCATGTCTAAGGATTCAATGACATAACTAATATGAGATATATGTTTGACATGGACCATGACATAAAATCTCATACAGCGGGTCATGTCCAGTACCTTGTTCCAAACAAGTACCCATAAATCTAACATGATCATCGCATGATCATTTAGCCTTTATACTAGTGCTTAACAAGTACTAGGGACGGAGATTATTATAAGTAAACATGAACAATAATAATAATCAAAACATCTCTTTATTGATATGAAATAAATGATAACAATTACAACGTTTATTAAACGTGCCTAGGGCACCACTACCAACAATCTCCCACTTGCCCTAGGCCCAATCTCCCATGTATTTAATACCCATGGACCTAACATGACCATCATGTTTAGTTTGTGGAAGTCCCTTTGTTAGCGGTCCGCAACATTGTCATCAGTAGGTACTCTGCATATATTTACGTCTCCCTATCAACGATCTCTCGAATGATATGAAACGCCTAAGTATGTGTTTGGATTTCTGATTGCTCTTGGTTCCTTTGCTTGAGCAATAGCACCATTATTATCACAATAAGGTCTATTGATTAGCAATACTAGGAACCACTTCAAGTTCAGTTATGACCTTCTTAATCCAAACAGCTTCCTTTGCAGTATCCGATGCAGCAATATACTCAGCTTCTGTTGTAGAATCAGCAGTTGTACTTTTCTTGGAACTCTTCCAGCTTACAGCTCCACCATTTAACATAAACACAAAACCCGATTGCGATCGGCTATCATCTTTGTCGGTTTGGAAGCTTGCATCCGTGTAAGCGTTTACAACGAGATCATCTTCCATTCCTCCATAGACCAAAAACAAGTCTTTAGTTCTTCTTAAGTACTTAAGAATCGCTTTTGCAGCTATCCAGTGATTTTCGCCAGGGTCGGATTGGTATCTACTTGTCATGCTCAAAGCATAAGACACATCCGGCCTAGTACAAATCATGGCATACATGATGGACCCAATTGCCAAATCATATGGAACATCATTCATTTTCTCACGCTCATATTTTTGTCTTAGGACATTGAGTCTTGCTTAGAGAAATTCCATGCAACACGGGCAGGTGCCTCTCTTAGAATTTTCCATACGGAATCTTCTAATGACCTTGTCAATGTATGTACTTTGGCTTAAACCAAGTAGCCTCCTTGATCTATCTCTATAGATCTTAATGCCAAGTATATATGCGGCTTCACCCATATCTTTCATTGCGAAGCACTTTCCTAACCAAGTCTTCACAGACTGAAGGTAGGAATGTCGTTTCCAATGAGCAATATGTCATCCACGTATAAAATAAGGAATAGCACTAAGCTCCCACTAAATCTTCTTGTATACACAAGCCCATCTTCGTTCTTGATGAAACCAAATCTCTTGACCGATTCATCAAAACGGAGATTCCAACTCCTTGAAGCTTGCTTCAATCCATAGATGGATCTTTGCAATTTGCATACCTTAGAATCTTGTTCAAAACCTTCTGGTTGTGTCATATACACATCCTCTTGGAGTTTTCCATTCAGGAAAGCGGTTTGACGTCCATCTGCCATATTTCATAGTCATGATATGCGGCAATGGCAAGCAAAATTCTTATAGATTTGATCATTGCTACGGGTGAAAAGGTCTCATCATAGTCAATACCATGAACTTGCCTATAACCCTTTGCTACAAGCCTAGCTTGTAAGTATGCACCTTCCCATCCATGTCAGTCTTCTTCTTGAAGACCATTTCCATCCTATGGTTTTTACACCTTCGGGCGCATCAATCAAATTCCAAACTTGATTGTCTTGCATGGATTGCAATTCGGATTCCATGGCTCCAAGCCACTTGTCCGAATCAGGAGAAGACATCGCCTCTTGGTAGGTGACGGTTCATCATTCTCATGATGATTTCTACCTCATTACTATCCGTTACGAGAAATCCATATCTCTCGGGCTCGGATCGTAACCTACTAGATCTGCGAGATGCTTGTGTATTTTGAACAGGTTCCACACTCCTTGTGGTTCTTGTTCTTTGTTCCACTATGGTTCAATGTTATTTTCTGGTCTCGAATTTCTTCAAGATTTATTTTACTCCCACTGATTTCTTTGGAGAGAAACTCTTTCTCTAGAAAGACACCAGTTCGGGCAACAAACACTTTGTTTTCCTCGCGGTTGTAAAAGTAATATCCTCTAGTTTCCTTAGGATATCCCACGAAATACATTTATAGATTTGTGTGCAAGTTTGTCTGAGACAAGTCTTTTGACAAAAACTTCACAACCCCAAATCTTCATGAAAGACAGACAGGGCTTCTTTCCGCTCCACATCTCATATGGAGTCTTTTGAACCGATTTAGTTGGAACATGATTTAGTGTGAAAGCGCGGTTTCTAGAGCGTAACCCCAAAAGGATATTGAAAGATCAACTTGACTCATCATTGATCGAACCATGTCTAACAAAGTCCGATTCCTCCTCTCGGACACACCATTCCATTGTGGTGTTCCGGGTGGAGTCAATTGTGAAACTATTCCACAATTCTTTAGATGATCATCAAATTCTTGACTCAAGTATTCTCCACCTCGATCTGATCGAAGTGACTTTATACTTTTGCCAAGTTGTTTTTCTACTTCATTTTGAAATATTCTAAATATCTCGAATACTTCACTTTTATGTTTCATTAGGTAAACATACCCAAATCTACCTATAATTCATCAGTGAGGTTATGAAGTATTGAATCCTCCCCTAGCATTGCTACTTAAGGTCCGCATACATCGGAATGTATCAACCCAATAAGTCGCTTGCCCTTTCACCCAACTTGGTAAAAGGGTCTTAGTCATTTTCCAAGAAGACACGCTCACAAGTATCATATGACTCTAAGTCACATGAACCCAAAAGTCCGTCCCCATGGAGTTTTGAGATACGCTTCTCATTAATATGACCAAGACGGCAATGCCACAAATAAGTATGATTTACATCATTAGGTTTAGATTTCTTATTTACATGATAGACATTATTTCATTCTGACATCCAAGATATAAAGGCCATTAAATGAATTAGCAATACCATAAAGCACATCATTTAAATAAATAGAAAATTTCTTATTTTCAATAAGAAACTTAAAACCTTCATTATCCAAACAAGAATTGAAATAATATTTCTGCTTAAATCCGGAACATAATAACAATTGTTCAAAACAAGAATTAATCCGGAGGTAAAGTGACTTCATAAGTCCCTACGGCTAATGCAGCAACTCTTGCTCCATTCCCCACACGTAGATCTACTTCACCTCCTTTAAGCAGTCTCTATTCTTTAATCCTGCACATTGAGACAAATGTGAGAACCACATCCGGTATCTAATACCCAAGAATCAGTGGTAGAAAGGAGAATATCTATCATATAGATACCTGAAGTTGACGCAGCCTTGCTGCTCTTCTTCTTCTTTTGCTCTTCCAAGAAAGCCTTGCAATTACGTTTCCAATGACCAATTTCTTGACAATGGAACAGATTGCATCCTTTTGTGAATCAGGTTTTGCCTCAGAAGCCTTGGCA